>CM035102.1:11790035-12390035 GCA_020205505.1 Panax japonicus
GGTATTAAAAGTACAGTAATACGCGTGGTTTCATAGTAGCACACGGTATATGATTATTGATGCTTACGTGAGAAGTCACTCAGTTTTGTTCAATTATTGTTACAGTAATTGCTGCATAGTATCTCAATTATTTAATTCAATTATTGTCAATATTTATATATTATTAAATCAATAATAGAGATGACAAGTTATCATATTATTATTTGCAATATTGACGATGTCTAGAAGTTCTGTCAAGGGGAGGTTTGGTCACCTAATTGCGCGCCAATAGGGAGAAATCCTTATTGGAAGCCCTTTTTCCTAGGAACGACCTAGTTGTTAAATATTGTGAATTATAATAATGATGATAAATGTTGTTAAAAATATTGAGGGGATTTTATGAAGTATTAATATAAATTTTCTTATTTATTGACCCCATTTATCCATTTTTCAAAATAATCGGTAGAAGATTATTCAGTATATATTATATGGGATCTACCTGTGATGGTGATATGTGGGTGGAGGGAACAGGTGGGGCACGTGTGGGGACTTTTGTGGGGAGGAATTTGAAAATGATTCACGAGTGGTGGGATTGTTAATATATATATATATATATTATATATATATTATATATATATATATTATTTATTATTTATATATATATTATAAAATCTGGTTTTAGTGAATATTAGAAAATCTGGTCAGTGAATTCAGTCCGTGAGTTAAAACTATGCGTCCATGAGAAAATTTCAAAATAATATCCTTTCCATTCTCCTATAATAGGATGCTTATTGGAATTAAAAAATCACACACAGAATCAGAGAATTCTTCTTCTATATATTGAGCGTATGTCTTTCGAGTTTTAAGAAAGGTTTGAGTGTGAAAAAATGTAAAAGTTTTATTCAAGATATCTCTGTTATACCATTGGATACTCTTCTTTTGAGGTAAGGGGTATTATTTATTATTCTGAAGAGATATTAGTTTTCGTATTCGTATGAATAATAATTTCGTTCAATATTATAAGAAATTGTTATTTCGGTCAATATTCGTTTAATATTCGTAACTGAATATTATTTTCGTTTAATATTCGTATGAATATTATTTTTGTTTAATATTCGTAAGGGATGTTATTTTGTTCAATATTTCGTTTAAAAATAATATTTCTTCCATACTCTGTAGTATTAAGTAATATTATTTTGTTTTTGATTTCGAATTCTATACTCATTTTGTTAAAAGTTTTAGCTTCTTTACTCCGTGAATTAGTATAATAGCCTTGAATATTTGCTCTTCATCCAGTATCTTTTCATGAAAAGTATTATTCTGGGCATTCTTGATAAGTTTTAACTTTTCATGTCGGAGTACTATTCACGGGTTACATTCATGAAGTACTATTCACGGGTACTATCACTCAGGTACTATTCATGATAAAAATTGATTAGTTTTCAGTCCAAATCATTTTTGGTACAATTTATCTTGAATTTTACTCAACAAAGCATTATCTGTTGAGAATTTGAACGTTATTGAAGTTCTGGATAAATTAAATTATAAATCTTTAAATTTATCCTTGATTTTGTTTTATTGAATTATTGTGTTATTGTCATCATCCTCATGCTTATATTGTTATGAAAGTCATCTTTGGGCCCGTAGTGCATAGATGGACTTGGTATGGTATGATTATGACCAGGGATTATTCGGTACAATCATGACTGTAATGTTACAAATGATATGGTAAAAGTCCTCATTGGCCTGAGTGCATTGATGGCCAGTTTTTGGTATGATTATAGCCATGGATTCTCTTCGGCCAAGGGTGCAAAGATGAATTGTTTTAAGGCATGATCATGATCGTAGATGAAAACACAATTATCTTTGGCCCGTAGTGCATGGATAATTTGTGGTCGTGATACCAAAGAATATCCTTGGCACGTAGTGCAGGGATGATTCGATGATGTTGATTATTTATTAAGCTAAGTCTTAGTGATAAAATTGATGATAAATCTTTTAAATCTTAGAAGATAGTAGATTTTATGCTCTACTTGACTCTTTTAATGTATTGCTTATTCTGCTGCAGTTGTTGATCTAAAACTTGTTGTCTATTATATTCTATCAGTTGTTATACTGTTGAAGGCTATGATAATTTATTCTGCATTATCTTAGTCATAATATTCTTATTGGGCTAGTTGAGCTCCCCCTTTCTTTCATTGTTCTCTTCAAGAAATGAGAATATAGCTGGGACTAGTCGGGGAACGGAGTAACGTCCAGATGATAGCATTAGTAGTCCTCACTATTCTATTAAATAGTGTGATAATAAATGTAATGAGGACTTATTTTGAGTTTGAATACTGTCTAGAAGACAATATTTGTATTAAAACTCATAGCTCATGTTGTATATTTAAGTTTGTATTTAAGTTCTGTACCATGTATTTGGCGACTCTGAATGGGCGATGTATACCTATTTTCGGGGCGTCACAGTTGGTATCAAAGCTTAGGGATATGATCTCTGGCTGATATGTGAGACAAGAACTAGGAGGGGAGAGACAGAGAATTCCTTCACTAGTATGACCTACCTAAGTTTATTTGGTATTTAATTGGTCGGTTAGAGTATATGGAAAATATGTGGCATGTCAATTAACCATTGTTTTATGACAGTTTTTGAAAATGACATCCGAGAATATTAAGAATAGCAATGGAGCACAGGAGACCATTGAGTCACCACAAATCAATACCCAGGATAATGTGCAACAAGAAGACAATAATCCTCAGGTAAATAACAACACCGATCAAATGATGAATGATGGGATGTTCAGAGGCTTTGTGCAGTTCATGCAACACAAAATGAGAGAGACTCCTGTTCATAATACAGGTGGAATCAATGGCAACCCACGGTTGGTCACTGCGAAGCTGTTCAAGGAGCTGGGACCACTGGAGTTTTTGGGAAAGCCAGAACCACTTAAGGCAGAGACGTGGATAAAGCAGATCACTAAGATATTTGATGTCTTAGAATGCTCGGAGGAGCAAAGGGTTCCATTCGCCACCTTTATGTTGCGTGAAGAAGCAGATCATTGGTGGAAATCTATAAAACGTACCCAGCCTGACGCACTCAAGATGTCTTGGGAGAAGTTTCAAGAATTGTTCAACACATGTACTTTCCCGAAAGTATTCGTCACATGAAGGAGGTGGAATTTATAAAGCTGGAGCAAAACAATATGACCGTATCACAGTACGAGGCTAAGTTTGTAGAGTTGTCCCGATTTGTATCCCATTTTGGTTGATAATGAGGGAGAGAATGACGCGAATGTTTCTACGAGGTTTGAAACCCGAAATACGTCAATACTTCATTTCTCACAAACTTTGTTTATATTTAGATGTTGTGAATAGGGCTCAGTTAGTGGAGCGCGATAATGAGTCAGCACAACCAAAAGGTAACGACCAACAACACGATAATAATTATACCGGTGGCAATGACCATTGAAGCAATGATAACCATCGTGGGGGGAAATTATCATGCCAAGAATGGTAACCACTTCAGTGGTAATTATGGCCAAGATAATAGAAGTGGAAATTTCAAGGAGAGAAGGTTCAATAATGATGGAAAAACAGCAGCACCAACACCCATTTCGAAGGAAGAAGAATAACCACTGGTCGTATGTTTCAAATGCGGACAGGAGGGACACATCCATCCAAACTGTACGCAGAAACCTAAAGCGTGTTTCAATTACGGAAAAGAAGGTCACTTAGCTCAATTTTGTCATGTAGTGAAGTCAAGTCCAGCTGGAATGGTGACGCCAAAGGATGTCTCAGATATGTCAAAGTCGGTAGTTTAAGTAATAACGTTTGACGAGGAACCCGAACGAAGTTATCACAGGTAAGTTAATCATAAACTCTTGCGAAGTTTATACCTTATTCGATAACGGTTCTACACACTTTTTTATTTCTCCTACTTGCGCTTAACGTTTAAATTTGACTCCAGAGAAGTTAGACTTTGACTTATCGATTGAAACTCTATTAGGAGAAACCATTGTTACATCCACTATTTATAAATCTTGTTGATTCAAATCGACACTTTCACGTTACCTGTCGATCTTATCTCTTTAAAAATACTTGCCTTTGATGTGTTTATAGGAATCGACTGGTTAACTACTCATCATGCTAATATTGATTATTTTCGTAAGGTTGTTAGCTTTTATATTCTTAACCAACCTATTATGAGAATTCAAGCAACCAAACCACTAAAGTCAATCACAGTCATATCAAGTCATAAAGCCATTCATTTATTGAAAAATGGATGTCAAGCTTTCTTAGCAATATCACAGATTTAAACAAAAATACATCAGATTTAAATGATATTTCTATTGTTAATAAATTTCTTGACGTATTCTGTAAGATCCCAACTTTTATGAATAAAGAATAATTTTCTCAAAATATATTTTTGAATATTATGGTGTGGATTTGATATAATGTTATAGTTGTGGGTAATATTTATAAATTTTGCAAAGTAAGTAAGTGGTTATATAATATTCGATTGGTCAGGGAATATTCGTACGACGACACAATCATTGGTGGAACCCACAACGGAAGTATTGCCGTAGTTAAAAAAATGACATAATTATCTTTTAATAAAAATAACGGCGGAAGTGTTACCGTTAAAGCTATTGAACTACCCGGTAGTAAAATTACAGTAATACGCGTGGTTGCATAGTAGCACATGGTATTAGTTATTGATGCTTACGTGAGAAGTCACTCAGTTATACTCAATTATTGCTACAGTAATTGTTGCATCATATCTCTCGTATTATTGATTCAATTATTATCACACTATCATCTGCATAATATGATATATTATTAAATAAATAATTGAGACGACAAAGTTATTCATATTATTAAATTGCAATATTGACAATATTTAGAAGTTCTGTCAAGGAGAGGTTTGGTCACCTAATTACACGCCAATAAAGAGAATTCCTTATTGGAAAGCCCCTCTTTCCTGGGAACGACCTGGTTGTTAAATATTATGAATTAAAATATTAATGATGAATACATTCGTGTTGATTAAAGATGAATTGGAAAGTTCCACCGTGTTGGAATTATTAGTGTTAGTGAAAATCGACATTTTTTTCTATAATAATTGATGTTTGGGGGTTATATTGACCAATTGGGTAATTAACCTGATAAATGAGCAATTAATTGCTATTAATTCACATGATTATAACTATTTGTTCACATATGTGTACTATTGATTCATATTCTTATACTATTAGGGGAAGTGGTGCAAGATTGATAATACTTGTATGACTAAGTTAAAATAGAGGTATAGTTGAAGGTACTTGTTGGGTAAAATCTATATACGTACAACACGCAAGTATACGTGGTCAACAAGTAATAGAGTGATGAGTAGAGTATCGCTCCCACAGAGACTAAATAGCAATATCCTTAACTTACAACTATCAATTTCCTATTGACCCTAATTTTATTAAACAAATCAACTCAATAATTGTAATTAAAGAATCTAAATTAAAGAATAATTAAACTAACACAAAATAATCACAAATATCATAATCTGGAATTTCATACAATTAATGGAGAATTAGACTTATAATTTCACCTTAAGCTTCACTCTGATTTTAACACCTTTATTCCAAATCAATGCACTATTCCAGTTTATTAACCAAGAACAAGAACATAGTATTAACCACCTCTCGATGCACTAATACCGTATTAACGTCAATCCACACTTAAGATTGAAATCCGCTAAACACCTTAATCAACTAACCCACTATATCTCTATGTGAATTACAATTGAAGAAGGTTTAAGAATAAGTTCTCTATCCGATTACATGCGATGTCAAGCATATCTCTACCTTAACATTCATCACAATTAAGCTATTCACAAAATCATGAAAACATGCTATATCAACTAGGTCTAGACTTGAACATCCTCTCTCGATTCCATCCAATTACACAAAGAATTGTTGATTAGGCAATTCATAGATTCAAGCACAAATCAATATAGATAAACTGGAAATAGATTATTAAATTAGAAATCAAAGTCTACAAAATCATTGATTCACTCAAGGATCCACCACAAGCCTAAGAAGTGAATTAGTTCATTCTAAACAAAATAAACACGGAATAAATCATAGAAATCATCCTTAGATTACAAATAATAATCTAACACAATGAATATTGAAAAACACTCTTCACGTAGACTAGAATTGCAATCGTCCCAAAAAATCTCCTTTGAAATACTTCTCCACACTTGCTATCAAAAACTGAGCTTAGATCTATGTAATATGTCTTGTTTTTGTCTAATTGTTGTTCATTGAGTATATGTTATCCAACAACCAAGTCCCAATCGAATTCTCCATCACATAGAGTTACATTACCATACAAATAGCTAAGATTCGTGCCCAAAAAGAAGTTCAATCACAACAGAACAATACCAGATTTTCCACCCCCCGCCCCGGCGGGGGTTCAAGTACTATATAAGCCCGCCCCAACGGGTATCCTTTATGTCTAGCTCGTATAAAGACCCCCCGCCCTGGCCGGGGTATATAGTGTAAATTATCTCGCCCTGGTGGGTTACCTTCCTGCTAACTAGAATTGAGACCCCCCACCCCCGCCCCGATGGGGGTGTATAGGCTAATGATGCCCGCCCCGGCGGGCATGTCTTCTATCAGATGACTTTGCTGATTTTTAAGTTGTACTCCATTTTTTTTCGAATTATGCTCCAATTGACTTCAATTCAAACCAAATAGCTCTAAATGTACATTGAATGCGACAAACACCATTCTACACATGAAATAACATAAAACAAGTAAAAATGAACATGATCACAAAGATTTAGCAACAAATAAGCATGAAAAGGCTATTGAATCACATATATAAAATCCACTTATCAGTACTATACTGTAATTCGTATTTTCACATGATTATAACTATTGATTCACATGATTGAACTATTGATTCGCATTATTTACTATTAGGGGAGGTGGTGCAAGTTTGATAATACTTGCAGGATTAAATTAAAAATGAAGAAAAAGAGGAAGGTATTATACTGTAATATTTTGAGCCCCAAAACGTGCAATTATCAAAACTATATTTTCCTATAAATAGAAGCTCATTCTTCATTTATTTCTCACCAATTCACTAAAGCTATAGAGCAATTATTATAGAGAGAAATTGTAGAGAGAAAGAAGAAGAGAAGTCTGCTACCTCACTATTCTAGTATACAGTCTTTCGTATTCATGAAGAGAGTTATTTTCTTTCAATACTCGTAAGGGTTGTTATTCAATTCTTTATTATTATGTTGGAATAACCTGTCTATGCGAAGTACATCATACATGGTGAAATTCTTCTGTTATTACATTCTTAATTATTTTGTTGGAATAACCTATCTATGCGGTTTATTGCATGCCTAGTGAATTCTTCTGTTATTCCATTCTTTATTATTCTATTGGAATAACCTGTCTGTGCTGTCTATCATATGCCTGGTGAATTCTGTTGTTATTCCATTCTTTATTATTCTGTTGGAATATCCTGTCTGTGCGGATTATGCATGACCTGGTTCCATTCTTTATTATTTTGTTAGAATATCTTGTCTGTGCGGGTTACGCATGACCTGGTTCCATTCTTTATTATTCTATTGGAATAACCTGTCTGTGTGGATTACGCACGCCTGATGAATTCTTTTGTTATTCCATTTTTTATTATTCCGTTGGAATAACCTATCTATGTGGATTACCTCATGCATGGTGAATGATCCTTCGTATTCATTCCTTATTAAATTGTGGAAATGATCTGTCTACGTGGATTACCGCATGTCGGGCAAAAATCTATTTGGAGTTTCATATATTCTATTATACTAAGTTGGTTAAATTGTTGGCTTCTATACTCCATGAAATTATTGGAATATCCTTGATATTTGCGCTTCATCCAGTATATTTTCATGGAAATATTCTTCTGAGCATTCTTGAATTTTACTCCACAAAGAAGTATCATGTTGACAATTTGGACGTTATTGATTTCTAGATAAATTAAAATTATAAATTTTTAAAATTTATCCTTGAACTTGTTTTATTGGATTATTATGTCATTGTCATCATCCTCATGCTTATATTGTGATGAAAGTCATCTTTGGCTTACGTGCATAGATGGACTTGGTATGATTATGACCAGGGATTATTCGGTATAATCATGACCGTAATGTGACGAATGATGCGGTAAAAGTCCTCATTGGCCTATAGTTCATTGATGGACAGTTGTTGGTGTGATTATGACCAGGGATTATTTGGTATAGTCATGTCCATTGATGATTACATGAATATCCTTGGCCGTGATGCAGGGATGATTCGATTTTATTTATTAAGTTGAGTCTCGGCGATAAAGTTGATGAAAAACTTTTTAAATCATAGAAGATAGTAGATTTTATGCTCTACTTGACTTTTCTAATGGATTGCTTGTTCCGCTGCAGTTAAACTTGTTGTCTATTATATTTTATCAGTTTAATATTGTTGAAGGCTAATGATAATTTATTCTGCATTATCTTAGTCATAATATTTCTTACTAGGTAGTTGAGCTCACCCTTTCTTTCACTGTTCTCTTCAGGAAATGAGAACGTAGCCGGGACTAGTCGGGGAACGGAGTGACGGTCCAGATGATAGCACTACTAGTCCTCACTATTCTGTTAAATAGTGTGACAATAAATGTAATGATGACTCCATTGAGTGTGGATATTGTCTAGATGACAATATTCTTATTAAAACTCTTAGATTATGTTTTTGTCGTATTTTACACGACTGTTGTATAATTAAGTTGTATTTAAATTTTGTAACATGTATTTGGTGACTCAAGATTGGTGATAAATACCTATTTTGGGGGGTCACAATTGGTATCAAAGCTTAGGGATATGATCCCTAGTTGAGATGTGAGACAAGAACTAGGAGGGGAGAGACTGGGAATTCCTTTGCTAGTATGACCTATCTAAGTTTATTTGGTATTTAATTGGTCGGTCAGAGTATAGGGATAATATGTGATATGTTAATTAACACTTATTTTGTGGCAGTATTTGAAAATGTCATTTGAAAATATTGAGATAAGCAATGAAGCACATGAGACCATTGAGTCATAACAGATTAATACCCAGGATAATGTGCAACAGGAGGACAATAATCCCCAGGTAAACAATAACGATCAAATGATGAAGGATGGGATGTTCAGAGGTTTTATGCAATTCATGCAACATCAGGCGAGTGCGGCACCTGTCCAAAATGCAGGTGGAAACACTGACAACTCTCAGACGGTCTCCGCTAAGCAGTTCAAGGAGCTGGGACCACCAGAGTTTTTTGGAGAGCCAAAACCACTTAAGGCGGAGACGTGGATAAAGCAGATCAACAAGATATTTGATGTCTTGGGATGCTCCGAGTAGCAAAAGGCTCCCTTTGCCACCTTTATGTTGTGAGCAGAGGTAGATTAATGGTGGGAATCTATAAAGCGTACTCAACCTTCCGCACTCAAAATGCCTTGGGAGAAGTTCCAAGAGCTGTTCAACGACAAGTACTTTCCTGAAAGTATTCGTCACATGAAGGAGGTAGAGTTCAACAAGCTTGAGTAAAACAATATAACCGTGGCGCAGTACGAAGCTAAGTTTGCCGAGTTATCTCGGTTTGCGTCCCACTTGGTTGATAACGAGGAGAGAATGACGCGGATGTTTTTAAGAGGTTTGAAACCCGAGATACGTCAATACCTAATTTCTCACAAACTGTGTTTGTATTCAGATGTTGTGAATAGGGCTCAGTTATTGGAGTGTGATAATGAGTCAACCCAGCCAAGAGAGAGTAGTCGACAAGTCGATAACACCAGCGGTAACAGTCATAGAAGTGGTGACAACAAGTGTGGAGGGAATCAACATGCCAGAAATGGTAATCACTTCGGTGGTAAGCATGGCCATGATAATAAGAGTGAACATTTCAAGAAGAGATGATTCAACAATGATGGAAAGACGTCAGCACCATCACCTGTTGTTAAGGAAGGAGAATGACCATCGGTCGTATGTTACAAATGTGGAGGGGAAGGACACATCAGTCCAAACTGCGTGATGCAGTCCAAAGCATGTTACAATTATGGAAAAGAAGGTCACCTAGCCCAATTTTGTCTTACACCAAAGTCAAGTCCAGCTGGGATGGAGGCATCAAAGGGTGTCCTAGACAAGACAAAATCGGTAGTTCAAGGGAGAGCATTTGTCGTAACCTCCCAAAAAGCGAGGAATCCGAACGAGGTGATAACGGGTAAGCTAATCATAAACTCTAGTGAAGTTTATACTTTATTTGATATCGGTTCTACCCATTCTTTCATTTCTCCTACTTGTGCTCAACGTTTAAATTTGATTCTGGAGAAATTAGACTTTGACTTATCTGTAGAAACTCCGTTGGGAGAAACCTTCATTACATCCACTATTTAGAAGTCTTGTTTGATTTAAATTGGTAACCACACGTTACTTGTCAATCTTATTTCCATGAAAATACTTACATTTGATGTGATTTTAGGGATTGATTGATTAACTACTCATCATTCTAAAATTGATTGTTTTCGTAAGGTTCTTAGCTTTCATATTCTTAACCAACCTATTATGTGAATTCAAGCAACCAAACCACTAAAATCAATCACCTGTCATATCAAGACATAAAGCTATTTTTTTATTAAAAAACGGATGTCAAGCTTTTTTAGCCCATGTCACGGATTTAAATAAAAATATGTCAGATTTGAATGATATTTCTATTGTTAATAAATTTCCTGACGTATTTCCTGAAGAACTTCTTGGCCTACCCCCAGAGCGTGAAATTGAATTTTGTATCGACCCTGAATCAAGTACAAAACCCATTTCCAAAGCCCCATATCGAATGAATCCTATTGAACTTCAGGAGTTAAAAACCCAACTACACGAATTGTTAGACATCAGTTTTATTCGTCCTAGTACGTCTCCTTGGGGTGCTCCTATTTTATTCGTGAAGAAGAAAGATGGAAGTATGCGACTTTGTATTGATTATCGGGTATTGAATCATGTCACCATCAAAAATAGGTACCTGTTGCCTCGCATTGATGACCTGTTTGACTAGTTGCAAGGAGCCAAATTTTTTTCCAAGATTGATCTTCGTTCCGGATATCACCATTTGAAGATTAAAACTGATGACATTCCAAAGACTGCTTTCAGAACTCGGTACAGGCATTATGAATTCCTAGTCATGTCTTTTAGATTGACTAATGCTCCTGCTGCCTTCATGGACATGATGAACTGAGTATTCAAGGAATATTTAGATCACTTTGTGGTCATCTTTATTGATGACATCCTCATATACTCCAAAACCCCTGAAGACCATGAGAAACACTTGAGGCTGATTCTTCAAAAGCTTCGTGAAAACAAGCTATATGCCAAGTTGAAGAAATGCGAGTTCTGGCTTGAGGAAGTTGCATTCCTTGGGCACGTGATATGAAATCATGGAATATCTGTTGACCCAACGAAGATTGAAGCAATTCAAAGCTGGGAGCAACCAAAGTCAGTGACAGAAGTATGTAGCTTTCTTGGCTGAGCTGGTTATTATCGGAGACTCGTGGAAGGATTTTCTCGAATCGCTACTCCATAAACTCAGCTGACTCGAAAGGATACAAAGTTCAGTTAGAGCGAGGAATGTGAGAAGAGTTTTCAAGAACTCAAGAGAAGACTCATTTCAGCACTTGTTCGGACAATACCATATGGCTCGAAGGGATTTGTCATCTACAGTGATGCTTCATTCAAAGGTTTAGGATGCGTTCTCATGCAATATGGGAAATTCATAGCCTATGTCTCACGAAAACTCAAAGAATACGAGAGAAATTATCCTACTCATGATCTAAAGTTGGCAGCAGTCATTTTTGTGCTTAATATTTGGAGGCATTACCTGTATGAAGAGAAGGTGGAGATCTATACGGATCATAAAAGCCTCAAATATTTCTTCACTCAAAAGGAACTCAACATGCAGCAACGATGATGGTTTGAGTTGTAAGATTATGATCATACCATCCAATACCATCTTGGAAAAGCGAACGTAGTAGCTGAAGCATTGAGTAGAAGATCATATGCGGGTACGAGTGCAATATTGTCAACGCAAAGGCCCATTTGTATGACTTGGAAAGGATGTAAATAGAGTTAAAGACTCTAGGGACCCATGTGATGATGACGAATATACGAGTAGAACCGACTTTAATTGATAAAGCTAAAGCTGCTCAACTTACGGACCTGGAGCTGATGCGTATGAAGAAGAAAGTGCAAGAAGGTGCTATTTTGGAAGCAAGAATCGATGAAGAAAGAATACTTTGAGTCAACTCCAGACTTTGTGTTCCTAACGATTTTGAATTGAAGTATAAAATCATGATGGAGGCGCACAACACACCGTTTTCAATCCATCCTGGGAGTACCAAAATGTATCGTGATCTTCGACATACATTTTAGAGGAGCAATATGAAGAGAGAGATAGCGGGGTTTATCTCAAGGTGTCTAACTTGTCAATGACTTAAAGCGGAGCATCAAGTGCCAAAAGGTCCATTGCAACCACTTGAAATTCTAGAATGGAAGTGGAAGCACATTTCCATGGATTTCATTACTGGTCTTCCCAAGGTTTCTCAAGTCATTGATGCGATTTGGGTCATTGTTGATAGATTGACCAAGTCTGCTCATTTCTTACCGATACGAGAAACTTTTACACTTGAATGTCTTGCTAGTATATACATAAACGAGATTGTAAGATTGCATGGTATGCCAGTATCCATAGTTTTTGATCGAGACCCAAGATTCACTTCAAGATTTTGGGTTAGTTTGCAAAAAGCTATGGGCACAGATTTACGATTTAGTTCGGCATATCATCCTCAAACGGTTGGGCAGTCGGAAAGGACTATTCAAACTCTTGAAGATTTATTAAGACTCTATGTCCTTGACTTTAAGGGAAGTTGGGACAAGTTCTTAACATTGGTTGAGTTTTCCTACAACAATAGTTATCAAGCAAGTATTGGCATGGCTCCATTTGAGGCGTTGTATGGAAGAAAGTGTTGTTCTCAAGTATGCTGGGATGTGATGGGTGAAGCAACATTATTGGGACCGGATTTGGTACATATGACTACGGAAAAGATTCAAACGATCTGACAACGTATAAAAACCTCACAAGATCGACAAAAGAGTTATGCTGATCTTCATCGAAAGGACGTGGAATTCAATATTGGAGATCATGTGTTGTTACGTGTTGCTCCATAGAAAGGAGTTACGAGATATGGAAAGAGAGGACAGCTCAATCCTCGATTCATTGGCCCATTTTTAATCCTCGATCGAGTAAAAACTATGGCCTATAGACTCGCCTTACCGCCAAGTATGTCTCGTGTTCATAACGTTTTTCACATATCTATGTTATGTAAATACGTGAACGACCCAAACCACATTATTGAACTAGAACCAAACGAGATAGAGGAAGATTTAACGTATGAAGAGTTACCTATTAAAATCTTGGATAAGAATGATCATATTCTACGCTCCAAGGTTATACCTCAAGTCAAAGTTTTGTGGAGAAACCACGATGTGGAAGAAATGACCTTGGAGTTAGAATTTTAGATGAAGTCAAGATATCCTCCCCTCTTCGATATACCAGGTACGTATCCTAATTTCGAGGATGAAATTTTATAAGAAGGGGAGGTTGTAAGACCCCAACTTTTATGAATAAAGATTAATTTTCTCAAAATATATCTTTGAATATTATGGTGTAGATTTGATATAATGTTATAGTTGTGGGTAATATTTACAAATTTTGCAAAGTAAGCAAGTGGTTATATAATATTTGATTGGTCGGGGAATATTCATTTTAACAGGAAATATTCGTACGACGGTACAATCATTGGTGGACCCCACAATAGAAGTATTGTCGTAGTTAGAAAATGACATAATTATCTTTTTATAAAAATAACGGCGGAAGTGTTACCATTAAAACTATTGAAATACCTAGTAGTAAAAGTACAGTAATATGCGTGGTTGCAAAGTAGCACACGGTATTGGTTATTAATGCTTATGTGAGAAGTCACTCAGTTATACTCAATTATTGCTACAGTAATTGCTGCATCACATCTCTCATATTATTGATTCAATTATTGTCACAGTATCATCTGCATAATATGATATATTATTAAATCAATAATTGAGATGACAAAGTTATTCATATTATAAAATTGCAATATTGACAATGTCTAGAAGTTCTGTCAAGGAGATGTTTGGTCACCTAATTGCGCGCCAATAAGCCGAAATCCTTATCGAAAAGCCTCATCTTTCTCGAAAACGACCTGGTTGTTAAATATTGTGAATTTAGAATATTAATGATTAATAAGTTCGTGTTGATTAAAAATGATTTGGGTACTTCCATTGTGTTGGAATTATTAGTGTTAGTGAAAATCGACATTTATTTTGATAATAATTGATGTCTGAGGGTTATATTGACCAATCGGGTAATTAACCGGGTAAATGAGCAATTAATAGCTATTAATTCACATGATTATAACTATTTGTTCACATGTCTATACTATTGATTTACATTCTTGTACTATTAGGGGAGGTGGTGCAAGATTGATAATACTTGCATGACTAAGTTAAAAATGGAGGTATAGTTGAAGGTACTATACTGTAATTTATATTTTCACATGATTATAACTATTGATTCACATGATTGAACTATTGATTCACATTATTTACTATTAGGGGAGGTGGTGCAAGTTTGATAATACTTGCAGGACTAAATTAAAAATGAAGAAAAAGAGGAAGGTATTATACTATAATATTTTGAGCCCCAAAACGTGCAATTATCAAAACTATATTTTCCTATAAATAGAAGCTCATTCTTCCTTCATTTTTCACCAATTCACTAAAGTTATAAAGTAATTATTATAGAAAGAAATTATAGAGAGAAAGAAGAAGAGAAGTCTGCTACCTCACTATTCCAGTATCTAGTCTTCTTCTAAGGTAAGAGGTATTATTCTTTCGTATTCATGAAGAGAGTAATTTTCTTTCAGTACTCGTAAGGGTTGTTATTCCATTCTTAATTAAAATGTTGGAATAACCTATCTATGCAAATTACCGCATACTTGGTGAAATTCTTCTGTTATTCCATTCTTTATTATTCTGTTGGAATAACCTGTCTGTGCAGTCTATCGCATGCCTGGTGAATTCTTTTCTTATTCCATTCTTTATTATTCTATTGGAATAACCTGTCTGTGTGGTCTATCACATGTCTGGTGAATTCTGTTGTTATTTTATTCTTTATTATTCTGTTGGAATATCTTGTCTGTGCGGATTACGCATGACTTGGTTCCATTCTTTATTATTCTGTTAAAATATCCTGTCTGTGCGGGTTATGCATGACCTAGTTTCATTCTTTATTATTCTGTTGGAATAACCTGTCTGTGCGGATTACGCACGCCTGGTGAATTCTTCTGTTATTCCATTTATTTTTGGACGTTATTAATTTCTGGATAAATTAAAATTATAAATCTTTAAAATTTATCCTTGAACCTGTTTTATTGAATTATTATGTCATTGTCATCATCCTCATGCTTATATTGTGATGAAAGTCATCTTTACTTTACATGCATATATGGACTTGGTATGATTATGACCAGGGATTATTCGGTATAATTATGACCGTAATGTGACGAATGATGTGGTAAAAGTCCTCATTGGATTGTAGTTCATTGATGGACAGTTGTTGGCGTGATTATGACCAGGGATTATTCGGTATAGTCATGACCATTGATGATTACATGAATATCCTTGACCGTGATGCAGGGATGATTCGATTTTATTTATTAAGCTGAGTCTCAGCGATAAAGTTGATGAAAAACTTTTTAAATCATAGAAGATAGTAGATTTTATGCTCTACTTGACTCTTCTAATGGATTGCTTGTTCCGCTGCAATTAAACTTGTTGTCTATTATATTCTATCAGTTTAACATTGTTAAAGGCTAATGATAATTTATTCTGCATTATCTTAGTTATAATATTTCTTACTAGGCTAGTTGAGCTCACCCTTTCTTTCACTGTTCTCTTTAGGAAATGAGAACGTAGCCGGGACTAGTCGAGGAACGGAGTGACGATCCAGATGATAGCATTAGTAGTCCTCACTATTCTGTTAAATAGTGTGACAATAAATGTAATGAGAACTCCATTGAGTGTGAATATTATCTAGATGACAATATTCTTATTAAAACTCTTAGATTATGTTTTGTCGTATTTTACACAATTGTTGTATAATTATGTTGAATATGAATTTTGTACCATGTATTTCGCAACTCATGATGTGTAATATATACCTGTTTTGGGGGCTTCACATATTCCCTGAAGTCTTGTTAGCCTACCTCAAAGCGTGAAATCGAATTTTGTATTGACTCCAGTACAAAACCCCATTTCTAAAACCCTCAAGTATTTCTTCACCCAAAACGAACGTATTATGCACTCAAGACGTTGGCTCGAGCAGTTGAAGATTACGACCATACCATTCAATACCATCCTAGAAAAGCGAATGTGGTATCTAACGCGTTGAGTAGAAGATCGTATGTGTTTATGAGTGCGAATATACGAACCTACGTGAAGATTGCGAATATACGATTAAAATCGACTTTAAATCGATAATGTTAAAGCCGCTCAAGCTATAGACTCAGAGCTGATGAATGTGAAGAAGAAGGTTCAAGAAGGCGTTATTCTAGAAGAAAGAATCAACGAAGAGAGGAAATCTCAACCCTCAATTTTATTAGCCCATTTGAAATTCTCGATCGAGTAAGAACTGTGGCCTATAGACTTGCTTTACCACCAGGTATGTCACGTGTTCATAAAGTTTTCACGTATCGATGTTACGTAAATATGTGGATGATCCGAACCACATTATTGATTTAGAACCGGACGAGATAGTAGAAGATTTAACGTATGAGGATATACCTGTTAAAATCTTGGATAAGAAGGAATATATTCTACGCTCAAAAGTTATACCTCAAGAGTTAGAATCTGACGAGGTATTCTCATTTGTTCAACATACCAGGTACGTACGTAAATTTTGAGGGCAAAATTTCATAAGGAGGGGAGTTTGTAAGACCCCAAATTTTATGAACAAAGATTTAATTTTCTCGAAATATTTTTTTTATATATTATACTTTGGATTTGAGATAATGTTATAGTTGTGGGTAATATTTATAAATTTTGAAAAGTAAGCAAGTGGTTATAAAATATTCGATTGGTCGGGGAATATTCTTTTTGTCAGGAAATATTTGTACGACGGCACAATAATTGGACAACGGAATTATTGTCGAAATGAGAAAACGACAAAAATATCTTTTTATGAAAATAACGACAGAAGTTTTACCATTGAACTACCCGGTAGTAAAAGTACAGTAATTCGCGTGGTTTCATAGTAGCACACGGTATTGATTATTGATGCTTACGTGAGAAGTCACTCAGTTTTGTTCAATTATTGCTATAGTAATTGCTGCATAGTATCTCACGTTATTTGATTCAATTATTGTCAATATTTTATATATTATTAAATCAATAATTGAGATGACAAGTTATTCATATTATTATTTGCAATATTGACGATGTCTAGAAGTTCTGTCAATGAGAGGTTTGGTCACCTAATTGTGCGCCAATAGGGAGAAATCTTTATTGGAAAGCCCCCTCTTTTATTATTCTGAAGAGATATTATTTTTTTCGTATTCGTATGAATATTAATTCCATTCAATATTCATAAGAAATTTTATTTCGTTCAATATTCGTAAGAAATATTATATTCGTTTAATATTCGTAATGAATATTATTTTCGTTTAATATTCGTAATGTATATTATTTTCATTTAATATTCGTAAGGGATGTTATTTTTGTTCAATATTCGTTTGAAATAATATTTTCTTCCATACTCTGTAGTATGTAAGTAATATTATTTCGTTTCAGATTTCGAATTTTTTCCTCATTTTGTTAAAGTTTTGGCTTCTATACTCCATGAAATTAGTAGAATATCCTTGATATTTGCACTTCATCCAGTATCTTTTCATGAAAATATTATTCTGGGCATTCTTGATAAGTGTTAACTTTTTCATGTCGGAGTACTATTTATGAGTTACTATTCACGAAGTACTATTCACGGGGTAGTATTCACTCAAGTACTATTCACCCGGGGTACTATTCATGATAAAAATTGATAGTTTTCGGTCCAAATCATTTTTGGTACAATATTATTCTTGAATTTTACTCCACAAAACAGTATCATGTTGACAATTTGAACGTTATTGAATTCCAAATAAATTAAATTATAAATTTTAAAATTTATCCATGAACTTGTTTTATTGAATTATTATGTCATTGTTATCATCCTCATGCTTATATTGTTATGAAAGTCATCTTTGTCCCGTAGTGCATAGATGGACTTGGTATGATTATTACCAGGGATTATTCGGTATAATCATGACCGTAATGTTACAAATGATGCGGTAAAAGTCCTCATTGGCCCGTAGTGCATTGATGGACAGTTTTTTGGTATGATTATGACCATGAATTTTCTTCGACCAAGGGTGCAAAGATGAATTGTTTTATGGCATGATCATGACTGTTGATGAAAACACGATTATCTTTGGCCCGTAGTGCATGGATAATTTGTGGTCATGATACTAAATAATATCCTTGGCCCGTAGTGTAGGGATGATTCGATGATGTGGATTATTTATTAAGCCGAGTCTCAGCGATAAAATTGATGATAAATCTTTTAAGTCATAGAAGATAGTAGATTTTATGCTCTACTTGACACTTCTAATGGATTGCTTATTCCGCTGCAGTTGTTGATCTAAAACTTGTTGTCTATTATATTCTATCAGTTGTTATACTATTGAAGGCTATGGATAATTTATTCTGCATTATCTTAGTCATGATATTTCTTACTAGGCTAGTTGAGCTCACCCTTTCTTTCACTGTTCTCTTCAGGAAATGAGAATATAGTTGGTAGTTTATGGGTAACGGAGTGACGGTCCAGATGATAGCATTAGTAGTCCTCACTATTCTATTAAATAGTGTGATAATAAATGTAATGAGGACTTATTTTGAGTTTGAATACTATATAGAAGACAATATTTGTATTAAAACTCACAGCTCATGTTGTATATTTAAGTTTGTATTTAAGTTCTGTACTATGTATTTGGCAACTCAGAATGGGTGATGTATACCTATTTTGGGGGCGTCACAGTGACCATAGATATAATGTTGTAATCTCATGGAAGCCCATGCTAATGCACATCAAGTCTTCTTAATCAAGGTATACTTGTGCTCACTGATGCTGAATCTTTTGCTGAGGTAATTGATAGCTTTTTCTTGGCCTCTATTATCTTTTTGTCCCAGCATGTAGCCCATGGCATTGTCATTGATTGATAGGTACATAAACAGGGGAACATTATCCCTGGGAGGTATTAAGATAAGAGTTTTGACTAGTTACTCTTTGATGGAAAGGAAGGCTTTTTGACACTCTTCGTTAAATTTCTTGGAGGAGTTTTTCCTTAACAACTTAAAGATGGGCACACAGGTTGATGTGAGTTGGGATATGAATTGGCTAATAAAGTTGATTCTTCCCAAAAATCCCCGTATTTTCCTCTCTGTCTGAGACACAAGCATCTCAGTAATGTCTTAAATTTTTGCAGGATCCAACTTAATGCCTTTGTGGCTCACTAGAAATCCCAAAACCTTTCTTGAATTAACGCTGAAAGTGCATTTGGCTGAATTTAGATTCAAGTTGTACTTGCGCAACCGGTTAAAGAGCTTTTTGAGATGGTCTATGTGGTATTCTTCCCTTCGGGACTTGATTATGATGTCATCCACATAGACTTTTATCTCTTTGTGCATTAGGTCATGGAAAAGAGCCATCATGGCTCGCTGATAGGTAGCTCCAGCATTGATGAGACCGGATGACAATTGTCTGTAGCAAAAGGTTCCCTAAGGTGTGATGAATGATGTCTTCTCCCGGACCTCTTCAGCAACAATGATTTAGTGATACCCAACAAAACAGTCAACAAAGGAGTACATGCCATACTGAGATGTATTATCAATGAGTATGTGGATAAATGGTACAAGGAAGTTGTCTTTGAGACAACCTTTGTTCAAATCCCTATAATCCACGCATACTCGCACCTTCCCTCTGGGTTTAGGTATGGGAACTATGATTGATAGCCACTCAGAGTATGTCGATACCATGATGATGCTGGCTTGAAATTTTTTCATAATTTCTTCCTTGACTTTCAAACTCCACTAAGGTTTTAATCGCCAAAGTTTGTTTGACTGGCTTGAATCCCTCTTTAATGGGAAGGCAATGAAAGACGATGTCAGTGGACAAACTAATCATGTCTTCATAATACCATGCAAATACATTCTAGAATTGGGTTAATAACACAACCATGTCATTCCTTTGGCTTGGGGTAAGGTCCATACCAATCTGGATGTATTTGGGGTTTTCTGAGGTTCTTAGGTTGAAAGAGGTGGTTTGATCAAGGTTTGGATTGGGTTTCTCTTTGACCCATTCTTTAATCTCCTAAGGCACCTCATAGTCCTCTTGTTCAATTTCTATAAAGTCAGAGCCAAATTTACATCAAAGTTGCAGTCCTTGTGAGGAATTGGCACTCCATCATCAAGTTTAGACAAATCTAACTCTGGAGTCCTGAAAAAAATGTGTCCACTTAATATATGAAACTTTTTGATAATACAGAGTGTTATCATGGCATGATAAAAACAACAGCTAATACTATGAAACAAAAGTAAGCAGTTATTGCTATCTACAGGGCAGAGAGATTTTATGCCCTTTTTACCCTTTCTGGTAAATGCAAGGAGAGATGCTCCAATTGCCGAGAATGAAGTCCTGACGGATAGCTATGATGAAAGGGCGGTTATCATCCTCATCCTCTTGAATAATGACCATGATGTCTAGACAATCATCATCTGGTATGTCCATATTCATACCATCTGTATGTATCATGACGCGTATCTTTGACAACTGTCTCTTTATGTCTTGTTTGTGCCTTTAATTCATTTCCTCAAAAACTGTGTCTGAAATTAGGACTTCATTCCCGTGAGCCGGTCTCGGCTTAGGAAACAACATACTCACCACAGAGACATGAATTTTCCTTAAAGGCCGTATAGAGTCTATATTTAAGACCCCAAATTTTATGAAATGAAAATATTCAATTTTTATAATTATTATTCTATTTAGTAGATGGTTAAATTGATAAAAGTACAATAATATGTGTGGCTGCATAGTAGCACACGGTATTGATTATTGATGCTTATGTGAGAAGTCACTCTGTTATGCTCAATTATTGCTACAATAATTGCTGTATCATCTCTCATATTATTGATTTAATTATTGTCACAATATCATCTGTATAATATGTTATATTATTAAATCAATAATTGAGACGACAAAGTTATTCATATTATTATTTACAATATTGATAATGTCTAGAAGTTCTGTCAAGGAGAGATTTGGTCACCTAATTGCGCGCCAATAAAGAGAAATCCTTATCAGAAAGCCCCCTCTTTCCTGGGAACGACCTAGTTGTTAAATATTGTGAGTTTAGAATATTAATGCTGAATGTTATTAAAAATTGAATTTGAGTTCGGAGTTGAATTTGGAGACGCGGACGTGGTATTTGAGTCCGGAACGATGAAATTAGTAGAAATAGACTATAAACACAAAATTTGTCGGGGTTGACTTTTTGGTCAAAAAGTCAATAGTTGACTTTTTTGAAAAAAGTCAAACTTTGAAATTTCAAAAATAAAATTTTTGAGAAAAATAGTTCCATTGTGTTGGGATTGTTAGTGTTAGTAGAAATCGACATTTATTTCGATAATAATTGATGTTTGGAGGTTATATTGACCAAGCGGGTAATTAATCGAATAAATGAGCAATTAATTGCTATTATTTCACATGATTATAACTATTTGTTCACATGTGTGTACTATTAATTTACATTCATGTACTATTAGGGGAGGTGGTGCAAGTTTGATAATACTTGCACGACTAAATTAAAAATGAAAGAAAAGTTGAAGGTATTGTACTATAATATTTCGAGCCCCAAAACATGCAATTATCGAAACTATATTTTCCTTAAAAAAAGCTCATTCTTCCTTCATTTCTCACCAATTCACTAAAGCTAAAGAGAAATTATTATAGAAAGAAATTATAGAGAGAAAAAAAAAAGAGAAGTCTGCTACCTCTCTATTCTAGTAGCTAGTCTTCTTCTGAGGTAAGGGATATTATTATTATAATAAGGGTATTATTCTTTTGTATTCATGAAAAGAGTTATTTTCTTTCAATACTCGTAAGGGTTGTTATTCCATTCTTTATTATTATGTTGGAATAACATGTCTATGTGAAGTACTGCATACATGGTGAAATTCTTCTGTTATTCTATTCTTTATTATTCAATTGGAATAACCTGTCTATGCGGTCTATCGCATGCTTGGTGATTTCTGTTGTTATTCCATTCTATATTATTCTGTTGGAAAATCCTGTCTGTGCGGATTACGCATGACCTGGTTCCATTCTTTATTATTCTGTTAGAATATCCTGTCTGTGCGGATTACGCATGACCTGGTTCCATTCTTTATTATTCTGTTGGAATATCATGTCTGTATGGATTACGCATGACCTGGTTCTATTCTTTATTATTATGTTGGGAATAACCTGTCTGTGCGGTCTATCGCATGCATGGTGAATTCTTCTGTTATTCCATTCCTTATTATTCTGTTGGAATAACCTGTCTATGTGGATTACCGCATGCATGGTGAATGAACCTTTGTATTCGTTCCTTATTATTCTAGAAGAAAGAATCAACGAAGAGAGGAAATCTCAACCCTCAATTTTATTAGCCCATTTGAAATCCTCGATCGAGTAAGAACTGTGGCCTATAGACTTGCTTTACCACTAAGTATGTCACGTGTTCATAACGTTTTCACGTATCGATGTTACGTAAATATGTGGATGATCCGAACCACATTATTGATTTAGAACCGGACGAGATAGTAGAAGATTTAACATATGAGGATATACCTGTTAAAATCTTGGATAAGAAGGAATATATTCTACGCTCAAAAGTTATACCTCAAGAGTTAGAATCTGACGAGGTATTCTCATTTGTTCAACATACCAGGTACGTACGTAAATTTTGAGGGCAAAATTTCATAAGGAGGGGAGTTTGTAAGACCCCAAATTTTATGAACAAAGATTTAATTTTCTCGAAATATTTTTTTTATATATTATACTTTGGATTTGAGATAATGTTATAGTTGTGGGTAATATTTATAAATTTTGAAAAGTAAGCAAGTGGTTATAAAATATTCGATTGGTCGGGGAATATTCTTTTTGTCAGGAAATATTTGTACGACGGCACAATAATTGGACAACGGAATTATTGTCGGAATGAGAAAACGACAAAAATATCTTTTTATGAAAATAACGACAGAAGTTTTATCGTTGAACTACCCGGTAGTAAAAGTACAGTAATTCGCGTGGTTTCATAGTAGCACACGGTATTGATTATTGATGCTTACGTGAGAAGTCACTCAGTTTTGTTCAATTATTGCTATAGTAATTGCTGCATAGTATCTCACGTTATTTAATTCAATTATTGTCAATATTTTATATATTATTAAATCAATAATTGAGATGACAAGTTATTCATATTATTATTTGCAATATTGACGATGTCTAGAAGTTCTGTCAATGAGAGGTTTGGTCACCTAATTGTGCGCCAATAGGGAGAAATCTTTATTGGAAAGCCCCCTCTTTTATTATTCTGAAGAGATATTATTTTTTTCGTATTCGTATGAATATTAATTCCATTCAATATTCATAAGAAATTTTATTTCGTTCAATATTCGTAAGAAATATTATATTCGTTTAATATTCGTAATGAATATTATTTTCGTTTAATATTCGTAATGTATATTATTTTCATTTAATATTCGTAAGGGATGTTATTTTTGTTCAATATTCGTTTGAAATAATATTTTCTTCCATACTCTGTAGTATGTAAGTAATATTATTTCGTTTCAGATTTCGAATTTTATACTCATTTTGTTAAAGTTTTGGCTTCTATACTCCATGAAATTAGTAGAATATCCTTGATATTTGCACTTCATCCAGTATCTTTTCATGAAAATATTATTCTGGGCATTCTTGATAAGTGTTAACTTTTTCATGTCGGAGTACTATTTATGAGTTACTATTCACGAAGTACTATTCATGGGGTAGTATTCACTCAAGTACTATTCACCCGGGGTACTATTCATGATAAAAATTGATAGTTTTCGGTCCAAATCATTTTTGGTACAATATTATTCTTGAATTTTACTCCACAAAACAGTATCATGTTGACAATTTGAACGTTATTGAATTCCAAATAAATTAAATTATAAATTTTAAAATTTATCCATGAACTTGTTTTATTGAATTATTATGTCATTGTTATCATCCTCATGCTTATATTGTTATGAAAGTCATCTTTGTCCCGTAGTGCATAGATGGACTTGGTATGATTATTACCAGGGATTATTCGGTATAATCATGACCGTAATGTTACAAATGATGCGGTAAAAGTCCTCATTGGCCCGTAGTGCATTGATGGACAGTTTTTTGGTATGATTATGACCATGAATTTTCTTCGACCAAGGGTGCAAAGATGAATTGTTTTATGGCATGATCATGACTGTTGATGAAAACACGATTATCTTTGGCCCGTAGTGCATGGATAATTTGTGGTCATGATACTAAATAATATCCTTGGCCCGTAGTGTAGGGATGATTCGATGATGTGGATTATTTATTAAGCCGAGTCTCAGCGATAAAATTGATGATAAATCTTTTAAGTCATAGAAGATAGTAGATTTTATGCTCTACTTGACACTTCTAATGGATTGCTTATTCCGCTGCAGTTGTTGATCTAAAACTTGTTGTCTATTATATTCTATCAGTTGTTATACTATTGAAGGCTATGGATAATTTATTCTGCATTATCTTAGTCATGATATTTCTTACTAGGCTAGTTGAGCTCACCCTTTCTTTCACTGTTCTCTTTAGGAAATGAGAATATAGTTGGTAGTTTATGGGTAACGGAGTGACGGTCCAGATGATAGCATTAGTAGTCCTCACTATTCTATTAAATAGTGTGATAATAAATGTAATGAGGACTTATTTTGAGTTTGAATACTATATAGAAGACAATATTTGTATTAAAACTCACAGCTCATGTTGTATATTTAAGTTTGTATTTAAGTTATGTACCATGTATTTGGCAACTCAGAATGGGTGATGTATACCTATTTTGGGGGCGTCACAGTGACCATAGATATAATGTTGTAATCTCATGGAAGCCCATGCTAATGCACATCAAGTCTCCTTAATCAAGGTATACTTGTGCTCACTGATGCTGAATCTTTTGCTGAGGTAATTGATAGCTTTTTCTTGGCCTCTATTATCTTTTTGTCCCAGCATGTAGCCCATGGCATTGTCATTGATTGATAGGTACATAAACAGGGGAACATTATCCCTGGGAGGTATTAAGATAAGAGTTTTGACTAGTTACTCTTTGATGGAAAGGAAGGCTTTTTGACACTCTTCGTTAAATTTCTTGGAGGAGTTTTTCCTTAACAACTTAAAGATGGGCACACAGGTTGATGTGAGTTGGGATATGAATCGGCTAATAAAGTTGATTCTTCCCAAAAATCCCCGTATTTTCCTCTCTGTCTGGGGCACAAGCATCTCAGTAATGTCTTAAATTTTTGCAGGATCCAACTTAATGCCTTTGTGGCTCACTAGAAATCCCAAAACCTTTCTTGAATTAACGCTGAAAGTGCATTTGGCTGAATTTAGATTCAAGTTGTACTTGCGCAACCGGTTAAAGAGCTTTTTGAGATGGTCTATGTGGTATTCTTCCCTTCGGGACTTGATTATGATGTCATCCACATAGACTTTTATCTCTTTGTGCATTAGGTCATGGAAAAGAGCCATCATGGCTCGCTGATAGGTAGCTCTAGCATTGATGAGACCGGATGACAATTGTCTGTAGCAAAAGGTTCCCTAAGGTGTGATGAATGATGTCTTCTCCCGGACCTCTTCAGCAACAATGATTTAGTGATACCCAACAAAACAGTCAACAAAGGAGTACATGCCATACTGAGATGTATTATCAATGAGTATGTGGATAAATGGTACAGGGAAGTTGTCTTTGAGACAACCTTTGTTCAAATCCCTATAATCCACGCATACTCGCACCTTCCCTCTGGGTTTTGGTATGGGAACTATGATTGATAGCCACTCAGAGTATGTCGATACCATGATGATGATGGCTTGAAATTTTTTCATATTTTCTTCCTTGACTTTCAAACTCCACTAAGGTTTTAATCGCCAAAGTTTGTTTGACTGGCTTGAATCCCTCTTTAATGGGAAGGCAATGAAAGACGATGTCAGTGGACAAACTAATCATGTCTTCATAATACCATGCAAATACATTCTAGAATTGGGTTAATAACACAACCATGTCATTCCTTTGGCTTGGGGTAAGGTCCATACCAATCTGGATGTATTTGGGGTTTTCTGAGGTTCTTAGGTTGAAAGAGGTGGTTTGATCAAGGTTTGGATTGGGTTTCTCTTTGACCCATTCTTTAATCTCCTAAGGCACCTCATAGTCCTCTTGTTCAATTTCTATAAAGTCAGAGCCAAATTTACATCAAAGTTGCAGTCCTTGTGAGGAATTGGCACTCCATCATCAAGTTTAGACAAATCTAACTCTGGAGTCCTGAAAAAAATGTGTCCACTTAATATATGAAACTTTTTGATAATACAGAGTGTTATCATGGCATGATAAAAACAACAGCTAATACTATGAAACAAAAGTAAGCAGTTATTGCTATCTACAGGGCAGAGAGATTTTATGCCCTTTTTACCCTTTCTGGTAAATGCAAGGAGAGATGCTCCAATTGCCGAGAATGAAGTCCTGACGGATAGCTATGATGAAAGGGCGGTTATCATCCTCATCCTCTTGAATAATGACCATGATGTCTAGACAATCATCATCTGGTATGTCCATATTCATACCATCTGTATGTATCATGACGCGTATCTTTGACAACTGTCTCTTTATGTCTTGTTTGTGCCTTTAATTCATTTCCTCAAAAACTGTGTCTGAAATTAGGACTTCATTCCCGTGAGCCGGTCTCGGCTTAGGAAACAACATACTCACCACAGAGACATGAATTTTCCTTAAAGGCCGTATAGAGTCTATATTTAAGACCCCAAATTTTATGAAATGAAAGTATTCAATTTTATAATTATTATTCTATTTAGTAGATGGTTAAATTGATAAAAGTAGAATAATATGTGTGGCTGCATAGTAGCACACGGTATTGATTATTGATGCTTATGTGAGAAGTCACTCTGTTATGCTCAATTATTTCTACAATAATTGTTGTATCATCTCTCATATTATTGATTTAATTATTGTCACAATATCATCTGCATAATATGTTATATTATTAAATCAATAATTGAGACGACAAAGTTATTCATATTATTATTTACAATATTGATAATGTCTAGAAGTTCTGTCAAGGAGAGATTTGGTCACCTAATTGCGCGCCAATAAAGAGAAATCCTTATCAGAAAGCCCCCTCTTTCCTGGGAACGATCTAGTTGTTAAATATTGTGAGTTTAGAATATTAATGCTGAATGTTATTAAAAATTGAATTTGAGTTCGGAGTTGAATTTGGAGACGCGGACGTGGTATTTGAGTCCGGAACGATGAAATTAGTAGAAATAGACTATAAACACAAAATTTGTCGGGGTTGACTTTTTGGTCAAAAAGTCAATAGTTGACTTTTTTGGAAAAAGTCAAACTTTGAAATTTCAAAAATAAAATTTTTGAGAAAAATAGTTCCATTGTGTTGGGATTGTTAGTGTTAGTAGAAATCGACATTTATTTCGATAATAATTGATGTTTGGAGGTTATATTGACCAATCGGGTAATTAATCGAATAAATGAGCAATTAATTGCTATTATTTCACATGATTATAACTATTTGTTCACATGTGTGTACTATTAATTTACATTCATGTACTATTAGGGGAGGTGGTGCAAGTTTGATAATACTTGCAGGACTAAATTAAAAATGAAAGAAAAGTTGAAGGTATTGTACTATAATATTTCGAGCCCCAAAACGTGCAATTATCGAAACTATATTTTTCTTAAAAAAAAGCTCATTCTTCCTTCATTTCTTACCAATTCACTAAAGCTAAAGAGAAATTATTATAGAAAGAAATTATAGAGAGAAAAAAAAAAGAGAAGTCTGCTACCTCTCTATTCTAGTAGTTAGTCTTCTTCTGAGGTAAGGGATATTATTATTATAATAAGGGGTATTATTCTTTTGTATTCATGAAAAGAGTTATTTTCTTTCAATACTCGTAAGGGTTGTTATTCCATTCTTTATTATTATGTTGGAACAACATGTCTATGTGAAGTACTGCATACATGGTGAAATTCTTCTGTTATTCTATTCTTTATTATTCAATTGGAATAACCTGTCTATGCGGTCTATCGCATGCTTGGTGATTTCTGTTGTTATTCCATTCTATATTATTCTGTTGGAAAATCCTGTCTGTGCGGATTACGCATGACCTGATTCCATTCTTTATTATTCTGTTAGAATATCCTGTCTGTGCGGATTACGCATGACCTGGTTCCATTCTTTATTATTCTGTTGGAATATCATGTCTGTATGGATTACGCATGACCTGGTTCTATTCTTTATTATTATGTTGGGAATAACCTGTCTGTGCGGTCTATCGCATGCATGGTGAATTCTTCTGTTATTCCATTCCTTATTATTCTGTTGGAATAACCTGTCTATGTGGATTACCGCATGCATGGTGAATGAACCTTTGTATTCGTTCCTTATTAAATTGTGGAAATGATCTGTTTACGTGGATTATCGCTTAGCGGGTTAAATCCATTTGCAGTTTCATAATTTTCGGACATTCAAAAATTTTGGAAAAATTTGGGAGGATATTATGATAAGTTTTCTAACATCTCCAAGTGGAATCACTGAAAGAGGAGTTGTAGATTTTTGTATGGACTATTTTTAACAAAGCATGAAAAAGTAAAAAAAGGAGAAAAAGCTACTGTCCAAAATTTTGTAAGGGTTGTTTCGGCCACTTAATTTGTGAGAAAAATTTTGGCCTTTTGGGACATGGAAATATATGGTGTAAAGTACCTCCTGTCCAAAAATGAGCTCATTCCGACTTAAAATGAGCAAGTTATGACTATTTCAATATTTAGGTTTTTTCAACAAAAAATGCTATAACCGGAGTTCTATAACTTAGATGACCATGAAATTTAAACTAGAAGCTCACGTTAACATGTGTAAGATCCTGCCAAGATTTGGGAATTTCTGGAGTTAAACTTAAGGTAGCTAATTTCTTAAGGATTTAATTAGAAATTGATTTTTGAAAAATACTTAAGGGAGTTGAAAAATTATAAAAAAAATACTTATTGTGTATGAAATATATATATATATATATATATATATATATATATATATATATGTTTGGACAAATGATAGAAAAATAATAAGTTTATTTGGTAATTTTTCATGAAAATGATTTAGTTACGAACATGAGTTAAATATGTTATGTGAAGTTGAAAAATTAGTAAATAGAATTTTATGGCTTGAAAATCCTAAATAAGGTATATGCAGATTTTTGATGAGGGATTTGATCATTGGTGATGAAATCTTATGAGTATGGCATTTTAAATGATTAAATGCATTATTTGGTAAAGTGTAAACAATTAAAATAAATTATTTATAAGTTTAAAAATGATTAAAATATTGTTATAATATTAATGATATTAGATTATGAGATTATTAAGTGATTGATAACATTGAGATATATTTTTGAACCGTGGATAAATTATATTATAAATATTTAATATTTATCCTTTATCTCATTTGATTGATTCTTTATATCATTGACATGATCCTCATGCTTATATTATAAATTATATTATAAATATTTAATATTAATGATATTCTTTAATATTATGATTCGATGATGTGGATTAATTATTAAGCTGAGTCTCAGTGATAACATATTGATAATACACTTTTAATTCATAGAAGATAATAGATATCATGCTCTACTTGACTCTTCTATAATATAGTTGTATGTCTTTGGCCTGAAGAGCAAAGATGAATTGTTAATGAATATCTTTGGCCCGTAGTGTAAAGATGAATTTATTAGTATGATTATGAACAAGAATTGTGATTTGGTATAACCATGATTTTTGATGTTTCAGGTAGAGACGGGTGATGAAAATTATCTTCGTCTTGGCTGCGAAGATGAAGTTAGAATCACAATTATGATTATGAGTTATTCATATGATTGTGGACATGAATTGTTGATAGATGTTACAGGGATAAAACATTATTGGTGGACTTTTAACATGGAGAAGATAATAGATCTGATGGTCTATTCGACTCTTCTAATGGATTGCTCATTCCGCTGCAACTATGGTTGAAAAGTTTTATCATCTACCATATGTTCTAAATCTCTGATTTATTACTGATGAAGGCTATCGATGATGTAAATTATCTTTAGTCATGATATTCTTTACTGGGCTACTTGTGCTTACCCTTTTTACTTCACAATTTCTTTCAGGTAATAAGAGTGTAGCTGGGTCGAGCGGGGGTAACAGGAGAATAGAACGGTGGTCTATAGCTTTTGAGATTCTCCCTAAATAGTATAGAAATAATTTTGTTGAGAACATTAGATAAGTGTGTCATATTATATACGTCATTTAATATTTAATTTTGGTGAACCGAATAGGGTGAAGTGAACCCAACTTTGGAAGGGTGTTTTTCCACTATCATACAAGATGTCTAATGATATACAACCTCGTGTTATCATAAGATAGGGTTATGCACATCCACTTGCTGAGTATATCTACTAGCACTACCTATATGATCTTGGAGTTTGTTTGAAATATGAATCTCAATTGGAGACAACGAAGATAATTATAAGTCAAGAGAAGACTCACCGTTGGAAAGAAGATGATAGCAATCTTCTTGTTTTTCTTTGGGGACTATTGGATTAACCAAGGATAATTCTATTGGCATATGATATCTATCATAACCTAGACACATAGCCTCCCATGTACGAAGGTTTCCTTGAGTATTTTTCAATGATTTTAATTTCTAAAATAGTTATTGATTGTACTTTTATGTAAAGTACCATCGTTAGGTTGTGGTCGAGGCACCATGAGAGTTACATACATTTGTATTAAAACTCACAGTTTAACTGTGGTCGTATTCTGTATGACAGTTCAACAGTTGTATAAATGAAGTTTGTAAATGATTTTTATAGTGTGATATCTAGCGACTCAGAATGGGTCATGTGGACCTATTTTGGGGGCATCACAAATGGTATCAGAGCTTAGAGATATGGTCGCTGGCGGAGATATCAGTATAGAACTAGGAGGGGAGAGACGAGTAATATACTTCGCTAGGGTGTTACTTACCTAAACTGAAATTGTGTTTTTAATAAGTTGACAAATTATGATCTGTCAATTAACCTTTATTTTGAAGATATATTCTAGAATGATATCTGAAATATAGGAGAAGAGCAATGAAAAAATCATGATACAGAGGAAATAATCGGGAAGGTACAACCCGAAAAGAAAGTAAGGTATTCTCATATCTTTGAACTACCAGGTACGTAAATTTCGAGGGCAAAATTTCATAAGGAGGGAATCTTGTAAGACCCCGAATTTTATGAAATGAACGTATTCAATTTTTATATTTATTATTCTATTTAGTAGATGGTTAAATTGATAAAAGTACAGTAATACGTGTGGTTGCATAGTAGCACACGGTATTGATTATTGATGCTTATGTGAGAAGTCACTCAGTTATACTCAATTATTGCTACAATAATTGCTGCATCATATCTGTTATATTATTGATTCAATTATTGTCACAATATCATCTGCATAATATGTTATATTATTAAATCAATAATTAAGACGACAAAGTTATTCATATTATTATTTGCAATATTGACAATGTCTAGAAGTTCTGTCAAGGAGAGGTCTGGTTACCTAATTGTGCGCCAATAAGGAGATATCCTTATCGGATAGCCCCCTCTTTCCTGGGAACGACCTGGTTGTTAAATATTATGAGTTATAATATTAATGTTGAATGTTATTAAAAATTGAATTTGAGTTCGGAGTTAAATTTGGAGACGCAAGCATGATATTTGAGTTCGGAGTTAAATTTGGAGACGCAAGCATGATATTTGACTCCGGAATGATGAAATTAGTAGAAATAGACTATGAACACAAAATTTGTCGGGGTTGACTTTTTAGTCAAAAAAGTCAATAGTTGACTTTTTTGGAAAAAGTCAATAGTTGACTTTTTTGGAAAAAGTCAATAGTTGACTTTTTTTGGAAAAAGTCAAAACTTTGAAATTTCAAAAATGAAATTTTGAGATAAATAGTTCCATTGTGTTGGGATTGTTAGTCTTAGTGGAAATCGACATTTATTTCGATAATAATTGATGTCTGGAGGTTATATTGACTAATCGAGTAATTAATCGAATAAATGAGCAATTAATTGCTATTAATTAAATGAGAAATTTTTGAGAAAAATAGTTCCATTGTGTGTGTTCCTATGACTTGACACAGAGGAGTCGCCTAGTCCGGCCTTCCTTGTCTTGATGAGAACTTGAATTGGGCATTTAATTCCTTATAGATTCTTTCCTAACCCTTGTCCTGGTTGGAAACCCGAAGGATATCATCTCTTGACTGGCCGAAATTACTTCAGCAGAAACCTTGGGTTTCAAAGTTGGAGCCCCAATGGGTTGATAGTGAGTGTTACTCAACTCAAGGGCTTGGAAGCTGATAGGCTCAACTTCTTCATTGAAATAGATTAGAGGCATATCACCTTGGACAGGATACTCTGGTTCAACGTTGACAATGACTAGATTACTGTTGATGATATACTTGAGTTGTTGATGAAGAGTGGATGGGACGACTCCCACCATATTGATCCAAGGTCTTCCCAACAGTAAATTATATCCTGTAGTGATTTTGAACACTTGAAAGGATATGCAGAATGTATGTGGACCAATTTTCATGGGTAATTCAATCTCTCTGACAACATTTTACCGAGATCCATCAAAAGCTTTGACGACTGTGTGGCTGCATTGGATTTGGTTGAGATTGATCTTCATCCTTTCTAATATGGCATAGGGGTAGATATTTAGGGATGATCCACCATCTATTAGCACTCCTCTGACGACATATCCAGAAGACATCACCGCTATGTGTAGTGGTTTGCAATGACTCGTCCCTTCGGGAGGTATGTCATTGTCAATGAAAGATATCACATTGCTGTTAAAAATGTGATCTACCAGATGATGAAAATTTTCAACATCCACTATCTTCGGCAAGTGGGCTTCTTCCAATGTCTTCATTAAGACCTTTCGATGATCTTCTAAAGAGAATACCAAGTCCAGAATAAATATTTGTTGAGGTGCTTCTTTTAAGCTTTGCACCACCTTGGCTTCTTTATGTCCCATCTAACGGAGGAATTCTTTAATTTTCTCCTTGGTCAATTTCCCCTTAGATCTAGTGACTAGCTTCATCACTCAATGAGGGAGATATAACGATTTTCCATGGATTCCGTATTAGTTTTGTTTGATGTGGATCCTTCAACCTCTCCATAGTTACATGTGACTTTCTTAAGACTGATGATAGGATGTTGTGGCCTGAATGGCAATATGAGTGGTTTTGGTGTAGCCACTTTCAAAGGTTTTTCAACTCCTTTGAGCTTTATGGGTTGAATTATAAGGGGTATTGTAGCCAAGTCTCCCTTAGAGTATATGAATGCTATGATTTCCCTCCATTTTGTGATCCTAGAGGAAATGTATGTCCACTCTCAAGTGATATGGTGTCATTGTCTGCCATTTATAGGTCACCACTGTCAATCTTATTTTGGATAAGATGATAAAGTGCCAAACATTCTTCAGTGTTGTGATCACGAGAATGAGAGTGGTATTGATAGACTCCAGTAGCATCCAATATTTTTGAGCGCATATTGACTGGAGGTAGCAATGCTGTATTCTTTCCCTCATTGATTAGTATCTACAAGATTTATTCCATCGGTTGGCCTAAATAGGTGAACTCCCTTTTATTGGCAAAGTCCCGACAGGCTTGTGCTCTTGCTTTTCTTGCAAGATTTTCCTCTAAGGTTTCACTTTCTTGAGTGAGTGGTGGAGTCTTTGTGATAAGAGAGAGGAGAGTAGCATGCTCTTAACTGAACAACTATCATGTGACTTGGTCTTGATGTATCACCAGTTCTGCCAGTTGATTGACCTGTTCGTCAAGAGACTTTAACTCCCGTTCCATCATAAACTTGAACTCTGAATAATCCCACTTGTCAAAATTATCTTTACTGGTTTGGGGAGAACCACCCACGTATTTGAGGTACTTAGAGCTTTCTTCACTACCTCTATTGATCATGTTAACATCCTATTCCTTGTGTTGAGGGAGAGGGTTATCTTGAACATGTGGTTGTTCATGCTTTGTTACCACAATTTCACCAATGTCTATTATGTCTTGGATCTTATGCTTGAGGGCCCAACAATCCTGAGTGTTGTGGCCTGGAGCTCCAAAATGGTAAGCACACTTCTTGCTTGTATTGAAACCCTTTCCACTTGGATTGGTTAGTGGAAGGAGATAAGTGATTTTCTTTTGAGTTGTCAGAAGTTTGAAGATGTTTTCTAGTGAGTCCCCTAAGGGCGTGAACACTCTTAAATTCCTGACCCCTTCACTCTTTGGCAAGGGAGGATTTAAGGATTGTGCTCGAAAAGGGAAGTAGTTTCTCCTTTGAATAGGTTAGTTCTGATTGCCTTTTTGTCCTTGCAGTTTCAAGAAGACATCCTCTTTTTTCTTCTTATGGACCTTTCGAGGGTTGTTCGCATAACTTCTAGATTGGATATGCTCAGCTAAGACTTTTAAAGCGGCGAGGTCTTGAATCATCCCATATTTTAACCCCATTTCTACCATTTCACCGTGCTTGATCATTTCTGAGAATAGTTTTCCTATTCCAGCTAGGACCCTCTCATAAAATGGAGCTTCTTGAATATCTATGAATGTCATCACCATCTTAGTCTCTATCATGGATGGGATTACTTTAGCAGCCAGACGCCTCCATCTTTGGGCATACTCTCTGAATGAATCATTAACTTGCTTCTTGAATTTGATAATTTGATACCTATTTGGAGCTATCTTAGTTTGAAAGCTGTATTGACTGAGGAAAGTATGGGCTAACTCCTCCCAGCTTTGAATTTTGGAGTTATCCAATCTGGTGTACCATGCCTTGGATTCTCTAGTTAGACTCTTCTAAAATGGCTGCATTATCAGCTTTTTATTATCAGCGTAGAATTCGAGCTCTCCAATGAACACTTTTAAGTGCGTGTAAGGATCTCCCAATCCATCATATTTCTTGAAATCGGGAGTCTTGAATTTCTCTGGATAATGAACACCGGGGAAGATGCAAAGGTCTGGATAGGAAACGCTTCCGTGTGTTCTAATCCCTTTGATGGATTCTGAATATCACTGGTGTCTTGATATTCTTTAAGATGGGTGATTTCAGGGGTTTTGTTGGACTTCTCAATCTGACACTCAAATATTGGGACTTCTATATCAGGATCCTGGATTCCTCCTTGTGCAGAGGATTCTATTTGGATGGGTGTTTGTAGACCATGAGTTCAACCCCTTTGAATAGGTAAGTTATGATTACCTTTTTGTCCTTGCAGTATCAAGGAGACATCCTCTTCTTTCTTCTTATGGATCCTCCGGGGGTTGTTCCCATAACTTCTAGATTGGATATTCTCAGCTACGACTTTTAAAGTGGTGAGGTCTTGAATCTTCCCAGATTTCAACCCCATTTCTTCCATTTCACCGTGCTTGATCATTTCTGAGAATGGTTTTCCTATTCCAGCTAGGACCCTCTCATAAAATGGAGATTCTTGAATATCTATGAAGGTCATCACCATCTCAGTCTCTGTCATGGATGGGATTACTTGAGCAGCCAGACGCCTCCATCTTTGGGCATACTCTTTGAATGACTCATTCACTTGCTTCTTGACTTTGATAATTTGATACCTGTTTGGAACCATCTGAGTTTGAAAGTTGTATTGACTGAGGAAAGCATGGGCTCCCAACTATAATTTTGGAGTTATCCAATCTGGTGTACCATGCCTTGGATTCTCCAGTTAGTTTCTTCTAAAATAGCTGCATTATTAGCTTTTTATTCTCGGCGTAGAATCTGAGCTCTCCAATAAACACTTTTAAATGTGTGTAAGGATCTCCCAATACATCATATTTCTCGAAATCAGGAGTCTTGAATTTCTCTAGATAATGAACACTGGGGAAGATGAAAAGGTCTGAATAGGAAACACTTCCGTGTGTTCCAATCCCTTTGATGGACCGAATGGTCTCTTCCATTTGTAGAACTTCTTCCGAATATCACTGGTGTCTTGATCTTCTTTAAGATGAGTGATTTCAGGGGTTTTGCTAGACTTCTCAGTCGGAGACTCAGGTATTGGGACTTCTCTATTAGGACCCTGGATTCCTCCTTGTGTAGAGGATTCTATTTGGATGGGTATTTATGGACCGTGAGTTAATTTGTTTAGTTCTCTCAGAAGAACAACCAACTCTGTTATTTAACTCCTTAATCCTTTGAACTCCTCATGAGAGACAAGAGTAGGATTATGTAGGGCACTTGTAGCCATGTCTGACTGTGGGCTTATTGCCTTTTTGGACTTTGAACAGGTAACAAGACTAATCGTTTTCCTACAAAAAGACTATGTAGTTTAGTCTGGGAAAATGGAGAAATGCTATGCAATGTGGCCATTTTTTAGGAGTGTTTTATTATTCTCTTGCAAAACGGATGTCAGCCGTTTTGATGACAGTATAGCATGACAAGTCTTGATATGAAAAAGGAATGCCTACTTATGTACTCCTTTATATTTTTCATTACGTTGAGATTGATATGGAAATGAAATTATGAGAAATTGAAATTACAGGTAATTAAAAGGGGAGGGTATTAAGAGACTTCCCTTCGCGTTTGGTTTATCAGAGGCTGACCTATCTTAGGCTACTCTCTTGGCTTTTTGGCATGAAGGTCCCCAGATCATCGCAATTTACTAGATGGGAAGTTAATCCGATCTTTCAATTGGAGCAAATCTGGGTGGTGCCTTTCCTGAGCATCGCAAAATTATTCTCCCTTGAGTCCAATAATCAAACACCGATGGGTTAGCCTCCTGGTGGAGGAATCAAACAACATACATTCACATACATCGCGTCTCAACGTATGGAAATGATGACATGTGCGAAGCACTAATATCACAGGCAGTGTGAAGCATTAACGTGCGGTAAATAAAGCTTTAGTATAAATCCATTCAATATAAATGCAGTATTCACACATAAGTAGATAAAAGTTTTGAAAAGCTTGAATAACGGCTTCTACCCTCTTACTGAAGTCCCTAGCAGAGTCGCCACCAGTCGACGTCAGGATTTTTATTTGTCCCTTTCTGTTCTTGTCTTTTGGTGTTCTCATTGTAGGTGAGATTTGTTTGAAAAACAAGTTTGAAAAGGTCCAACATGTATATGTTGACGATTTGACTGTTAAAGTCACTAATTGGTATTTTTAAATGGTTGCACCAACTCAACCGAGAAAAGGTTTTCACAAAGACCCAATAGTTTGACACTTTTTAACTGGTTTGGGAAACCAAAAATTCATTAGGGTCCAGGGGCTTGATTAAGCGGAGGGAAGGTGTTAGGCACCACCTAACTTCTGTGATAACGTGGTTACCACCACTTTTCATTAAACTTTTATCTGTGTATGTTTGTGTGTGTGTGTTAGGTATATGTGCAGTTGTCTGGAAGTAGTGCTATGCCTCGTTTGCACCTATATACAAAGGGTTTAACTTTTGTATAAAAGTTCATTTTTAAAAAGATATAGCAGTGAAGTTTTGGAAAACATGTTTTTCAAACCCTTATCCCAATAGTAATTGAGGCCTTTGATACTTCCATTTTATTCTGTGTTCGACTTAATTGATTTTATTTTCAAGATACAAGGCATCTTCGAGAAAATAAGATACATAGCAGTGCCGAACTCCTTGTATGCATGATAACCATCTAAGGACATCCAAACACCGTAAATAATTTACAAGCTGGCTACAATTGAGAAATGTCCATCACTGGAACTGAATCTAGATTTAGAGACTCGATCTATGATCACATGATTCCTAGGCTCACATGAAAAAGAATTATGTACAAAAGCTAGAAAAAGAACTACATTTGAGTAAATCTAAACCATTCTATCTTCAACGGTTCCAATTTAGTAGCTTTGAACCGGTTAAAGTTAGAAGTATACATATTGAGACAAATCTAGCCCACAGGCTGAAAGATTAAATATCTATATTATGAAAGTAGTTAAAGCAGATATTTATATAAAAGCGATATATATATATATATATATATATATATAAAAGCTGCATCAGATATTATATCCAGGCTCAATCGAATCATAGTTTGGTGATATATATATATATATATATATAAGCTATAAAAAGCCATGGATCGACGATCTGGGCATACCCACACAACGCGAATCTCAACATTAATGAATATATATATATATATGGAAGTAGTAGAAAGCTAAAAAGCTAAAAAATCTTATAGTCGGCTGCAAAGAAGACTTCAGATAGCTTTTGATGCCTAAAAACTCGGTTCCCACCGATTGAACTTCAGTATGTTAAAAAACGAGCCAACAAGTCTTTAAAAAGAAGAATAACTTAGTTTAGGGCACTCTAACAGGGGTTACAAGCTGAAATGGACAGACTTTTTTCTCTCTTTCCTTTTTTTTAAATGAGCTCCCAAGAGCTCATTTTAAAGACCATATGGTCGCAGGTCAACCCGCGGTAGCTATGGGTCTACCTTTGGCTGCACGGGCCGTACGGGTCCTATCGTCTCGTATTACATGCACTTTGGCTATGCGTTATCCGCTCGAACCTTCATAACTTTCAATCCGAGCTTTCGAAAAAGGAGTGTTATACCTTTTCGGGAAGCTATTGTCGAGAGCTACACAATGACATAGGATTAAAGGTTGTACGAAGCTGGGAAGATTGGTCCATGAACAGATCTCCAAATCTTCAAAATTTATCGGTTGTACTGTCTTGTGTAGTAGTCACTCGAGATTTGAGCTATAGTTCTTGTGGGACACCTTGGTACACAGTGTGGATTGAATTGTGTTGAGAAGATGTGAATGTGATGTTGAGGTGACAAAATGATGATTTTCCCCCACCGGGGTTATCTCTGGATTTAGCATAGATGTAGCAGCCATTTCTCAAGGTTATCTTTAAGATTTGGATGTTGTGGATGCTAAATGTCCTCAGGATTATCTCTGAGGTGTGCTTGACCTCCCGGGATTATCTCTGGGGTTGAAATGAGTATCTCGGGGTTGTCTCTTGGTTTGAAACTAACTTTTTTGGGGTTATCTCCGGAATTTGGACTGTATCCCTTGGGGTTGTCTCCGAGGTTAAAACTGAATCTCCTGAGGTTGTCTTTGAGATTGAAATTGAACTTCCTAGGGTTGTCTCCGGGATTGAAAACTTGATCTCATGGGGTTATCTCTAGGGTTAAAACTAAGATGTCTTCCAGGGTTATCTCTGGAAGATGATTTTTCCCTCATGCAATGTTAGTAGCAAGAATGCAAAATTTTGAGTGTCTACATGTTGGAGAGCTTGTTTCATACAGTGATTATCTTTGGGGAATTTCAGATAGTAGAGCTTATTTTTATTTAGGGCTAATAGTTTCACTAAAGGGAAAATAATAATAATAACTTGATTAATTGATTTCTATACTTGGTGAAACTGAACTGCAGAACTGAAGTTTTTACATATTTGGTTAACTTCATCATTAATTGTTGTTCTCTTAGTTTAAAAACAATTTAAAAAAACCCCCATCTTTATTTTCTACCAAAATAATAGAATAAGTATAAAACAAATCACTCTCTGTGGGATCGATCCTTGCTTACTATTGTGCTAATTGTTTGAATTTGTAAAGTGAAAATGAGGTTAATTTAGGAGTGTAAACGATAGCTCCAAGTATTTAGCTTGTGTTAACGTCGGAATTTTTATTTTTCCCTTTCTGTTCTTATTCTTTTGTGTTCTCATGTTAGGTGAGATTTGTTTGAAAAGGTCCGACATGTATATGTCGACGATTTAACTGTAAGGGTCGCGAGTTGATTATTTTTAAATGGTTGTACCAACTCAACAAAGAAAAGGTTTGCACAAAGACCTAGTGATGTGACAATGTTTAACTAGTCTAAAAAAGAAAAATTTGTTAGGGTTCGAGAGTTTGATTAAGTAGAGGGAAGGTGTTAGGCACCCCCCGACTTCCGTATAACACAGTTTCTGCCACTTTTCATTTAACTTTTACCTGTTTATGTGTGTGTGTGTGTGTTAGGTCTATGTGTTGTTATTTGGAAGTAGTGTTATGCCTCGTTTACACCTATATACAAAAGGGGTTGACTTTTGTACAAAAGTTTAATTTTAACAAGATATAGCAGTGATGTTTTGTAAAATAGGTTTTTCAAACCCTTGTGCTCAATAGTAATTGAGGCCTTTGATACTTCCATTTTATTATGCGTTCAACTTGATTGTTTTTATTTTTGAGATGCGAGGCATCTTCAAGAAAATAAGATACATAGCAGTGCCGAACTCCTTGTGGGCATGAAAGTTATCTAAGGAAATTCAGATACCGTGAATAATTTACAAGTTGTCTACAGCTGAAAATGTCCATCACGGGAACCGAATCTAGATTCAAAAATTAAATATGTGATCACATGATTCCTAGGCTCACATGTGAAAACAATATGTACAAAAGCTAGAAAACTAACTAGATTTAAGTAAAACTAAGCATTCCAGCTTCAACGGTTCCAGTTTAGTCACCATGAACCGGTCAAAGTGAGAAATAACCAGATTTAGGCAAATCTAGCTCGTAGGCTAATAAAAGCTGAGAAAAGAACTAGATTTGAGTAAATCTAAACCATTACACCTTTAACGGTTCCAGTTCAGTCACCATGAACCGGTCAAAGTAAGAAATGACCCAATTTATGCAAATCTAGCCCGCAGGCTGAATAACAATTATATATATATATATATAAGTAGTAAATGCACCAGATATTATATCTAGGCTTAATCAAACAGAGTTTGATGACAAGATATATATAAGTATTTATATATAAAAAAGCAGTAAATGCTCCGAATATTATATTCGGGATAAATTAAACAAAGTTTGATGACAAAATATATATATGAGTATTTGTATATATAAAATCAGTAAACCCTCCGAATATTATATTCGGGCTCAATCGAAGCAAATTAAGTTTGATATATATATATATATAAAAGCAATTAAAAGCCACAGATCGACGATCCGGGCATACCCACACGACGCAACTCTCAACTTGAGTATATATATATATACACAGAAGTGATAAAAAGCTTAAAATGTGAAATTTCTTACAGTGGACTGCCAAAAAGACTTTAAATAGCTTTAGACGCCTGAAAACTCGGTTTCCATCAGTTAAATTTTAGTATGTAGCAAAACATGAACTTAAAATTATTTGGAAAGAAGAATCACTCAGTTTTGAGTACTCTAGATATGTTTATGAGCTGAAATGGATATAATTTTCTCTTCTTTTTCTATTTCTATTTTTTCAAATGACCAACTAAAGGCCTTTATTTATCGACCATATAGTCGCGGGTCTACCTGCGGCTGCCCGAGTTGCCCTAGGCTATGCGTGTCCCGTCGTTTCAAAGTACGTGCATTTGTGCAATGCACTGTCCGCTCGAACCTTCATAACTTTCAATTTGGGTATCCGATAGAGGCGTGTTGTACCTTTCTAGGATGTTATTGGTGAGAGCTACACAATGACATGGGATAAGAGGTTGTACGAAGCCGGGAAGATGGGTCCATGACCAGATCTTCAAGTCTTCAAATTCTATTCGGTGTACTTTCTTATGTAGTAGTCACTCGGGATTTTGAGTTATGGTTATTGGGGGACACTTCTGTTTGAAATGTGGGTTAAAATGATGTTGGGATGATGCGAATGTAGTATTGAGTTGGCAAAATGATGATTTTGCCCCTCACAGAGGTTATCTCCCACTCTGCGTAGATGTAGCAGTCGTTACTCAGGGTTATCTCTGAGATTGGGTTGCTGTGAATGCTGAATGTCCTCAGGGTTATCTCTGAGGTGTGCTTGACCTCTTGGGGTTATCTCTGGGGTTGGAAATGAGTGCCTCGGGGTTGTCTCTGAGCTTGGAACTGACTTTTCTGGGGTTATCTACGGAACTGGAACTGCATCCCTCGGGATTATCTCTGAGGTTGGAACTGAGTCTCACGGGGTTGTCTCCGAGATTAAAACTGACTATCTCGAGGTTGTCTCCAAGATTAAAAACTATGTATCCCAGGTTTATATCAGGGATTGAGCTGATTTGACTTCTAGGGTTATCTTTGTATGATGATTTTAACCTTCTGCAAAGTTAGTAACAGGAATGCAAAATTTCAAGTGTCGACAAATGACCCCCTTTATCATAATTATACAATAAAATGGTATGGATAGGATAAAAATCACTAGACACTTGAAATATGATAAGATAATCCTGATGCAATATACTGCAGCATAATGCAAATGTATGTTGAATGTATAGAATGGAGGTTTCTCCATGAAGTGAGGTTATCACCAAAGTCCTTAACCCTCATCGCAGACTTTCCACCGCAGATGTTCTTCTCATATGTAATAGATTCCTGGGGAATTAGGCTTTTATTTCTGAAGATTTGTATAACAGATTCAATCATCGGTCCTCCCCGATGAGGATAACTTTCCATGGTTTGTATTGCCATGTTTTCCCGATGCTTTGTTGGAGTTACTGCCAACAGTTGGGAATGTCAGGGCTGCCTAACCTTTGTTGAAATGTCCTTCAATGGTTAACATCATCGGTCCACCTCCGATGTTTCGCTGGGTTTAATTGTCAATGACTGATAATGTCAAGGATGCTTGACTTTTGTCGAAATATACTTCAATGGTGAACATCATTGGACTACCTACGATGCTTTGCTGGATTTAATTTCCAATGACTGATAACGTTAAGGCTTGCTTGACCATTCGTTGAAATGTACTTAAATGGCTAAACATCATCGGTGCACCTCCGATGCCTCACTCGATTTAATTACGAATAGGCTGATAACGTCAGAGTTGTCTGACCTTCATTGAAATGTGCTTCAATGGCTGAATATCATCGGACCACCTCCGATGCTTCGCTAGGTTTAATTGCCAATGGCTGATAACGTCAAGGCTGTTTAACCTTAATTAAAATGTGCTTCAATAGCTAACATCATCAGACCACCTCCAATTCTTCTCTGGGTTTAATTTCCAATGGCTAATAATGTCAGGGCTGCCTGACCTTCATTGAAATGTGCTTCAATAACTGAACATCATCGAACCACCTCCGATGCTTCGCTGGGTTTAATTGCCAACAGATGATAACGTCAAGGCTTCTTGACCTTAGTTGAAATTTGCTTCAATGGCTAACATCATCGGACCACCTTTGATGCTTCATTGGGTTTAATGGCAAACGGCTAATAATGTCAAGGCTGCCTACCCTTCGTTAAAATGTGTTTCAACTGCTAACATCATCTGACCACCTCCGATGCTTCGCTAGGTTTAATTGCCAATGACTGATAACATCAAGGCTGCTTGACCTTCGTTGAAATGTGCTTTAATGGTGAATATCATTGGACCACCTCTGATGCTTCGCTGGCTTTAATTGCCAACGGCTGATAACGTTAACGCTGCTTGACCCTTATTTAAATGTACTTTAATTGCTGAACATCATCAGAGCACCTCCGATGCTTCGCTGGGTTTAATTTCTAACGGTTGATAATGTCAAGGCTGCTTGACCTTCATTGAAATATGCTTCAATGGCTAACATGTATGCAATCCTGCTGGGGAGAAATTTTTGGAGAAACGTATGGCTTTGATTAGAATTGTAACCCCAATTTGATGGTGTTGGACCTTTGTGAGGTATTGCCAAAGGTGGCTTTCAACAGCTGTGATCATCGACTTTATAAACCCTATGTTCGGGAAAATACCAACGATTAATACGTAGACCCCCAGTTTGGTCTCTAAAAATTAGGATTTCAGGCTTTTCTACTTAACCGCGTAACATCTTTTTTCCTGATTTGACTTTTTAGGTTGTGGGACCTCCTTTGCAACTCAAATTTGATCTAGACGGAGGGGGTGGGGACCACCTAAGATAGTCATAGGTGGACCTACGAAAGTCATAGGTGGACCTACGACAGTCCGCAGGTAGACCCGCAACCATCCGTGGGTCTATTTTAGGCTCCTTTCCCTTTCACAAGTCATTTTATGTTTGAAGCCGCACAGAGAATCTGAGAGTTCTACTTCTAATCTATTGAGTTTGGGATGATTTTACTACTAGCCATCCAGGTCATTCTACAGAGTATTCTGCATGGCTAGAGGTAAAGATTACATCAGCTAGGGTTGTATCCACAGAGCCCAATATTAATTTTGACAGTGGGGAGCCTATGGAGGACCTTGATTCTTCCACTGAGGATGAGCTGTTTGCTGGGTTGACAGTAGCTCTGGTTGATTCTCCCAGTATTTTTACTATTATGACTCAACCTTTTGCAGAGTATTTAGAACAGAGTCTGCATCTGATGACATTTGAGAGAGATTAGGCTAGAGCCTTGATGTTGATAGCTCTTTCTGGTAGAGATGCATCTTTAGTTGAGAGAGATGATGCTCTATCTCATACGGATGCTGCTGTTGTTGAGCGGGATGAGGCTTGGTCATCTAGGGATGTAGCTGTTATTTAGCGGGATGGTGCTTTAGCTACCCGAGACATAACCATTACAGATAGTACTGCATTGAGGTCTCATACTGCTGACATTATTACAGAGATAAGCACATTCATTGATGAACATAGTGTCACTATGTAGATAACTATGGATCTCTTGGCTAGTTTAGATACCCATGGGCAGGAGCTCATAAGTTACCCCCATCTTCTAAGAGGGATTCCATGTTAGACTTGACGGCTCGCTTATCCAGTAGTTTATAGATTAGCTTTGATTTTCCTACATAGACTAGCTTAGCCATTTTTGTCATATACGAGACACATTGTATATATCAAACAGTATTATATGGCAAGAAAATTTGTCTTGATTCACTTCCCTTTCTGTTATGCCTTGTTACTTGCTTGATAGTTGCCTGTTTGTTCAGGGCTTGTGATCCTGATGTATTCTGAATTATTCCTTGATGGATGGACATTGAGATATCTCAGGATCTTCCAGAATGGACCGTTGATCTTTGTATTCCCCACCCCTTTGGTGTCTTGGGATTGGGTTTTATATGTGGTTATAGAGAGGATTGTGTTTTTTCTTTTTAATGTTGAGCACCCCACAGATGGTCTCCGGTACTCCTATGTATTGAGGATCCCAAGTAATTCCATCTCTTATGGATTGGTGTCTCTCTTTGATGACTTAGTCGCAACTTATATGGTCGTCGATTCTCCCATTGGTATGGGGAGACTAGGTAGCTCCATCCCTTTGGTCTAAGCTGATGTGGTGTGGTTTAACCGCCCAACAGATGGTCGCCGATACTCCTTTGTATTGGGGAGATCAGGTAGTTCCACCTATCTTGGTTTGGTTTAAAAGTGGCAAGATGACCCTAGTATCATTAATAAGGTTTTATGTTTTGGGTAGGGGTGAGACCGCACCGTAAATAGCTGCCTATGTACTCCCATTGATGAGGGGAGATCAGGTCTGCATAGTTCCAACCTAGCGTGAAAAGGTTGAAAGTGGTAGGTGGTAAATAGGGCGTATAAATGTTTTTTTTAATTTTTTATGTGCTTAGATTGGACCATAAAAATGGTTGTTTACGTACTTCCGTGTATTGGAGAGATCAGGTCTGCGTAGTTCGCCCTTGATGGGACAGACTACAGATGTGAAAAGTTTTATCCCTAGCAGGACAAACTGAAGATGTGAAATGTTTTATCCCTAGTGGGACAAACTGAAGATATGATAGGTTTTATCACTAGTGGGACAAACTGAAGATGTGAAAGGTTTTATCCCTAGTGGACAAACTGAAAGTGTGAAAGGTTTTATCCCTAGTGGGACAAACTGAAGGTGTGAAAGGTTTTATCCCTAGTGGGACAAACTGAAGATGTAAAAGGTTTTGAAAACCTGAATTGACTGATGGATCTGATGATCAAGAACCATAATGTTGGTTTGTAGGTAACTTCAAATATAGTACCGTTTTACGGTGTCCAAGTTGATGAGTTGGGGAAATTCCTCGCCATCCATCTCTTATAATATGAGGGCTCCTCTTGTCAATACCTCTTTGACAATAAACGGGACTTCCCAGTTTGGGGCAAATTTTCCTTTAGACTAATCTTGGTTGACAAGAACCTTCTTTAAAACCAAGTCATGTTCTTTGAACTACCGTAGCCGAACTTTCTTGTTGTAGGATCGAGCGATCCTATGTTGGTATAATTAACAATGGAAGATGGCTGCGGCCCGCCTTTCATCTATTAGAGACAATTGGTGATACCGATCTTGTAATTATTGTTCTTCATCCAGCTGAGCATCTAGCAACACTCTGAAGGATTGAATTTTCACCTCTATGGGGAGTACTGCTTCCATGCCATAGGTTAATGAGTAGAGGGTTTCCACAGTAGAAATGTGCATTGACATTCTGTAAGCTAATAGGGTCAGAGGCAACAGGTCAGGCCATCCTTTGTGATTTGCGGACATCTTTTGCATGATCTTTTTGATAGTCTTATTGGCCGCTTCATCAACACCATTCATCTTTGGATGATAGATGACGGAGTTGAGATGTTTAATGTGAAATTTACTACTTAACTCCTCCATTATTTGGTTATTGAGGTTTTTGGCATTGTCTAATACAATCACCTCTGGTTGTCTATATTGGTAAATGACATTATTTTTGATGAAACCAATGATAACTTCTTTAGTAACCTTGGGGAGGAGGATTCTTCTATCCACTTGGTAAAGTAGTTGATCATGGTGAAGATAAACCGATGACTATTAATGGCTTTGGGCTCGATGGGTCCGATCACGTCCATTCCCCACATTGAGAAAGGCCAGGACGAACTCATATTCTCGAGCTCCCTTGGAGGGGCGTGGATAGCATTCCTGTGAATTTGGCATTGGTAACATCTCTTGACAGGATCATCATAGTCAGCTTTGAGAGAGAGCCAGAAATGTCATGTTCTTAAGATTTTCTTGACAAGTAGAGCGCCGCTCATATTTGGGACGCATACTCCACCATGGATTTCATCCATAAGCCTCTGAACTTGGTCGTTGTCTAGGCATTTGAGAATGCCTAGTCCTGTATCTTTTTTTAGAGTGCATCTCCGCTCAGGTAGAATTTCATGGCCATTCGATGGATCCACTTTCTTTCAGCTGGACTCGCCTCAGCGGGTATAGATCCATCTCGCAGATACTCCTTAATATCCTGATACCAATGGTGTTGGATGGGAGGTAGTTCATCCAATATTTCTCCAATGTAGTTCCCGTAGGCTGGTGCCTTTTGCTGGGCAAATGTGATATTTGGCATGTCTTCCTTGTCCAGTATGTTGATCAAGGAGGCCAAAGTTGCTAGTGCATCTGCAAAGTCATTTCTATTCCGAGGAGTGTGGAGGAAGGATATTTCTTCAAACTCCAAAGCTATCTGGATAACTTGTCGATGGTAAGGCCTTAAATGTAATTCTTGGGTGTGATAGACCCTAGTGGTTTGTCTGATTACAAATTCAGAATCTCCAAAGACAGTTAACCATTTGACGCCCACGGATTGGGCTAGTTTCAACCCCATAATGCAGCCTTTATACCCATCTGTGTTGTTGGTGTTGACAAACTGCAATTTGACAACAACGAGATACTGCTATTCCGAAATGGATACTAGAAATGCTCCAGCTCCATAACCTTCCATGTTTATAGCTCCATCAAAATATATCCTCCATAGTTGATGTGTATTGTCCTGACGGTGTTGTTGAATTGTCGTTAACCATTCATCGGGAAAATATGTTTCCAAGGGTTTGAAATCCCCTGAAGGTGCGGAGGCCAGTTGATCCGCAATTCCTTGACCTTGGACAGACTTTTGAGTCACATAAATGATGTTAAATTACTGTAGGATCAACTGCCATTTGGAAAATTGATAATTCAATATGGGTTTGCTAAACATATTTTTGAAGGGATCCACGCGAGATATGAGATAGGTTGTGTGACCATAGAGATAATGCTGTAATCTCATGGAAGCCCATGCTAAAGCACAATAAGTTTTCTCAATCAGAGTGTATTTGTGCTCACTGATGCTGAATCTTTTGCTGAGGTAATAGATAGCTCTTTCTTGTCCTCTATAATCTTTCTGTCCCAGCATACAGCCCATGGCATTGTCATTGATTGATAGGTACATAAACAGGGGAACACCATCCCTGGGAGGTATCAAAACAAGAGCTTTGATTAGCTGTCTTTGATGAGAAGGAAGGCTTGTTGACACTCTTTGTTCCATTTCTTGGAGGAGTTCTTCCTTAGCAACTGGAAAATGGGTTCAGAGGTTGTTGTGAGTTGGGAGATAAATCGGCTGATGAAGTTTATTCTTCCCAAAAATCCTCATATTTCCCTTTTTGTCTGAGGTATAGGCATTTCAATAATGGCTTAAATTTTTTTTAGGGTCCAGCTCAATGCCTCTGTGGCTTACGAGGAATCCCAGTAACATGCCTGATTTGACACTAAAAGCGCACTTGGCCATATTTAGCTTCAAGTTGTACTTGCGCAACAGGTTGAAAAGCTTTTTGAGATGGTCTAATTGGTCTTCATCCCTTCGGGACTTGACAATGATGTTAACCACATAGACTTCTATCTCTTTGTTCATTAGATCATGTAAAAGAGCCATCATGGCTCACTGATAGGTAGCTCTGGAATTGATGAGGCTGAATGACAACCGTCTGTAGCAAAAGGTTCCCCAAGGAGTGATGAATTTAGTTTTCTAATGATCCTCTTCAGCAACCATGATTTGATGGTACCTAGTAAAGCAGTCAGCAAAGGAGTACATGTCATATTGAGCTGTATTATCAATGAGTATGTGGATGAATGGTACGGGAAAGCTATTTTTGAGACAAGCTTTGTTCAGATCCCTGTAATCCACGTGCACTCGCACCTTCCCTCCGGGTTTAGGCATGGGGACTATATTAGATAGCCACTTAGGGTATGTTGATACCATGATGATGCCGGCTTGAAATTATTTCACAATTTCTTCTTTGACTTTCAAACTCCACTAAGGTTTTAATCGCCTGAGTTTCTGTCTGACTAGCTTGAATCCATCTTTGATGAGAAGGCAATGAATAACGATGTCAGTTGACAAACCAGCCATGTCTTCATGTGACCATGCAAACACATCTTGGAATTGGGTTAATAGAGTAACCATGTCATTCCTTTGATTTTGAGTAAGATCCGTACCAATCTAGATTTGTTTGGGGTTTTCTGAGTTTCCAAGGTTAAAAGAGGTGGTTTGATCAAGATTTAGCTTGGGTTTATCTTTGACCCATTCTTTGATCTCCTGAGGTATCTCATAGTCCTCTTGTTCTATCTCCATCAAGTTAGAGTCCAACTTTACATCAAAGTTGTAGTCCTTATGATGAATAGGCACCTCATCAGCAAGTTTAGGCTCATCTAACTTTAGAGTCATGAAATAAAATGCTTTCACTTAATATATAAAACTATTTAATCATATAAAGTTTTTGCATAAAATGACAAAAGTAACTGCTAATACCATGCAACAAAAGTAAGCAATTTTTACTATCTGCAAGGCAGGGGGAGTTTTTTCCCTTTTTACACTTGTCAGTAAATGCAAGGAGTACTGCTCCAATTGCCATGGACAGTTGTGATGAAAGGGCTATCATCGTCCTCTTTCTCTTGAATGATGACAATGATGTCTGGACAGTTGTCATCTAAGTTATCCTTGTTCATACCCTCAATATGTTCCAGGAAGTACATCTTTGATAACCGCCTCTTAATGTCTTATTTGAGCCTTTGATTCCATTCCTCCATGTCTGGGTCTTGAATCATGACTTCTTTTCCTTTGACTGATATTGGCTTAGGAAACAACATAGCTACCATAGGGGCATGAACTTTTTGTAAAGGTCGTACATGTTTAGCACCCGTAGGTTTAGGTAGCAGCCTTGTAGATGAAGGAACTAATTTTTACTGTTTTGAATTAAAATTAAGTTATTTTCGTACCTGTTAAAGAAATAAACGCATAAGAATTAGATATAGACAATGGGTTTTTCATATTAGTCTCTATCAAACACAAAATGTCTCACTGTGTGCTCGTAATTGTTTGAGATTTGATGGAGAATTTGATATTGGGATACATTTTCCGTGTTTTTGTATCTATATATATATACTACATACATTGTGATAATGAATAATGAATTTACCGTGACTTCAAAGAACTGATTTTTGTACAAGTTCCTATGACTGGAACCAGAGGAGTAGCCTAACCTGACTGTTCCTATCTAGCTGGGAACTTGAATTGGGCATTTGATTCCTTACTGATTCTTTCCTAACCGTTATTTAGGTTGAAAACCCAAGGATATTATCTTTTGACTTGCCGACATTACCTCAACAGAAACTATGGGTTTCAGAGGTGGAGCCCCAATAGGTTGATAGTGAGTGTTGCTCACCTCAAGGGCCTAGAAGCTGACAGACTCAACTTCTTCATTGAAACTGATAAGTTGTATATCACTTCGTACAGGATATTCTAGATCGGCATTGACAGTGACCAGATTACTGTTGATGATATACTTGAGTTGCTGATGAAGCGTGGATGGGACGGCTCCCGCCATATGAATCCAAGGTCCTCCCAATAGTAAGTTATATCATGTAGTGATTTTAAGCACTTGAAAGGATACGTAGAATGTATGTGGACAGATTTCCATAGGTAATTCAATCTCTTTGATAGCATTTCGTTGAGATCCATTAAAGGCTTTGATGATTATATTGCTGCTTCGAATACTATTGAGATTGATGTTCATTTTTTCTAATGTGGCATAAGGGCAAATGTTTAGGGATGATCCTCCATCTATTAGCACTCTTCCAACCATATATCCGGAAGACATACCAGCTATGTGTAATGGTTTGAAGTGATTCATCCCTACGGGAGGTATGTCATCATCGGTGAAGGATATCACATTACTGTTGAAGATGTGATCTACCACATGATGGAATTTTTCAACATCCACTGTTTTGGCAAGTGGGCTTCTTCTAATACTTTCAGTAAGACCTTCTGGTGATCTTCTGAAGAGAAAACCAAGTCCAGAATAGAGATATGTTATGGAGCTTATTTCAAGCTTTGAACCACCTTCGCTTCATTGTGTCCCATCTGGCAGAGAAATTCTTTAATTTCTCCTTGGGTACTTTCCCCTTAGATATGATCATAGGGTTCATCACTCGTTGAGGAAGACACAATGGATTTTCTTTAGACACTGCAACGGTTGTGTTTGATGTTGATCCTTCAGCCTCACCATAATTCCATAGGACTTTCTTATGGCTGATGACATGATACTGTGGCCTGAACGACAATATAATTTGTTATGGTACAGCCATTTTCAAAGGGTTTTCAACTCCTCTAAGCTGAATTAGTTGAATTGTAAGTGGTGTGGCAACCAAATCTCCATTAGAAGATATAACTGCTATAACTTCCATCCAACCTAAAGGAAATGTTTCCCCACTCTCAGAAGATACATCATCATTATCTGCCATTTGCAGGTCACCACTGTCGATCATGTTTTGAATAGGATAGCGGAGTGCCCAACATTCCTCTGTGACGTGACTGCGAGAATGAGAGTGGTATTGACATACTCTAGTAGCATCAAACTTTTTTAAACGAGGGTTGACTGGAGGTAACAATGCTCTTATTAATCAGCATCTGCAATATTTTTTCCAATGGTTGGCCTAAATATGTGAATTCCCTTTTGTTGGCAAAGTCCCGACGGGCTTTAGCTTTTGCTTTTCTGGCAAATTTTTCCTCCGATGTTTCACTTTCTTGGGTAAATGGTGGAGTACTTGTGATAAGAGAAAGGAGGCTAGCATGCTCCTGACTAAACTACTGTAGTGTGACTTGGTCTTGATGAATCACCAGTTCTACCAGTTAATTGATTTGTTCACCATGACTCTTTAACTCCCGTTCCATCATGAACTAGAATTATGAATAGTCCCATTTATCAGAATTATCCTTGCTGTTTTGGGATGATCCACCCACATATTTGAGGTATCTGGATCTCTTTCCACTGCCCCCATTGATTATGTTAACCTTCTATTCCTTGTGTTAAGGGAGAGGGTTGTCTTTAACATGTGGTTGATCGGGCTTGGTTACCACAATCTCACCATTGTCAATTAAATCCTTGATCTTATGCTTAAGGGCTCAATATACTTGAGTGTCATGGCTTGGAGCTCTAACATAGTAAGCACACTTCTTGCTTGTATTGAAACCCTTTCCTTTCGGGTTGGCTGGTGGAAGGAGATGTGTGATTTTCTTCTGAGTTATTAGAAGTTTTAAAATATTTTTGAGTGAATCCCCTAAGGATGTGAGCACTCTTGAGCGCTTGACTTCTCCACTCTTTGGAAAGGGAGGATTTGAAGACTGGGCTTGAAAAGGGGAATAGTTTCTCCTCTTAATAGGCAAATGTTGATTACCCTTTTGTCCTTATAGTATCAAGGAAACATCCTCTTCTTTCTTCTTATGGATCCTCCGGGGGTTGTTCCCATAACTTCCAGATAGGATATGCTCAGCTACGACTTTTAAAGTGGCGAGGCTTGAATCTTCTCAAATTTCAATCCCATTTCAGCCATTTCTCTGTGCTTAATTATTTCTAAGAATGACTTTCCTATTCTAGTTAGGACCCTCTCATAAAATGGAGCTTCTTGAATATTTATGATGGTCATCACCATTTCAGACTCTGTTAGAGATGGGATAACTTGAGAAGCAAGACACCTCCATCTTTGGGTATACTCTCTGAATAAATCATTAACTTGTTTCTTGACTTTGGTAATTTGATACCGGTCTAGAACTATTTGAGTTTGAAAGCTGTATTGACTGAGGAAAGCATGGGCTAACTCCTCCCAGCTGTGAATTGGGAGTTATCCAATCTAGTGTACCATGCTCTGGCTTCTCTAGTTAGACTTTTCTGAAAAAGCTTCATTCTGAGCTTTTCATTCTCGGTAAAGGATCAAAGATCTCCAATGAACACCTTTAAGTGGGTGTAAGGAATCTCCCAATCCATCATATTTCTCAAAATTGGGAGTCTTAAATTTCTTAAGATAATGAACCATGGGGAAGATACAAAGGTCTAAATATGAAATACTTCTATGTGTTCCAATCCCTTTGATAGACCGAATGGTCTCTTCCATTTGTAGAACTTTCTTCCGAATATCACCGGTGTCTTGATCTTTTTTAAGATGGGTGATTTCAAGGGTTTTACTGGTCTTATCATTCTGAGACTCAGGTGCTGGAACTTCTCTGTCCGGACCCTAGATTCTTCCATGTGTAGAGGGTTCTGTGTGGATGGGTGTTTATGGACCCTGAGTTGACTTGTGTAATTCTTTGAGCAGAACAGTCAACTCTGTAATTTAATTGCTTAATCCTTCAAACTCTTCATGAGAGACAGGAGTAGGATTAGGCTGGCCAGATGTAGCCATGTTTGGCTGTAGGCTTAGTGCCTTCTTGGACTTTAAATGGGTAACGGGACCAATTGTTTCCCTATAAAAGACTTATATAGTTTAGTCTTAGGGAAATGTGGAAATGTTACATGTTATGTAATTTGTCCATTTTTTAGGAGTATTATCCTGCAAAATGGATGTCAGTTTTTTTAATGACAGGATAACATGGCATGATAGCATGACAGGTTTTGATATGAAAAGGTAATGCATGTCCACATATTGCTTTATATTTTCCATTAAATTGATATTGACATGGAAATGAAATTACACGTAATTAAAATGGGAAGGTATGAATAAACTTCCCTCCGTGTTTGGTTTATCAGAGGTTGACCTATCTTAGGCTACTCTCACGGACTTTTTGGGATGAAGGTTCCCAGATCATCGCAATTTACTCGATGAGAAATTAATCCAATCTTTTAACTGGAGTGAATCTGGGTGGTGCCTTTCCTAAGCCTCGTGGAATTAGTCTCTGACGAGTCCAGTAACCAAACACCGACGGGATAGCCTCCTGGTGGAGGGACCACACAATGTATATTCACATACATCGTGTCTCACTGTATGGAAATGATGATATATGCGAAACACTAATATGACAGGTAGATACGGTGCGAAGAACTAAGTGTAGTAAATAAAGCATTAATACACATTCATTCAAATGTAAATACAACATCCACACACAATCAGGTAAAAGTTTTGAAAATCTTTGAATAATGGCTTAAGCCTGGAGTCCCCAGCAGAGTTGCCACCTGTCGACATCGTGATTTTTATTTATCCCTTTATGTTCTTATTCTTTTGTGTTCTCATGTTAGGTGAGATTTATTTAAAAAAACAAGTTTGAAAAGGTCTGACATGTATATGTCGATGATTTGACTATAAGAGTCACCAGTTAGTTACTTTTAAATGGTTGCACCAACTCAACCGAGAAAAGGTTTGTACAAAGACCTAGTGATGTGACACTGTTTAACTGGTCTGCAAAACTGAAATTCATTAGGGTCTGGAGGCTTGATTAAGCGGAGGGAAGGTGTTAGGCACCCCCCGACTTTTGTGATAACACGGTTACCGCCACTTTTCATTTAACTTTTACTTGTTTATGTGTGTGTATGTGTGTTAGGTCTATGTGTAGTTATTTGGAAGTAGTGCTATGCCTCGGTTGCATTTATATACAAAAGGGTTTGACTTTTGTACAAAAGTTTAAATTTAACAAGATATAGCATTGATGTTTTGTAAAATAAGTTTTTCAAACCCTTGTGCTCAATAGTAATTGAGGCCTTTGATTCTTCAATTTTATTATGCGTTTGGCTTGATTGGTTTTATTTTTTAGATGTGAGGCATCTTCGAGAAAATAAGATACATAGCAGAGCCGAACTCTTTATGGGCATAAAAGCCATCTAAGTAAATTAAGACACCGTGAATAATTTACAAGCTCGCTACAGCTGTAAATCTAGCCCGCAGGCTAAATAACAATTATATATATATAAGCTATATATATATATATATATATATAAGTAGTAAATGCACCAGATATTATATTCAGGCTTAATCAAATAGAGATTGATGACATGATATATATAAGTATTTATATATATATAAAGCACTAAATGCTCCGAATATTATATTCGGGATCAATCAAATAGAGTTTGATGTCAAGATATATATATATATATATATATATATATATATATATAAGTAATAAAAAGCAACGGATCGACGATCCGGGCATACCCACACAACGCGACTCTCAACTTGAGTATATATATATATACAGAAGTGATAAAAAGCTTAACAATCTGAAATATCTTACAATGGGATGCCAAGAAGACTTCAAATAGCTTTAGACATTTGATAACTCAGTTTCCACCTGGTTAAATGTCAGTATGTAGTAAAACACGATCTTACAAGTGTTTGGAAAGAAGAATCACTCAGTTTAGAGCACTCTAGATCTATTTATGGGCTGAAATGGACATATTTTTCTCTTCTTTTTCTATTTTGTTTTTAAATAACCAACCTAAAGGCCTTTAGTTATAGACCAGATGGCTGCGGGTTCACCCGCGGCAACCGCGGGTCTACCTGCGGCTACCCGGTTTGCCCCGGGTCATGCGGGTCCCGTCGTCTCAAAGTACATTCACTCGTGCAACGCGCTATCCACTCGAACCTTCATAAATTTCAATCTGGGCATTCGATAGAGACATGATGTACTTTTATGGTTTGTTGTTGTCGAGAGCTACACAATGACATGAGGTAAGAGGTTGTACGAAGCTAGGAAGATAGGTCCATGACCATATCTTCATGTCTTCAAATTCTATCATGTGTACTGTCCTGTGTAGTAGTCACTCGGGAGTTTGAGCTATGGTTCTTGTGGGACACTTCTATATGAAATGTGGGTTGAAATCATGCTGAGATAACGTGAATGTAGTATCAAGGTGGAAAAATGATTATTTTGCCCCTCACCGGGTTATTTCCAGGCTCTGCGCAGTATAGCAGTCATTGCTCAGGGTTATCTCTAAGATTGGGCTGTTGTGAATGTTGAATGTCCTTAGAGTTGTCTCTGAGGTATGAACTGAGTGCCTCGGGGTTATCCTCGGAACTGGAACTGCATCCCTTGGGGTTATCTTCGAGGTTGGAACTGAGTCTCCTGCTGGTTGTCTCTAGGATTGAAATTGACTATCTCGGGGTTGTCTCCGAGATTGAAGACTGAGTATCTCGGGGTTGTATCTGGGATTGAGCTGATTTGACTTCCAGGGTTATCTCTGGAAGACGATTTTGCCCTCCTACAAAGTTAGTAACAGGAATGAAAAATTTCGAGTGTCTACATCATGATTGATTTTATTTTCGAGATGCGAAGCATCTTCGAGAAAATAAGATATATAGCAGTGTCAGACTCCTTATGAGAAAGAGAGCCATCCAAGGATGTCCAAACACTGTAGATATCTTACAAGCTGGCTAGAGCTGAAAAATGTCCACCATGAGAACCAAATCTAGATTCGCAAGCTGAATCTTTGATCTTGTGGCTCCTCGTCTCACATTATTGATAAATATTTACAAATCCAGAAAGAAAACTAGATTTAAATAAATTTATGCCATTCTAGCTGTAAAGGTTCCAGTTTAGTCACTTTTAAATCGGTTAAAGGTTAGAGATGGCTAGGATTTAGATAAATCTAGTCCACAGGCTGGAAGATTAAATATCTATGTTGGTCGGAAAACCGATCACTAAACATGCGTAAGTATATGTGGTCTAACAAGTAATACAGTGATAAGGAAAGTGTCGAACCCATGAGGAACTATCACTAATATTTACCAAGTACCAACTTTGTATCGCTAAAGTCTTATTCGAACAACAATTAATGGAAGTGTGATTAATCTAAGTATAACTAATTATAAAAGCAAGTAAATGGATAACGAATGGTAATCGAAGGAATTACAAGCTAAGGTTACAACTTCACCCCACACAAGCATTCTGTCGAACACCTGGCGTGCTATTCTTCATCAAACTTCTACCCTTCTCTCTTTGGTCTTAATGGTCACGATAAATTGTCAACCGAGAACACACATGTGCTCATACACCTATAACGAGGTATGCACAAACATATCCGTTCCAGATTCACCCGATAAGGAATAGAACAGAAAAGAACGTCCAAGCTAGATACAATTCTACACATGTCTATGCAAATTAATCATAACAAGGATTTAAGCATAAGTTCTCAAATAGGTCGCATGTGGCACACAGATATATGTCTATTCTACGCATAACTTATGCAGTCGAAACCCATAATCACATGTCAATATATTTAGGTGTAAATATACAATCCTTCTTTCAATATCATGTAAATTACCAAAATCATCACTAGTGTCTTAGCGAGAATCATTAAGCTTAAATATATTAAACCAAATCATATGGTGCCAACTAAAGAGATAAGACAGTCGATTTAAATATTAAAGGGCTCCATTATAACCTTAGATAAACTACTCAGTTCATAGCTATTGAACAAAATATAAGTAGCAATAAAGATAACATTAATGGATTACAAAATCACAGGAAATAAATAGGATAAGAGGAAACTCTATCAAAGCTTAAGTGAAGATTGCTTAACTGGTCTTTGCACCCGTGTAGTCATTAGTTTTCCACGTAGTCTCGGGCTTACAGAACCTCCTAATAATATCCTCGAGATCATAGCTGCGGAGTCCCGACTCCATATAGTCCCTACCCTGATAATTGGGTGCTGCAAACAATGCATTGATGGCCTGACTTCCAAACGCCACTGACTTCCCCCTAACTTGGATAACAACAAGACCCTCGGGATTAGCATTTGCATAAAACTCTTGAACCACATATACAATATCTGACCCGGGTGGTTTTATGAAATGCAACCAGTTGCATTCAAGTATCATGGTTGTTAGCTCACCATCCTTTTTTTTCCGGCCTGAACCCCCTCTCACGAATCAAATTTTGTGCGGCAAAGGAGCTTTTGTACCTTTTCCATGCCTCCTCATTCACGAATTTGGTGTCGTCCCATGGTGGTGGTGCTGTGGACGATGATCCTCACATACTAAGGTTTTGCCTTTTTGAAGCCATTCAGATTTCACAGTAATCGGCTTGAACACAAACAGAAGACCTAATTCAAACTCCCCCAAACTTTTTGCAGATAACCCCAATGAACTTCCAATGCCAAAACATCCCAAATCAGTCTACTTTTTGGTTCAGGCAATTTATCGAACACCTAGAGTGTACTCTGAAAACCACACTTATAGACCTTTGTTTAGTGATGCTCTAACCAGATTTTCGTCAGTTAAAATCACACAAATTATGAGACCCCAAATTTTATGAATAAAGATTTAAATTTCTCAAAATATTTTTTTTTGAATATTATGGTGTGGATTTGATATAATGTTATAGTTGTGGAGTAATATTTATAAATTTTGTAAAGTATGTAAGTTTTTATATAATATTCGATTGGTCGAGGAATATTCTTTTTGTTGGGAAATATCTGTACAACGACACAATCATTGGTGGACCCCACATCGGAAGTATTATCGTAGTTAGAAAACGACAGAATTATCTTTTTATAAAAATAAAGGCGAAAGTGTTACTGTTAAAACTGTTAAACTACCCGGTAGTAAAAGAATAGTAATACGTGTGGTTACATAGTAGCACACAGTATTGATTATTGATGCTTACGTAAGAAGTCACTCAGTTATACTCAATTATTGCTACAGTAATTGCTACATCATATCTCTCATATTATTGATTCAATTATTGTCACAATATCATCTGTATAATATCTTATAATATTAAATCATTAATTGAGATGACAAAGTTATTCATATTATTAAATTACAATATTTACAATGTCTAGAAGTTCTGTTAATGAGAGGTTTAGGTCATCTAATTGCGCGCCAATAAGGAGAAATCCTTATCGGAAAGCCCCCTCTTTTCTGGGAACGACCTAGGTTGTTAAATATTGTGAGTTATAATATTAATGATAAATAAGTTCATATTAATTAAAGATGAAATTGATAGTTCCATTGTGTTGGAATTATTAGTGTTAGTGGAAATTGATATTTATTTCGATATTAATTGATGTCTGGAAGTTATACTGACCAGTCGGGTAATTAATCGGATAAATGAGCAATTAATTGCTATTAATTCACATGAATTATAACTATTTGTTCACATGTGTGTACTACTGATTCACATTCTTGTACTATTAAGGGAGTTGGTGCAAGATTGATAAACTTCCATGACTAAGCTAAAAATGGAGGTATAGATGGAGGTACTATACTGTAATTCGTATTTTCACATGATTATAACTATTGATTCACATTATTTACTATTACGGGAGGTGGTGCAAGTTTGATAATACTTGTAGGACTATCTTAAAAATGAAAGAAAAGTTGAAGGTATTGTACTGTAATATTTCGAGCCCCAAAATGTGAAATTATTGAAACTATATTTTTCTATAAATAGAAGCTCATTCTTCCTTCATTTCTCACCAATTCACTAAACCTATAGAGTAATTATTATAGAGAGAAATTATAGAGAGAAAAAAGAAGAGAAGTCTGCTACCTCTCTATTCTAGTATCCAGCTTTATTCTAAGGTAAGGGGTATTATTTCTTTCATTTTCATGAAGAGAGCTATTGTTATTCCATTCCTTATTATTATGTTGGAATAACCTGTCTATGTGAAGTACCGCATACATGGTGAAATTCTTCTGTTATTCCATTCCTTATTATTCTGTTGGAATATCCTGTCTATGCGTATTACGCATGACCTAGTTCCACTATTTATTATTCTATTGAAATAACCTATCTATACGAAAGTACCGCATAAATGGTGAAATTCTTCTGTTATTCCATTATTTATTATTCTTTCGAATAACCTGTCTATGCGATTTATCGCATGCCTGGTGAATTCTGTTGTTATTCCATTCTTTATTATTCTGTTGGAATATCCTGTCTGTGCGAATTTCGCATGACCTGGTTCCATTCTTTATTATTATGTTGGGAATAACCTGTCTGTGCGGTCTATCATATGCATGGTGAATTCTTCTGTTATTCCATTCTTTATTATTCTGTTGGAATTACCTGTCTATGTGGATTACCACATGCATGGTGAATGATCCTTTGTATTCATTCCTTATTAAATTGTGGAAATGATCTGTCTACGTGGATTACCGCATGGCGGGCGATAATCCAGTTGCAGGTTCATATATTCTATTATACTCAGTTGGTTAAAGCTTTAGCTTCTATACTCCACGAAAGTAGTAGAATATCCTGGATATTTGCGCTTCATCCAGTATCTTTTCATGGAAATATTCTTCTGAGCATTCTTGAATTTTACTCCACAAAGCAGTATCATGTTGACAATTTGGACGTTTTTGAGTTCAGGATAAATTAACTTATAAATCTTTAAAATTTAATTCTTGAACTTGTTTTATTGAATTATTATGTCATTGTCATCATCCTCATGTTTATATTATGTTGAAAGTTATCTGTGGCCTGTAGTGCATAGATGGACTTGGTATGATTATGACCAGGGATTATTCGGTATAGTCATGACCGTAATGTTATAAATGATGTGGTAAAAGTCCTCATTAGCCCGTAGTGCATTGATAGACAATTGTTGGCATGATCATGACCATTGATGAACACACGAATATCCTTGGCCCAGTAGTGCATGGATAATTTGTGGTCATGATACTAATGAATATCATTGGCCGTAGTGCAGGGATGACGTGGTTTATTTAATAAGCTGAGTCTCAGCGATAAAAGTGATGAAAAACCTTTTAAATCATAGAAGATAATAGATTTTATTCTCTACTTGACTCTTCTAATGGATTATTTGTTCCACTACAGTTAAACTTGATGTGTGTTATATTGTATCAGTTTAACACTGTTAAGGCTAACGATAATTTATTTTGCATTATCTTAGCCATAATATTTCTTACTAGGCTAGTTGAGCTCACCCTTTCTTTTACTGTTCTCTTCAGGAAATGAGAATATAGCTGGGATGAGTCGGGGAACCGAGATGACGGTCCAGATGATAACATTAGTAGTCCTCACTATTCTATTAAACTAGTGTGACAATAAATGTAATGAGGACTCCTTTGAGTGTGGATATTATCTAGATGACTATATTCTTATTAAAACTCTCAGTTTATGTTTTATCGTATTTTACACGACAGTTGTATTATTAAGTTGTATTTGAATTTTGTACCATGTATTTGGCGACTTAAGATGGGTGATGTATACCTGTATTGGGGGCGTCACAGTTGGTATCAAAGCTTAGGGATATGATCCCTGGCTGAGATGTGAGACAAGAAGTAGGAGGGGAGAGACGGGGAATTCCTTCGCTAGTATGACCTACCTAAGTTTATTTGGTATTTAATTGGTCGGTCAGAGTATAAGGATAATATGTGATATGTTAATTAACCCTTGTTTTATGACAGTGTTTGAAAATGGCAAGCGAAAATGTTGAGATAAGTAATGAAGCTCATGAGACCGTTGAGTCACCAACGATCAATTACCTAGGATAATGTGCAACAGTAAGACAATAATCCTCATGTAAACAGCAACACCGATCAGATGATTAACGATGGGATGATCAGAGGCTTTATGCAATTTATGCAACATCAGGCGAGAGAGACTCCTGTTCATAATGCAGGTGGAAACAATGGCAACCCACAACTGGTCACTGCTAAGCAGTTCAAGGAGCTGGGACCGCCAGAGTTTTTTCAAAAGCAAGAACCACTTAAGGCGGAGATATGGATAAAGCATATTACCAAGATATTTGATGTCTTGGAATTCTCTGAGGGGCAAAAGGTTCCCTTTGCCACCTTTATGTTACGTGAAGAGGCAGATTACTAGGTGGGAATCTGTAAAACGTACCCAGCCTGACGCACTCAAGATGTCTTGGGAGAAGTTCCAAGAGCTATTCAATGACAAGTACTTTCCCGAAAGTATTCGTTACATGAAGGAGGTGGAGTTTATCAAGTTGGAGCAAAACAATTTGATCATGTCGCAATACGAGGCTAAATTTTCGGAGTTATCCCGGTTTGCATCCCATTTGGTGATAATGAGGAGCAAATGACGCAAATGTTTCTAAGAGTTGTGAAACCTGATATATGTCAATACCTCATTTCTCACAAACTTTGTTTATATTCAGATGTAGTGAATAAGGCTCAGTTATTGGAGAGCGATAATGAGCCAGCCCAACGAAAGGATAATGAGCAACAACACGATAATAATCGTACCAGTGGCAACGGCCATCGGAACAATGATAACCATCGTGGGGGAAATTATCATGCCATGAATAGTAACCACTTCGGTGGTAATCATGGCCAAGATAATTGGAGTGGAAATTTCAAGAAGAGAAGGTTCAACAACGATGGAAAAACAGCAGCACCAACACCCGTTTTCAAGGAAGGAGAACGACCACCAATTATATGCTTCAAATGCGGAGGGGAGGGACATATCAGTTCAAACTACGTGATGCAGTCCAAAGCATGTTACAATTATGGAAAAGAAGGTCACCTAGACCAATTTTGTTATGCACCAAAATTAAGTCTAGCTAGGACGGTGGAACCAAAGGAGGATACGGACAAAACAAAGTCGGTGGTTTCTGGAAGTGCGTTTTTTGTGACTTCTCAAAAAGCGAGTAACCTGAGCGAAGTTAACCCGGGTTAGTTAATTATAAATTCTTGCGAAGTCTATACGTTATTAGATACCGGTTCTACCCATTCTTTTATATCTCTTGCTTGTACTCAACGTTTAAATTTGACCCTAGAGAAGTTAGACTTTGACTTATTGGTTAACACTTCGTTAGTAGAAACCTTCGTTACCTCCACTGTTTATAAATCTTGTTGATTTAAATCAACACTTTCATGTTACCTGTTGATCTTATCTCTTTGAAAATACTTGCCCTTGATGTGATTTTAGGAATTGATTAGTTAACTACTCATCATGCCAAAATTGATTATTTTAGTAAGGTTGTTAGCTTTCATATTCCTAACCAACCTATTATGTGAATTCAAGCAACCAAACCACTAAAGTCAATCACTATTATATTAAGCCATAAGTAAAGAGCCATGAGCCTTTCGCTGGCGACTTCCAAGTCTTGGAATACACTGAAGCCAGAATATTTGTAGGGGACGTCGTGAATAATGGTGGCAAGTTGATAGGTATCAATGTGACGTGCTATCCAAATCTTGGATGAGAGTCACAGTTTTTTTTCTATTGTTAATAAATTTCTTGGCGTATTCTTGAAGACTTCTTAGACTACCCCTAGAGCATGAAATCGAATTTTATATTGACCCCAATACAAAACTCATTTCTAAAACCCTCAAATATTTTCTTCACCCAAAATGATCGTATAATGTGCCAAAGATGTTGGCTCGAGCTGTTGAAGATTACGACTATACCATTCAATATCATTGTGGAAGAGCGAACGTGGTAGCTGACGCGTTGAGTAGAAGATCGTATGCATTTACGAGTGTGATGTTGTTAACACAAAAACCCACTTAGTATAACTTACAAATGATGAAGATAGAGTTAAAGACTCTAGGGACTCACGTGAAGATAATGAATATACGAGTAGAATTAGACTTTAATTGATAAAGTTAAAGCCGTTCAAGCTACACACCCGAATCTGATGAATGTGAAGAAGAAGTTTCAAGAAGGGTTATCTCAACCCTCAATTTAATTGGCCCATTTGAAATCCTCGATGGAGTAGGAACTGTGACATATAGACTCGTTTTACCTGCCAAGTATGTCGTGTGTTCATAATATTTTCATGTATCGATGTTATATAAATATGTGGAAGTCCTGAACCACATTATTGAATTAGAACCTGACGAGATAACGGAAGATTTAACATATGAGGAGATACATGTTAAAATCTTGGATAAGAAGGATTATATTCGACACTCAAAGGTTATACCTCAAGAGTTAGAATCTGACGAGGTATCCTCACTTCTTCGGACATACCAAGTACGTACGTAAATTTCGAGGGTGAAATTTCATAAGGAGGGTTGATTGTAAGACCCTGAATTTTATTAAATGAAAGTATTCAATTTTCATATAATTATTATGTTATTTAGTAAATGGTTAAATTGATAAAGGTTAAAGTTAAGGGTGATATTTGAAAATTTTGCAAAGTATGCAAGTTGTTATAAAATATTCGTTGTGTCGGGAAATATTCGACTGGTCGGGGAATATTCATTTTAACAGGGAATATTCTTACGACGACACAATCATTGGTGGACCCCGCAACGAAAGTATTGTCGTAGTTAGAAAACGTCAGAATTATCTTTTTATAAAAATACGGCGAAAGTGTTATCGTTAAAACTGTTGAACTGCCCGGTAGTAAAAGTACAGTAATACGCATGGTTGCATAGTAACACACGATACTGATTATTGATGCTTACATAAGAAGTCACTCAGTTATACTCAATTATTGCTACAGTAATTGTTCCATCATATCTCTCATATTATTGATTCAATTATTGTCACATTATCATCTGCATAATATGTTATATTATTAAATCAATAATTGAGACGACAAAGTTATTCATATTATTATTTACAATATTGACAATGTCTAGAAGTTCTGTCAATGAGAGGTTTGGTCACCTAATTGTGCGCCAATAAGGAGAAATCCTTATCAGAAAGCAACCTCTTTCCTGGGAATGATCTGGTTGTTAAATATTGTGAGTTATAATATTAATGGTTTATACGTTCAGTGTTGATTAAAGATGAAATTGATAGTTCCATTGTGTGGGAATTATTAGTGTTAGTGAAAATCGACATTTATTTCGATAATAATTGATGTTTGGAGGTTATATTGACCAATCGGGTAATTAATCGGATAAATGAGCAATTAATTGCTATTAATTCACATGTTTATAACTATGTGTTCACATGTGTGTACTATTGATTCACATGATTTACTATTAGGGGAGTTGGTGCAAGATTGATAATACTTAAATGACTAAATTAAAAATGGAGGTATAGATGAAGGTACTATACTGTAATTAGTTTTTCCACATGATTGTACTATTGAGTTACATGATTTTACTTTTAATTCACATGATTTACTATTAGGGGATGTGGTGCAAGTTTGATAATACTTGCAGGACTAAATTAAAAATGAAGAAAAAAGAGGGAGGTATTATACTGTAATATTTTGAGCCCCAAAATGTGCAATTATTGAAACTATATTTTCTTATAAATAGAAGCACATTCTTCCTTCATTTCTCACCAATTCACTAAGTCTCACAAGAGCAATTATTATAGAGAGAAAGAAGAAGAGAAGTCTGCTACCTCACTATTCCAGTATCCAGTTTCTTCTAAAGTAAGGGGTATTATTTCTTTCGTATTCATGAAGAGAGTTATTTCTTTTAATATTCGTAAGGGTTTTTATACCATTCTTTATTATTCTGTTGGAATAACCTGTCTTGTGCGGTCTATCGCATGTTTGGGAATTCTTCTGTTATTTCATTCTTTATTATTCTATTGGAATAACATGTCTGTGCGGTCTATCGCATGCCTGGTGAATTCTTTTGTTATTCCATTATTTATTATTATATTGGAATAATCTGTCTGTACGGCCTATCGTATGCTTGGTGAATTCTTTTGTTATTCCATTCTTTATTATTCTGTTGGAATAACCTGTCTGTGCGGTCTATCGCATGCCTGGAGAATTCTTCTGTTATTCCATTCTTTATTATTCTGTTGGAGTAACCTGTCTGTGCGGTCTATCACGTGTCCTGGTGAATTCTTCTATTATTCTATTCTTTATTATTCTGTTGGAATAACTTGTCTATGTGGATTACCTCATGCATGGTAAATGATCCTTCGTATTCATTCCTTATTAAATTATGGAAATAATCTTTCTACGAGGATTACAGCAATGGTGGACGAAAATCCATTTACAGTTTCATATATACTATTATACTCAGTTGGTTAATGTGTTGGCTTCTATACTCCATGAAATTTGGACGTTATACACATTTGTAGTTTCATATATTCTATTATACTCATGTTGACAATTTGGACGTTATGGATTTCTGGATAAATTAGATTATAAATCTTTAAAATTTATCCTTGAACTTGTTTTATTGAATTATTGTGTCATTATCATCATCCTCATGCTTATATTATGATAAAAGTCATCTTTGACTTGTGTGCATAGATGGACTTGGTATGATTATGAGACCAGGGATTATTCGGTATAACCATGACCGTAATGTGATGAATGATGTAGTGAAAGTCCTCATTGGCCTGTAGTTCATTGATGGATAGTTGTTGGTATGATTATGACCAGGGATTATTCGGTATAATCATGACCATTGTAATCAGATGATTACATGAATATCCTTGGTCGTGATGCATGGATGATTCGATTTTATTTATTAAGCTGAGTCTCAGCGATAAAGTTGATGAAAAACTTTTTAAATCATAGAAGATAGTAGATTTTATACAGAGACTTGACACTTCTAATGGATTGCTTATTCCGCTGTAGTTGTTGATCTAAAACTTGTTGTCTATTATATTCTATCACTTGTTATACTGTTGAAGGCTAAGGATAATTTATTCTGCATTATCTTAGTCATAATATTTCTTACTGGGCTAGTTGAGCTCACCCTTTCTTTCAATGTTCTCTTCAGGAAATGAGAATATAGCTGGGACGAGTCGGGGAACGGATTGACGGTCCAGATAGGTTGTTTTAGTAGTCCTCACTATTCTATAAAATAGTGTGACAATAAATGTAATAAGGACTCCATTTGAGTTTTAATACTATCTAGATGATAATATTCGTATTGAAACTCTCAGTTTATATTTTGTGGTATATTACACGACTGTTGTATAATTAAGTTTTCTTTGAATTTTGTACCATGTATTTGGTGACTCAAGATGGGTGATGTATACCTATTTTGGGGGCATCACAGACGGTCCTAGATTGATTTACTTTTAAAACCATCACCGATGGTCCAGATTGATTTACTATTAAAACCGCCACCGACGGTCCATATTGATTAATTATTAAAACCACCATCAATGGTCCAGATTGATTTACTATTACAACCACCATCAGTGGTCCAGATTGATTAACTATTAAAACCACCATTGACGGTCCATAAAATTAGTAAATCTTCCCATGGAATACTAAGTCAAACTTACAAAAAACGCCTCATAACAATCCCTATATTTATATCAAAATTGAATAAATATTTACCATAAATTATTTATCTTTAATAAACACATTTTTAATCTATTAACAATTATTCATCATTAATATTATATCTCACAATATTTAACAACCAGATCATTCCCAGAAAAGAGGGGGCTTTTTGATAGGATTTATCCCTATTGGTGCGCAATTAGGTGACCAAACCTCTCCTCGACAGAACTTTCTAGACATTGTCAATATTGCAAATAATAATATGAATAAATTTGTCGTCTCAATTATTGAATTAATAATATACAATCTTAATATTGTGACAATAATTGAATCAATAATATGAGAGATATTATGCAGCAATTACTGTAGCAATAAATGAGTATAACAGAGTGACTTCTCACGTAAGCATCAATAATCAATACCGTGTGCTACTATGCAACCACACGTAATACTGTACTTTTACCACCGGGTAGTTCAACAGTTTAACGATAAAACTTTCGCCATTATTTTTATAAAAAGATATTTCTGTCATTTTCTAACTACAACAATACTTCCATTATGGGGTCCACCAATTATTGTGTCGTCGTACGAATATTCCATGTGAAAACGAATATTCCCTGACCAATTGAATATTCCCCGACACAACGAATATTTTATATCAACTTGCTTACTTTGCAAAAATTTTAAATATTACCCACAACTATATATAACATTATTTCATATCCACACCATAATATTCAAAAATATATTTCGAGAAAAATTATTCTTTATTCATAAAAGTTGGGGTCTTACAACCTCCCCTTCTTATGAAATTTCATCCTCGAAATTAGGGTACGTACCTGATATGTCGAAGAGGTGAGGATACCTTGATTTCATTTCAGATTCTAACTCCCAGGTCATTTCCTCCACATCGTGGTTTTTCCACAAAACTTTGACTTGAGGTATAACCTTGGAGCGTAGAATATGATCCTTCTTATCCAAGATTTTAACAGGTACCTCTTCATACATTAAATTTTTCGTTATCTCGTCCGGTTATAATTCAATAATGTGGTTCAGGTCTTTCACGTATTTATGTAACATAGATATGTGTAAAATGTTATGAACACAACACATACTTGGCGTTAAGGCGAGTCTATAGGCCACAGTTCCTACTCGATCCAGGATTTCAAATGGGCCAATGAATCGAGGATTGAGCTTTCCTTTCTTTCAAAATCTCGTAACTCCTTTCCATGGAGCAACATGTAACAACACATGATCTCCAATATTGAATTCCAAGTCCTTTCGATGAAGATCGACATAACTCTTTTGTCGATCTTGTGAGGTTTTTATACATTGTCAGATCGTTTGAATCTTTTTCATAGTCATACGTACCAACTCCGGTCCCAATAAAGTTGCTTCACCAACCTCATCCTAGCATAATAGAGAATGACACTTTCTTCCATACAACGCCTCAAATGGAGCCATGCCAATACTTACTTGATAATTGTTATTCTAGGAAAACTCCACCAATGGTAAGAACTTGTCCCAATTTCCTTTGAAGTCAAGGACACAGAGTCTTAATAAATCCTTAAGAGTTTGAATAGTTGTCTCCAACTCCCGTCCATTTTGAGGATGATATGCCAAACTGAATCATAAATCTGTGCCCATAGCTTTTTGCAAACTAACCTAAAATTGTGAAGTGAATCTTGGGTCTCAATCAGAAACTATAGATACTGGCATACCATGCAATCTTATAATCTCATTTATGTACATACGAGCAAGACGTTCAAGTGTATAAGTTTCCCGTATCATTAAGAAATAAGCAGACTTGGTCAATCTATCAACAATGACCCAAATCACATCTATGCCTTAAGAAACCTTGGGACGACCAGTAACGAAATCTATGGTAATGTGCTCCCACTTCCATTCTGGAATTTTAAGAGGTTAAAAATGACCTTTTGGCACTTCATGCTCCCACTTGACTCGTTGACAAGTTAGACACCTTGAGAGAAACCCTGCTATCTCTCTCTTCATATTGCTCCATCAAAATGTATGTTGAAGATCACGATACATTTTGGTACTCCCAAGATGGATTACAAATGGTGTGTTGTGCACCTCCATCATGATTTTATACTTCAACTCAAAAGCGTTAGGAACACAAATTCTGGAGTTGACTCAAAGTATTCCTTCTTCATCAATTCTTGCTTCTGAAATAACACCTTCTTGCATTTTCTGCCTTATACGTATCAGCTCCAGGTCTGTAGCTTGAGCAGCTTTAACTTTATCGATTAAAGTCGGTTCTACTCGTATATTCTTCATCATCACATGGGTCTATGGAGTCTTTAACTCTATCTCCATCCTTTGTAAGTCATATAACATTGGCTTTTGCATTGACAATATTGCACTCGTACCCGCATATGCTCTTCTACTAAATGCGTTAGTTACTACGTTCGCTTTTCCAAGATGGTATTGAATGGTATGATCATAATCTTTCAACAGCTCAAGCCATCGTCGTTGTCGCATGTTGAGTTCCTTTTGAGTGAAAAAATATTTGAGGCTTTTATGATCCGTATAGATTTCCACCTTCTCTCCATACAGGTAATGCCTCCAAATCTTAAGCGCAAAAACGACAGATGCCAACTCTAGATCATGAGTAGGATAATTCTTCTCATATTCTTTGAGTTGTCGTGAGGCATAGGCTATGACTTTCCCATGTTGCATGAAAACACATCCTAAACCTTTGCCTGAAGCATCACAGTATATGACAAATCCCTCCGAACCAGATGGTATTGTCAAAACAGGTGCTGAAATGAGTCTTCTCTTGAGTTCTTGAAAACTCCTCTCATATTCCTCACTCCAATCGAATTTTATATCTTTTCGAGTCAGTTGAGTTAAAGGAGTAGCGATTCGAGAAAATCCTTCTACGAATCTCCAATAATAACTAGCTAAGCCGAGAAAGCTACGTACTTTGGTCACTGACTTACGTTGCTCCCAGCTTTGAAATGCTTCAATCTTTCCCGGGTCAACAGATATTCCATGATTTGATATCACGTGCCCAAGGAATGCTACTTCCTCAATCCAAAACTTGCATTTCTTTAACTTGGCATAAAGCTTATTTTCATAAAGCTTTTGAAGTATCAGCTTCAAGTGTTGCTCATGATCTTCATGACTTTTGGAGTAAATAAGGATGTCATCAATAAAGACGACCCCATAGTGATCCAAATATTCCTTGAATACTCGGTTCATCATATCCATGAAGGCAGCAGGAGCATTAGTCAATCCAAAAGACATGACTAGGAATTCGTAATGTCCGTACCGAGTTCTAAAAGCAGTCTTTGGGATGTCATCAGTTTTAATCTTTAAGTGATGATATCCAGAACGAAGATCAATCTTTGAAAAGAATTTGGTGCCTTGTAACTGGTCAAATAGGTTATCAATACGAGGTAACGGGTACCTATTTTTGATGGTGACATGATTCAATTCCCGATAATCAATACAAAGTCGCATACTTCAATCGTTCTTCTTCACGAATAGAACAGGAGCACCCTAAGGAGACGTACTAGGACGAATGAAACCGATGTCTAACAATTCCTGTAGTTGGGTTTTTAACTCCTGAATTTCAATAGGAGCCATTCGATATGGGGCTTTGGAAATGGGTTTTGTACCGGATTCAAGGTCGATACAAAATTCAATTTCACGCTCTGGGGTAGGCCGGGAAGTTCTTCAGGGAATACGTCAGGAAATTTATTAATAATAGAAATATCATTCAAGACTGATGTATTTTTGTTTAAATCTGTGACATGAGCTAAGAAAGCTTGACATCCGTTTTTCAATAAACGAATAACTTTATGCCTTGAGATAACAGTGATTGACTTAAATGGTTTTGTTGCTTGAATTCACATAATAGGTTGGATAGGAAAATGAAAACTAACAACCTTACGAAAATAATCAATTTTAGCATAATAAGTAGTCAACCAATTAATTCCTAAAATCACATCGAATGCAAGTATTTTTAAAGAAATAAGATCGACGGGTAACATGCGGTTGCCGATTTGAATTAAACAAGACTTATAAACAGTGGATGTAATGAAGGTTTCTCCCAACAGAGTTTCAACAGATAAATCAAAGTCTAATTTCTCTGGAGTTAAATTTAATTATTGAGCGCAAGTAGGAGAAATAAAAGAATAGGTAGAATCGGTATCAAATAAGGTATAAACTTTGCTAGAGTTTATGATTAGCTTACCCTTGATCACCTCATTTGAATTCCTCGCTTTTTAGGAGGTTACGACAAATTCTCTCCCTTGAACTACCGGTTTTATCTTGTCTGGGAAGGCCTTTGATGCCTCCATCCCACCTGGACTTGACTTTGGTGTATGACAAAATTGGGCTATGTGTCCTTCTCTTCCATAATTATAACATGCTTTGGACTGCTGCGTACAGTTTGGACTAATATATACCTCCCCTCTGCATTTGTAATATACGACCGAAGCTCGTTCTCCTTCCTTAATAACAGGTGCTGGTGCTGACGTGTTTCCATCATTATTGAATCTCCTCTTCTTGAAATTTGCACTTCTATTATCTTTGCCATGATTATTACCGAAGTGGTTACCATTTCTGGCATGTTGATTCCCTTCACATTTGTTGTCACCGCTTTAATGACTGCTACCACTGGTATTATCGACTTGTCAGCTGCTCTCTCTTGGTTGGGTTGACTCATTATCGCGCTCCAATAAATGATCCCTATTTACAACATATGAATACAAACACAGTTTGTGAGAAATGAGGTATTGACGTATTTTGGGTCTCAAACTTCGTAGAAACATTCGCATCATTCTCTCCTCATTATCAACCAAATGGGATGTGAATCGGGACAACTCGGCAAACTTAGCCTCGTACTGTGACACGGTCATATTGTTTTTGCTCCAACTTGATAAACTCCACATCCTTTATGTGACGAATACTTTCGGGAAAGTACTTGTCGTTGAACAGTTCTTGAAACTTTTCCCAAGACATTTTAAGTGGGGCATGATGAGTACGTTTTACTGATTCCCACCAATAATATGCCTCTCCTCTCAACAAAAAGGTGGTAAAGGGAACCTTTTGCTCCTCAAAGCATCCCAAGACATCATATATCTTGGTGATATACTATATCTATGTCTCTGCCTTAAGTGGTTTTGGTTCACCCAAAAACTCCGGTGGTCCCAGCTCTTTGAACTGCTTAACAGTGACGATCCGAGAGTTGCCAGTGTTTCCACCTGCATTTTGAACAGTAGCCGCTCTTGCCTGATGTTTCATGAAATGCATAAAGCCTCTGAACATCCCATCGTTCATCATTTGATCGGTGCTGTTGTTTACTTGAGGATTATTATCTTCCTGTTGCTCATTATCTTGGATATTGATCGTTGGTGACTCAACGGTCTCATGTGCTTCATTGATTATCTCGACATTTTTGATGCCATTTTCAAACACTGCCATAAAACAAGGGTTAATTGACATGCCACATATTATAGCGAAGGAATTCCTCGTCTCTCCCCTCCTAGTTCTTGTCTCACATCTCAGCCAGGGATCATATCCCTAAGCTTTGATACCAACTGTGACGCCCCCAAACTAGGTATACATCACCCATCTTAGGTCGCCAAAGGCATGGTACTGAATATAAATACAAACTTAATTATACAAAATTAGCTGAGTGTTTTTACACGAATATTGTCTTCTAGACAATATACAAACTCAAATAGAGTCCTCATTACATTTATTGTCACACTATTTTATAGAATAGTGAGGACTACTATAACACCATCTCGGACCATCACTCCGTCCCCCGACTATTTCTGGCTACGTTCTCATTTCCTGAAGAGAACAATGGAAGTAAAAGGGTGAGCTCAACTAGCCCATTAAGAAATATTATGACTAAGATAATGCAGAATAAGTTATCATTAGCCTTCAACAATGTTAAACTGATAGAATATAATAGAAAACACATTTAACTGCAGCGGAACAAGCAATCCATTAGAAGAGTCAAGTAGAGCATGATATCTACTATCTTCTATGATTTAACAAGTTTATCATTAACTTTATCACTGGGACTCATCTTAATAAATAAATCACATCATCGAATCATCCCTGCACTACGGGCCAAGTATATTCATTAGTATCACGTCCACAAATTATTCTTGCACTACAGGCCAAGAATATTCGTGTAATCATCAATGGTCATGATCTTACTGAATTATCCATGGTCATAGTCATACCAATCAACAGTCCATCTATGCACGTGGACTATTCCTGCACTACAACCAAAGATGACTTTTATCATAGTATAAGCATGATGATGATGACAATGATATAAAAAATTCAATTAAAAGAAAGCAAAAGATAATTTTTAAAGATTTATAATTTAATTTTTCCAGAATTTAATAATATCCAAATTGTCAATATGATACTGCTTTGTGGAGTAAAATTCAAGAATAATATCCATGTATCAAAAATAATTTGGACAGAAAAAAAATAATTTTTTTGGTGAATAGTTCCTCGTGAATAGTACCCTGTGAATAGTACTTCAGGAATAGTACCCCATTAATATTACCCCGACATGAAAAATGCCCCGAATACCCGTGTGAACAATATTTGAGTGAATAATAATCGGGTGAATAGTAACCCGTGAATAGTAACTCGTGTGAAAATATTGATATTTAATAAGAAAGTTCAGATCAATATTCCAATGAAACGATACTGGATGAAGCGCAAAACTCAAGGATATTCCATTAATTTCAAGAATTATAGAAGCAATACTTACCATAGTAAGTTTAGATTTAGGAATATAAAAAGAATTAACATACAAAAACTGCAAATGGATTTTCATCTGTCATACGGTACATAATCCGCGTAGACAGGTTATTCTAACATATTAAAGGATGCATACGAAAAATAGTATTCCTTATGAATACGAAAGAAATAATACCCCTTACCTTAGTAGAAGATTGGATACTGCAATAGTGAAGTAGCAGAATACTCTTCTTCTTGCTCTCTATAGTTTCTCTCTCTATAGTGTCTCTTGTGAATCTCAGTGAATTGATGAGAATGAAAGAAGAATTAAGCTTCTATTTATAGGAGAATGGACTAAATAGTAAGTGATTCATGAACGGTCTAGATTGATTTACTATTAGAACGAACGGTTCATATTGATTACTATTAAAACCACAAACGACGGTCTGGATTGATTTACTTTTAAATCCACCACCGATGGTCCAGATTGATTTACTTTTAAAACCATCATCGACGGTCCAGATTGATTTATTATTAAAACCACCATCGACGGTCCAGATTGATTTACTATTAAAACCACCATCAATAGTCCAGATTGACTTACTATTACAACCACCATCAATGGTCCAGATTTATTAACTATTAAAACCACCATCAACGGTCCATAAAATTAGTAAATCTTCCCATTGAATACTAAGTCAGACTTACAAAAAATGCCTCATAACAATCCTTATATTTATATCAAAATTGAATAAATATTTACCACAAATTATTTATCTTTAATAAACAAATTTTTAATCTATTAACAATTATTCATCATTAATATTATAACTCACAATATTTAACAACCATATCATTTCCAAGAAAGAGGGGACTTTCCCATAAGGATTTCTCTCCATTGGCGCGCAATTAGGTGACCAAACCTCTCCTCGATAGAACTTTCTAGACATTGTCAATATTGTAAATAACAATATGAATAACTTTGTCGTCTCAATTATTGATTTAATAATATAAAATATTAATAATGTGACAATAATTGAATCAATAATATGAGAGATATTATGCAGCAATTACTGTAGCAATAATTTAGTATAACAGAGTGACTTCTCACGTAAGCATCAATAATCAATACCGTGTGCTACTATGCAATCACACGTATTACTGTACTTTTACCACCAGGTAGTTCAACTGTTTAACGATAAAACTTTTCGCTGTTATTTTTATAAATAGATATTTCTGTCATTTTCTAACTACGACAATACTTCCATTATGGGGTCCACCAATTATTGTGTCGTCGTACGAATATTCCATGTGAAAACGAATATTCCTTGACCAATCGAATATTCCCCGACACAACGAATATTTTATATCAACTTGCTTACTTTCCTAAAATTTTTAAATATTACCCACAACTATAACATTATTTCATATCCACACCATAATATTCAAAAATATATTTCGAGAAAAATTATTCCTTATTCATAAAAGTTGGAGTCTTACAGAAACTATGTTTTCTTATAAATAGAAGTTCATTCTTCTTTAATTCTCACCAATTCACTAAGACTCACAAGAGCAATTATAGAGAGAGAAGCTATAGAGAGAGAAGCTATAGAGAAGAAGAGTATTCTGCTACTTCACTATTGCAGTATCCAGCCTTCTACTAAGGTAAGGGGTATTATTTCTTTCGTATTCATAAGGGATATTATTTGTGTTAAATATCTGTATGAAATAATATTTTCTTCCATACTCTGTAGTATGTAAATATATTATTTCGTTTCAGATTCTGAATTCTACACTTATTTTGTTAAAGTATTATTTCTATACTCCGTGAAATTAGTAGAATATCCTTGAAATTTTTCCTTCATCTAGTATCATTTCACAAGGATAATTTTTTGAACATTCTTGTTAAATTTTAAACATTTCATACCGAAGTACTATTCATGGGTACTATTCATTTATACGACACTATTCATACGTACGATACTATTCACAGAATACTATTCATGGGTACTATTCATAAATACAGTACTATTCATAAATATGGTACTATTCATAAAGTACTATTCATGAAGTACTATTCATAAAGTACTATTCACGGGGTACTATTCACGGGGTACTATTTCCAAAGTACTATTCATGGGATACTATTCACCCGAAGTACTATTCATAAAAAATTGATTTTTTTCGGTCTAAATCATTTTTGATACAATATTATTCTTGAATTTTACTCCATAAAGCAGTATCATGTTGACAATTTGGATATTATTAAATTTTGGATAAATTAAATTATATATCAATAAAATTTATTCTTGCTTTTATTTAATCTAATTCTTATATCATTGTCATCATCCTCATACTTATATTGTGATGAAAGCCATCTTTGGCCGTAGTGCATAGATGGACTGTTGATTGGTATGATTATGACCAGAGATTATTCAGTATACTCATGACTCATAATGTTACAAATGATGTGGTAAAAGTCCTCATTGGCCTATAGTGCATTGATGGACAGTTATTGGTATGATCATGACCATGCGTTCTTTTCGGCCAAGGGTGCAAAGATGAATTGTTGTTTGGCATGTTCATGACCATTGGTGAAAACACGAATATCCTTGGCCTGTAGTGCATGGATAATTCGTGGTCGTGATACTAATGAATATCCTTAGCCCGTAGTGCATGGATAATTCAGTGATGTAGATTATTTATTAAGCTGAGTCTCAGTGATAAAATTGATGATAAACTTTTAAATCATAGAAGATGGTAGATATCATGCTCTACTTGACTCTTTTAATGCATTGCTTATTCCGCTGCAGTTGTTGATCTAAAACTTGTTGTCTATAGTATTCTATCAGTTTTTTACTGTTTAAGGCTAAGGATAATTTATTCCGCATTATCTTAGTCATAATATTTCTTACTGTGCTAGTTGAGCTCACCCTTTTCTTTCATTGTTCTCTTCAGGAAATGAGAATATAGCTGGGACGAGTCGGGAAATGGAGTGATGGTCCAGGATAAGTGGCTATAGTAATCCTCACTATTCTATGAAATAGTGTGATAATAATTATAATGAGAACTCCATTGAGTGTGGATATTGTCTAAAAGACAATATTCGTGTTAAAACTCTCAACTTATGTTTTGTCGTATTGTACACGATAGTTGTATAATTAAGTTGTATTTGTATTCTGTACCAAGTATTTGGTGACTCGGAATGGGTGATGTATACCTATTTTGGGGGTATCACAAATAATCTATGATTCACTTTATTAGAGTTAATATATATACTTACATCTCAAATCGATATCCTTTATACATTGGATAACTCAAACTTTAACTTTACAACTGAACATAAAATATACATCATAAAACATTGAGTACATCTAATGAACCTTAATCATGGTAATTTAGCTAAAATATTATTCTTCGTATATTATTTCTGATCCACGTCATTCAAGTAGCACATAGTGTTACCTTCAATCCTTAACCTGCAAAAATGGTTATTTGCAAGGTTGAGCTCGACAGCCCAACAAATATAACAGTTTTCATGAAACACGTAACACATAAATAAAATACTCATCTTATACAATATAAACATTTGTCTAAACACATTATACATGTTGTACATCACATATCAAATAAAGATTAAGTTCCATAACTCAATCAACAATCTTTCCTCAACCAATGTAGTCATAAATTGACTTTAATAGTTCAAACTTACAACATATGTAATACATTATTCTCTTTGTAATGTAGATTTAAAATAGTTAATCATCAAGTTCACATTGCAGATAGGAACTGAAAGACTTGCCTTGATCGTTGTTTACCAATAACAGATTAACAACTTATAGCTATCTGCACTTCACATGCCCTACACAATTATATAATCATGTACGTCAACTATTACTCATATAGCAACGCATAGTTGTTGTAATATAAACTATACTCTATATTTCATAACCCTTCTTATCAATTAATACACAATGTTCAATTTGATTGTGTTAACTTTTGACTTATCTGTCACTATATTTCTTCTTAGTCATACTCAAAATTTATTCATGTAAGAGCCCCAAATTCGGGTCCCAAATTACCGTGGATCTGGTACAATCATTCTATAACTATTGCGGAAGATATAAACATAAATTGTTTATACAATACACTTTACACATTACCCCAAGGTCAAAAATCTTCACTTAATACACAATTCATAAACTATCTAACACATAACATTATTATCAAACTATACTATTACAAATTAGCTGCATATTTTATCCCAAGCTGAACTTGGCATTATCATCTTCCTTATCCGAACGCATTCGCCTTATCTGTAATGTTTATCATGATATAGCAAGGGTGAGCATGAAAGTTGCCCAGCATGTTTAAATTTATATAAGGATATATCATGATTGAAAGAGTCTGAATAATAAGTTGGCTATAATTCATCAATATAGTTATGAATTAGCGCGAACAAACTTTTAACTGAACAAGTATTAAACATGAACAAATATATCTGGACCAAACGGTAATGAAGGTGATTAGCCTTTCATACCTGACTTATACATGCAATATGTACAGAGTACAATTCTACATGGCAATCAGCGATGATTAACCACAAGCATATCTGAATGAAACAACTCTTAGTAGAGTTAAGAAAAAATTTCCTGAACCGTTGATTACCATTACGCATTCTATATCGGATTATTCGAAGACCTAATATTAGTAATATAGATCTCCAATATTAGAATAATATCATCACAACATAATTATATATATATATATATATATATATATATACACATAGAATAACCTAAACACATAGCACATAACCCTATCAGTCTATTCAGCACATAAAACTTAACATCAAGTCAGACTATTTAAGTCTGAGTTGAAACCGACACAATTCTATCATCCCGACGGTCTAGTCAGACAAAAATCGAGTTTAAGTTTAATTAAACTTTGCCTGAACACATAACAATTATCTTAGATAATTTTATTATCAGTCAAAATATTTTTCATAGGCTTGTAATAAATTTCAAATAATTATTACCATTTAAAATGATTTTCCAATCATTAATATCGCATTTATCTAATTTAAATACCACAATATTCTAATATCATTAATATTTATTTAATATTAAATATTAATAAAAATCATAACATAATATTATAATACATCAAAGTATTTTTAATACTTTAAAATCATATTTATATGATTTTTAAACAGTTAAATCCATTATCCGATAATAGATATTAATATTTTCATGAAAAAATATCAAAAGTTACTGATTTTTATAACACTTAAATCATTTTTATATGATTTTTAAAATATTAATTCTATTTTTCCATAATTTATTTAATATATATATTAAATAAATTAATTACCATTAATAATAAATTATTAATGAAATTCATCACAAAATATCAAAAGTTATTGAAAATAACTTAAAATATTTTCGTATACCATAATATAATTTTTTATGATTTTTCATGAATTAAAACCATTTTTAAATAATTTATTTAATATTATAATTAAATAAATACCTTTTATATTCCAAAAATATTAAATATTTATGAAATATACTCAAAATAATTAAAAACTATTTTTCAGGCTTTAAAATATTTTTTCATAATTTATTATATATTTTTAATAATTAAAAATCATTTAATACTAATTATTTATTAAAAACAATAATTTTGGAAAATGTTTGACCATCATTTGATCTATGATCTTAAGCTTTTTTGGGCTAGAAAATGTTCATAGATCGTAGTGCTAATGTAATGTTACATGTTCCCACATTTATATAGGTCATAAAACATTACACTTAGAAGATCTGAGCCTTCAAACTGCATGTCAGAAAAAATTCTGGGTTTTCTGGGCAATCCAGAAACCCAGCAGCTTCGAGGGTCCATTTTTGAGCTCGATTATTTCTATGTTCTGATCTTGATTAAGGTTCAAATATATACTCCTTGTGTAAAGGAACATTAAGCTTTTCTGGACTAGAAAATGTTCATAGATCGTAGTACTAATGTAATGTTACATATACCCACATTTATATAGGTCATAAAACATTACACTGAGAAGATCAGAGCCTTCAAACTGCATTTCATAATAAATTCTGGGTTTTCTAGGCAACCCAGAAACACACCAGCTTCGAGGGTCCATTTTTGAGCTCGATTATTTCTATATTTTAATCATGATTCAAGTGATATTAAGGTTCAAATATATACTCCTTGTGTCAAGGAACATTATTACAATGGATCATATCAATAACAACAAAATCATAAGTTATAAGACGGTCAAAGGCTGTCAGAAATTTTGTTCAAATTGTTTCTAGGTTTTTCCAGAAATGCAAAACGTGATCAAATGGTCAAGTTTGACCATCCACTATACTTGATCTATTGATGATTTAGGGTATCTAAAGGCCATAATTTATAGTCCACATTACAGACTATAATCTGAATACAACAACAACAATAAAACACTTAACATCTAACAGACCGGCTCGTTATAAAAGCTTGTCAGACTCGGTTTTTAAATTTCTGGGCTACCCAGAAATCAGTCGGTCAAGCTCGGTCAACAGTGTTTGACCATGAATAAAATGAAATCTAGACATTCAATAACTTTAATTTCACTTCAAGATGAAAGATCATATACCAAATTACAGATCCAAAACATAAAACATCAAAGATCAAAAACATATAAAGATCTACGACCACTAGCATTTGATTGTCAGACTTCTTAACTGTTCTTGGGCAGTTTTGTAAATCAACACTTTTAAAGCCATTTAATGCTTTGGATCTATGGTATATCACCATAGATCATCATAAAACACCTTCTAACAAACATCTAAACATATAAACACAAATTTTTACAAAATAACTTGGATCAAAAATCAAAATAGGTTTATACCTTCTAGCTTTAAATTCTTGATCTTGATCTTCCTAACTGATCTTGATTGATCAAACGGTTGTTTTTAGGACTGAGTTACTTGGCAAATTCGAAGGGTTTGAGAGAGAAAAAGTTGTTGGGAGCTAGAAAGAAAAATGAGCCAAATACATACACTTTCTCTCTCTTAGATCTCTAATATAATGTGATATAATGCACAAGATCTGATATGTTGGCTGATAAGGCTAGAGATTTAAGTCCCATTGTCAAAATAGTTGGTAAACAACTAAAGGTGTTATCAAATTTCACAAGTTACATAATAAAAAATGTGAAAAAGGCAATTTGGTCTTTGCACATGAAATTTTAATGGCTTGATTGTCAATTGCCTAAACCCTTAGGGTTTAGGTTTTAACCCTTAGGGTTTAGGGTTTAACCCTTTAGGTTTTAAAATAAATTCAAGATTTCAAAATTTAGGTTTTCAAAATAGAAAATTAATACTTCTAAATTATAAATAAGATTGTCTAATTCTATTAAGATTTCTTAATCATAATTCAAGTTTGCTAATTAGGATTAATTTATCCCAATTAAAATTGCTAATATATCAATTAAGTCCATAATTGTACATTAGGGTTTCTAACGGAACAATCAGGGTTCAAAAATTTAAAATTAGGGTTTGCTAATTAATTAAGCTTTACCCTAATTTTTAATCATGATTCAAGTGATATTAAGGTTCAAATATATACTCCTTGTGTCAAGGAACATTATTACAATGGATCATATCAATAACAACAAAATCATAAGTTATAAGACGGTCAAAGGCTGTCAGAAATTTTGTTCAAATTGTTTCTAGGTTTTTCCAGAAATGCAAAACGTGATCAAATGGTCAAGTTTGACCATCCACTATACTTGATCTATTGATGATTTAGGGTATCTAAAGGCCATAATTTATAGTCCACATTACAAACTATAATCTGAATACAACAACAACAATAAAACACTTAACATCTAACATACCGGCTCGTTATAAAAGCTTGTCAGACTCGGTTTTCAAATTTCTGGGCTACCCAGAAATCAGCCGGTCAAGCTCGGTCAACAGTGTTTGACCATGAATAAAATGAAATCTAGACATTCAATAACTTTAATTTCACTTCAAGATGAAAGATCTTATACCAAATTACAGATCCAAAACATAAAACATCAAAGATCAAAAACATATAAAGATCTACGACCACTAGCATTTGATTGTCAGACCTCTTAACTGTTCTTGGGCAGTTTTGTAAATCAACACTTTTAAAGCCATTTAATGCTTTGGATCTATGGTATATCACCATAGATCATCATAAAACACCTTCTAACAAACATCTAAACATATAAACACAATTTTTTACAAAATAACTTGGATCAAAAATCAAAATAGGTTTATACCATCTAGCTTTAAATTTTTGATCTTGATCTTCCTAACTGATCTTGATTGATCAAACGGCTGTTTTTAGGACTGAGTTACTTGGAAAATTCGAAGGGTTTGAGAGAGAAAAAGTTGTTGGGAGCTAGAAAGAAAAATGAGCCAAATACATACACTTTCTCTCTCTTAGATCTCTAATATAATGTGATATAATGCACAAGATCTGATATGTTGGCTGATAAGGCTAGAGATTTAAGTCCCATTGTCAAAATAGTTGGTAAACAACTAAAGGTGTTATCAAATTTCACAAGTTACATAATAAAAAAAGTGAAAAGTGCAATTTGGTCTTTGCACATAAAATTTTAATGGCTTGATTGTCAATTGCCTAAACCCTTAGGGTTTAGGTTTTAACCCTTAGGGTTTAGGTTTTAACCCTTTAGGTTTTAAAATAAATTCAAGATTTCAAAATTTAGGTTTTCAAAATAGAAAATTAATACTTCTAAATTATAATTAAGATTGTCTAATTCTATTAAGATTTCTTAATCATAATTCAAGTTTGCTAATTAGGATTAATTTATCCCAATTAAAATTGCTAATATATCAATTAAGTCCATAAGTGTACATTAGGGTTTCTAACGGAACAATCGGGGTTTAAAAATTTAAAATTAGGGTTTGCTAATTAATTAAGCATTACCCTAATTTTTAATCATGATTCAAGTGATATTAAGGTTCAAATATATACTCCTTGTGTCAAGGAACATTATTACAATGGATCATATCAATAACAACAAAATCATAAGTTATAAGACGGTCAAAGGCTGTCAGAAATTTTGTTCAAATTGTTTCTAGGTTTTTCCAGAAATGCAAAACGTGATCAAATGGTCAAGTTTGACCATCCACTATACTTGATCTATTGATGATTTAGGGTATCTAAAGGCCATAATTTATAGTCCACATTACAGACTATAATCTGAATACAACAACAACAATAAAACACTTAACATCTAACATACCGGCTCGTTATAAAAGCTTGTCAGACTCGGTTTTCAAATTTCTGGGCTACCCAGAAATCAGCCGGTCAAGCTCGGTCAACAGTGTTTGACCATGAATAAAATGAAATCTAGACATTCAATAACTTTAATTTCACTTCAAGATGAAAGATCTTATACCAAATTACAGATCCAAAACATAAAACATCAAAGATCAAAAACATATAAAGATCTACGACCACTAGCATTTGATTGTCAGACCTCTTAACTGTTCTTGGGCAGTTTTGTAAATCAACACTTTTAAAGCCATTTAATGCTTTGGATCTATGGTATATCACCATAGATCATCATAAAACACCTTCTAACAAACATCTAAACATATAAACACAATTTTTTACAAAATAACTTGGATCAAAAATCAAAATAGGTTTATACCATCTAGCTTTAAATTTTTGATCTTGATCTTCCTAACTGATCTTGATTGATCAAACGGCTGTTTTTAGGACTGAGTTACTTGGAAAATTCGAAGGGTTTGAGAGAGAAAAAGTTGTTGGGAGCTAGAAAGAAAAATGAGCCAAATACATACACTTTCTCTCTCTTAGATCTCTAATATAATGTGATATAATGCACAAGATCTGATATGTTGGCTGATAAGGCTAGAGATTTAAGTCCCATTGTCAAAATAGTTGGTAAACAACTAAAGGTGTTATCAAATTTCACAAGTTACATAATAAAAAATGTGAAAAGGGCAATTTGGTCTTTGCACATGAAATTTTAATGGCTTGATTGTCAATTGCCTAAACCCTTAGGGTTTAGGTTTTAACCCTTAGGGTTTAGGGTTTAACCCTTTAGGTTTTAAAATAAATTCAAGATTTCAAAATTTAGGTTTTCAAAATAGAAAATTAATACTTCTAAATTATAATTAAGATTGTCTAATTCTATTAAGATTTCTTAATCATAATTCAAGTTTGCTAATTAGGATTAATTTATCCCAATTAAAATTGCTAATATATCAATTAAGTCCATAATTGTACATTAGGGTTTCTAACGGAACAATCAGGGTTTAAAAATTTAAAATTAGGGTTTGCTAATTAATTAAGCTTTACCCTAATTTTTAATCATGATTCAAGTGATATTAAGGTTCAAATATATACTCCTTGTGTCAAGGAACATTATTACAATGGATCATATCAATAACAACAAAATCATAAGTTATAAGACGGTCAAAGGCTGTCAGAAATTTTGTTCAAATTGTTTCTAGGTTTTTCCAGAAATGCAAAACGTGATCAAATGGTCAAGTTTGACCGTCCACTATACTTGATCTATTGATGATTTAGGGTATCTAAAGGCCATAATTTATAGTCCACATTACAGACTATAATCTGAATACAACAACGACAATAAAACACTTAACATCTAACAGACCGGCTCGTTATAAAAGCTTGTCAGACTCGGTTTTCAAATTTCTGGGCTACCCAGAAATCAGCCGGTCAAGCTCGGTCAACAGTGTTTGACCATGAATAAAATGAAATCTAGACATTCAATAACTTTAATTTCACTTCAAGATGAAAGATCTTATACCAAATTAAAGATCCAAAACATAAAACATCAAAGATCAAAAACATATAAAGATCTACGACCACTAGCATTTGATTGTCAGACCTCTTAACTGTTCTTGGGCAGTTTTGTAAATCAACACTTTTAAAGCCATTTAATGCTTTGGATCTATGGTATATCACCATAGATCATCATAAAACACCTTCTAACAAACATCTAAACATATAAACACAAATTTTTACAAAATAACTTGGATCAAAAATCAAAATAGGTTTATACCTTCTAGCTTTAAATTCTTGATCTTGATCTTCCTAACTGATCTTGATTGATCAAACGGCTGTTTTTAGGACTGAGATACTTGGCAAATTCGAAGGGTTTGAGAGAGAAAAAGTTGTTGGGAGCTAGAAAGAAAAATGAGCCAAATACATACACTTTCTCTCTCTTAGATCTCTAATATAATGTGATATAATGCACAAGATCTGATATGTTGGCTGATAAGGCTAGAGATTTAAGTCCCATTGTCAAAATAGTTGGTAAACAACTAAAGGTGTTATCTAATTTCACAAGTTACATAATAAAAAATGTGAAAAGGGCAATTTGGTCTTTGCACATGAAATTTTAATGGCTTGATTGTCAATTGCCTAAACCCTTAGGGTTTAGGTTTTAACCCTTAGGGTTTAGGGTTTAACCCTTTAGGTTTTAAAATAAATTCAAGATTTCAAAATTTAGGTTTTCAAAATAGAAAATTAATACTTCTAAATTATAATTAAGATTGTCTAATTCTATTAAGATTTCTTAATCATAATTCAAGTTTGCTAATTAGGATTAATTTATCCCAATTAAAATTGCTAATATATCAATTAAATCCATAATTGTATATTAGGGTTTCTAACGGAACAATCAGGGTTTAAAAATTTAAAATTAGGGTTTGCTAATTAATTAAGCTTTACCCTAATTTTTAATCATGATTCAAGTGATATTAAGGTTCAAATATATACTCCTTGTGTCAAGGAACATTATTACAGTGGATCATATCAATAACAACAAAATCATAAGTTATAAGACGGTCAAAGGCTGTCAGAAATTTTGTTCAAATTGTTTCTGGGTTTTTCCAGAAATGCAAAACGTGATCAAATGGTCAAGTTTGACCGTCCACTATACTTGATCTATTGATGATTTAGGGTATCTAAAGGCCATAATTTATAGTCCACATTACAGACTATAATCTGAATACAACAACGACAATAAAACACTTAACATCTAACAGACCGGCTCGTTATAAAAGCTTGTCAGACTCGGTTTTCAAATTTATGGGCTACCCAGAAATCAGCCGGTCAAGCTTGGTCAACAGTGTTTGACCATGAATAAAATGAAATCTAGACATTCAATAACTTTAATTTCACTTCAAGATGAAAGATCTTATACCAAATTACAGATCCAAAATATAAAACATCAAAGATCAAAAACATATAAAGATCTACGACCACTAGCATTTGATTGTCAGACCTCTTAACTGTTCTTGGGCAGTTTTGTAAATCAACACTTTTAAAGCCATTTAATGCTTTGGATCTATGGTATATCACCATAGATCATCATAAAACACCTTCTAACAAACATCTAAACATATAAACACAAATTTTTACAAAATAACTTGGATCAAAAATCAAAATAGGTTTATACCTTCTAGCTTTAAATTCTTGATCTTGATCTTCCTAACTGATCTTGATTGATCAAACGGCTATTTTTAGGACTGAGATACTTGGCAAATTCGAAGGGTTTGAGAGAGAAAAAGTTGTTGGGAGCTAGAAAGAAAAATGAGCCAAATACATACACTTTCTCTTTCTTAGATCTCTAATATAATGTGATATAATGCACAAGATCTGATATGTTGGCTGATAAGGCTAGATATTTAAGTCCCATTGTCAAAATAGTTGGTAAACAACTAAAGGTGTTATCAAATTTCACAAGTTACATAATAAAAAATGTGAAAAGGGCAATTTGGTCTTTGCACATAAAATTTTAATGGCTTGATTGTTAATTGTCTAAACCCTTAGGGTTTAGGTTTTAACCCTTAGGGTTTAGGGTTTAACCCTTTAGGTTTTAAAATAAATTCAAGATTTCAAAATTTAGGTTTTCAAAATAGAAAATTAATACTTCTAAATTATAATTAAGATTGTCTAATTCTATTAAGATTTCTTAATCATAATTCAAGTTTGCTAATTAGGATTAATTTATCCCAATTAAAATTGCTAATATATCAATTAAGTCCATAATTGTACATTAGGGTTTCTAACGGAACAATCAGGGTTTAAAAATTTAAAATTAGGGTTTGCTAATTAATTAAGCTTTACCCTAATTAATATTATAATTAATATCACTTAAGCAATATAATATCCTTTATGTTCCCAGATTAGGGTTTTAAATTCCCAGAATATAAAATTAGGGTTTTCAGATCTGGTATTAGGGTTTTCTAAAAATCAATTCGGGTTTTTGAAATAGAAAATTAACATTTGTAAATTATAATTAGAATTCTCTAATTATACTAAGATTTTCTAATCATGAAATTCAATCATGCTAATTAGGATTATTATTCCCTAACTAATATTGCTAATTTAGCAATTAAGTCCTCATTTGTACATTAGGGTTTTTTACGGAACAATTAAGGTTTAAAATTTGAAATTAGGGTTTGCTAATTAATTAGGCTTTACCCTAATTAATATTAAAATTAAAAACACTTAAGCAATATAATTCTCTGTTAAATTCCCAAATTAGGGTTTTCAATTTCTGAAACCAAAATTAGGGTTTCAAAACTGGTTTCTAGGGTTTCTTATCAGTCATTAGGGTTTTCTAACAGAACGTCGATATTCGACAATAATCTTAAGGTTTGACACTGATAAAATTTATCTGGTCAACCCTTGACCCTTAACCACATACTATACACATATAATACCATATTCACAGAACATAATCACGTATACACTTAATCCTGTATAATTCACCTAAATCCTTCACAGAATTTTAAAATCTTCAAAATTCCTTCCCAAAAACATCAAACGCATAAACTTATTTTCTATCTAGGTCTAGTATTTGACCTTAAATCTGTCATTTAAGATTTTAAAAATTTTCTAAATTCTCGGATTGTCACATTCACCCCTTCTTCTAAGAATTTCGTCCCCAAAATTCATCTTTCACCTTACACCATACTGCTTTCATCATTCACACATATCACATGCTACCCAATACACCACTCACCAGAGTCAAAGTTTTCAAATTGTGCTGAGGAGTCGTATAGACTATTTGTCTATTATTTTCGTAAAGTTTTTATGGAAATTCATCCGCAAACCGTCATTACTTACGGACACAAAGGGTGATTTTCTCGATATGCCCTGTACTGGCCAAGTACTAGTTTTATCTATTTCTCATCACTGCCATAGGCACAAAACTTTACCTCAGTCTTACTGGATTCCGCACCAAAACAATTTATTTCGAGAAATTTCTTTCAATGAACACTTAGAGTTTTCATAACATTAGTCTAGCTGAATCGAATAGCGTAGACTCATATCAATAATTCAATCTAATGGAATTATTTAAGTATAGCCAAACCCCGTTGGCAAATTATAATTTTTGAAAAATATTTTTTTAAGAATGACGTCATGATGCCGTACTGTATTAAAAGTCCGTTTGAGGATGTCGTAATCATATGACTTTGTCATAACACATCATACAATAGTGGAATAATGATTTTAGATCAAATTCACACTAAGTATTCTTATATTTACAACTCCATCACCTTTTTATCATCTCTACACCAGGTTACATGGTACATAAGTGATAAATAAAATATATTTTGATATTTCAAATTATTTGCGTCTAGCCGAAATAAGTAGCATAGACTATAATTTAAACCATTTCAAAAATGGTTAAAAGTCTACATTTTTTTTAAAAGCACATAGTGCGTATTTAGCTTGATGTCAAAATTTTGAAGCATAACATAGCTAGGAGTTTTGGAAAACTTATGTCTCCACTAATAATCATTTACTTAAAAAGTCTATCTATTCCTATAATCCTCAATACTCCATTCACACACAACTATACCCAGTTCGTCAAACCACACTTATGAGTTCATAAACTTGCCGCAATCATATGAGTTTAAGAACTTATCATAGTCAGAACTTTGGTGTCCATTCACTGAGGGGTTCATAAACATTTCATATAACTATGAGTCAAGAATATCACATAAGTAAAAGTCTTAAGAACTCGTACTTAACCTTATATTCTCTACCTATAACCTATCTATCTGTTATACAATAAGAAAGGAATCACCCTCTTAACATGCATATAGAAAATAGCGCGACACAAATATTTCAATGATTATCAATGTTAGAAACTAAGTAGTTTTTACACCAAGTACAATTCCCCGCCCATACAAGGAATCATACAACTCAGCTGCCGACATGAGTCCTCAATTGAAATCCCCACCAAATCTTAACTCCCTTCTCAATATGAATTTTATTCAACTCGTATTCATAATCCTTTCCTAAATCTGTACCAATTCATAGTACAACTGACACACAGCAATCTTGTTGTAAACTTTCTAATCATCATATTGATTCTTTTCCCTATTATCACCTTATCAGATGACGAGGTGATCTAATCGTATATATTATGATTTATTTCTATATCTTAATCGTTTTGTTTTACGATCTCCTATCACTGCACTTAGTCTTTTAGACTTTATCTATTCACCACTACTGTTCAAATTTATCAGCAGGGTTAGGGAACTTTATATCTTAACAACTCGCTGAGATTCGTCTTTGAATCTTACCGACACACTAACTCTATGTGAGTTAGATTATATCCTAATCACTTGGTTATTGGACTTAGGTATTCCTACCTAAGCTTCATAACCAACAGCTTTGATACCAACTGTGAGAGCCCCAAATCTGGGTCCCAAATCACCATGGATATGGTATAATCATTTTATAACTATTGTGGAAGATATAAACATAAATTGTTTATACAATACACTTTACACATTACCCCAAGGTCAAAAACCTTCACTTAATACACAATTCATAAACTATCTAACACATAACATTATTATCAAACTATACTATTACAAATTAGCTACACATTTTATCCCAAGCTGAACTTGGCATTATCCTTTTTCTGTATCTGAACGCATTCGCCTCATCTGTAATGTTTATCATGATATAGAAAGGGTGAGCATTAAAGTTGCCCAGTAAGTTTAAATTTATATAAGGATATATCATGATTATAAGCTGGCTATAATTCATCAATATAGTTGTGAATTAGCGCAAACAAACTTTTGACTGAACTAGTATTAAACATGAACAAATATGTCTAGACCAAACGGTAATGAAGGTGATCAGCCTTTCATACCTAACTTATACATGCAATATGTACTAGAGTACAATTCTACATGGCAATCAGCAATGATTAACCACAAGCATATCTGAATGAAACAACTATTAGTAGAGTTAAGAAAAACTTGCCTGAACCGTTGATTACAGTTACGCATTCTATATCGCTTTATCTGAAGACCTAATATGTGAGACCCTGAATTTTATGAAATGAAAGTTTTCAATTTTCTTATAATTATTCTATTTAGTAAATGGTTAAATTGATAAAAGGTTAAAGTTAAGGGTGATATGTGAAATTTTTTCAAAGTAAGTAAGTTGTCACAAAATAATCGATGATAAAAGTACAGTAATATGCATGGTTGTATAGTAGCACACAGTATTGATTATTGATGCTTACGTGTTTATTGCTGCAGTAATTGCTGCATCATATCTCTCATATTATTGATTCAATTATTGTCACAATATCATCTGCATAATATTTTATTATTATTAATTCAATAATTGAGATGGCAAAGTTATTAATATTATTATTTGCAATATTGACGATCTCTAGAAGTTCTGTCAATGAGAGGTTTGGTCATCTAATTGCGCGCCAATAAGGAGAAATCCTTATCGAAAACCCCCTATTTCCTGGGAACGACCTGGTTGTTAAATATTTTGAATTATAATATTAATGATGATAAGTTCGTGTTGATTAAAGATGAAATTGATAGTTCCATTGTGTTGGGATTATTAGTTTTAGTGGAAATCGATATTTATTTCGATAATAATTGATGTCTAGAGGTTATATTGACCAATCGGGTAATTAATCGAATAAATGAGGAATTAATTGCTATTAATTCACATGATTATAACTATTTGTTCACATTTGTGTACTATTAATTCACATTCATGTACTATTAGGGGAGTTGGTGCAAGATTGATAATACTTGCATGACTAAGTTAAAGATGGAGGTATAGATGGAAGTACTATATTGTTATTCGTATTTTCACATGATTATAACTATTGAATCACATGATTGAACTATAGATTCACATGATTTACTATTAGGGGGGTGGTGCAAGTTTGATAATACTTGCAGGACTAAATTAAAAATGAAGAAAAAGTGGGAGATATTATATTGTAATATTTTGAGCCCCAAAATGTGCAATTATTAAAACTATATTTTCCTATAAATAGAAGCTCATTCCTTCATTATTTTTCACTAATTCACTAAAGCTATAGAGCAATTATTGTAGAGAAAATTATAGAGAGGAAGAATAAGAGAAGTTTGCTACCTCACTATTCCAGTATCTAGTTTCTTCTAAGGTAAGGGATATTATTATTATAGTAAGGGGTATTATTCTTTCGTATTCATGAAGAGAGTTATTTTCTTTCAATACTCGTACGGGTTGTTATTCCATTCTTTATTATTATGTTGGAATAACCTGTCTATGCGAAGTACTGCATACATGGTGAAATTCTTCTGTTATTCCATTCTTTATTATTCTGTTGGAATAACATGTCTGTGTGGTTTATCGCATGCCTAGTGAGTTCTGTTGTTATTCCATTCTTTATTATTCTTTTGGAATATCATGTCTGTGCAAATTACGTATGACCTGGTTTCATTCCTTATTATTCTGTTGGAATATCCTGTCTGTGCGGGTTATGCATAACCTAGTTCCATTCTTTATTATTCTGTTGGAATAACCTGTCTACGCGAACTACCGCATGAATGGTGAATTCTTCTATTATTCCATTCTTTATTATTCTGTTGGAATAACATGTCTATGTGGATTACCACATGCATGGTGAATGATCCTTCGTATTCATTCTTTATTAAATTGTGGAAATGATCTGTTTACGTGGATTGCCGCATGGCGGGTAAAAATCTATTTGCAGTTTCTGTAATTTTTCTTACCCTCAAAATTTTTGGAAAAATTTGAAATGATAACTTGATGAGTTTTCTAGATTGTGTCCAAAAATGGCGATTTTTGGATATATAGATTAGGAGTTATGAATTTTATGAGAAAATACTATTTTAAAAGTAAACCCTTATAACTCCTTATGGTTAACTCCAAAATTGGATAAAAATTTATTGGGAGTACATGTATAGCACTGGAGTATACCCTATAAATTTCGAAATTTTTGAACAAAAGTACAATTTTTTAAGAAATGTCTAAATATTCGGCAGTTTTAGTCATATGAAAAATAGTAAATGAATTTTAAAATTTCTGAGAAAAATATATGTTCAATATGGGACTATATTATGCTAAATTCCAGAAAAGAAAATTTATTTGTACTGATTTGGTATTTTTCATGAAAATTGACTAGTTATGAGTAAATGAATTAAATATGTTATGTGAAGTAAAAAAATTGGAAAATAAGATTTTATGGCTTGAGAATCCTATATAAGGTATATGCAGATTTTTTATGAGAGTTTTATTTATTGGTGATGAAATCTTATGAGTTTGACATTTTAGGATGATTAAATGCATTAATTAGTAAAGTGTAAACAATTAAAATAAATTATTTATAAATTTAAGAAATGATTAAAATATTGTGGTAATATTAATAATATTAGATTATGAGATTATTAAGTGATTTACAACATTTGGATTAAGGTGTTATAAATATTGATATAGATTTTATTGTAAAACTTTATCTTTTTGTGTCAGAGTTACTATTCACGTATGCGACATTATTCACGTATACGGCACAATTCATGTATATGACACTATTTGCGTATATGACATTATTTGTAAGACCCCAACTTATTATAAATGAAATTAAATTTTCTCTATTTATTATTTTGAAATAGTAAGGGTTGATTTGATTAATGTTGTTAGTTATGGGTAAAATGCACAAATATTTCAAATAAGCAAGTGGTTATAAAATATTCACTATTGTCGGGAAATATTCATTTGGTCGTGGAATATTCTTACTGTCGGGGAATATTCGTACGACGGTGCAGCCTTGTGTGGACCCTAAAACGGAAAGCGATTGGATGAAGGAAAACGACAAATATAAGTTGGTTATAAATAACGGCGTAGTTGTTACCGTTAATACTATTGGAATACTCGGTGGTTAAAATATAATAGCACACAATATTGCACTAATTATTAATTTTTACGTAAGAATACACTACTCAATAATTGTTACAATAATTACTGTTCAATATTTTATTTTATTGATTCAATAATTGCTGCGTTGATATTTTATATTGTTGTTGTTTCAATAATTGTCACTACATAGTATTTTCATTATCAGATCAAGAATTCATATTATTTGAATAATATTATTAGATAACATTATTGATAATGTCTGGAAAATTCTATCTAATGAGAGGTTTGGTAACCTAATTGCACGCTAGTAAGGAGAAATCCTTATTGAAAAGCCCCCTCATTCCTGGGAACGACCTGGTTGTCGATATTATGATTCTAAAATATTATTTATGAATAATTAATTATTGATTTATATGATAAGAAAATATTTATTTTATGAGGATATAGATGGAGAAAATTTTAAAGTGAGAATTGATTGAAAAATTGATATTTTATCTTTTCTAATAAAATAATTCATTTAAATATATTATTATATTTTAATAATATAATAATAGTGATATTTTTACAATGAATGTGGGATATATGAATATATGAGAAGGAAGAGTATTCGTTGTTGCAAAAGTTGTTTAAAACATGTTAAACATGTCTGTGGGCCCATTTCTTGAATGAAATTTGATTATAGCTTATAAAATCACCCATTTGTGGATTTCGGTCAATTTTTGTTTGGAATTTAGAAAAACTTTCTTCTGGAAAGTTGTAGATAATGGAATTTCCTATGGAAAAGACATAAGATTCGAATTTTTCTGATAAAAGGGCTATTTATTATGAATTATTGAAGTTCCGAAGTTTCAGAATAATTAATTTTTGAAGTTTTAAAAATTTTTTTTATAAAAAACGTTTTGGTGAGTTGAGTGGGTCTTGAATGTGATGTAAATGTACTGATATAAGTTTTCCAAGTTTGCGTATGATTTATTTTATAAATATTAATATTATATTAAATTTTCTACATTGGTGTTCTAAGCATTTTCCTATAAATAGGGTTCTTAGGTTAGAATTGAAAATCACACCAGAAACTGAAATTTTCTCTCTCTATATTGTCGAGTGTATTCTTGTGAGTATTTTCATACTTTGAGTGTTGCTATACGGTTCAAGTTCCTTCAGCACTATATCTAGTATTCCAGTCAGAAGTACTGTATTTTTGGAGGTAAGAGATATTTTTTTAAAAAAATGATATTATTTCTTCTAATATCATTATGTCGGAATATTGGTAAGTTTTTTCTTGTGAAATTCTTATCTTTTAGTGTCGGGATTACTATTCACGTATATGACACTATTCACGTATACGATACTATTCACGAATACGACACTATTCACAGAAAAATTAAATTCTCATTTTTGTCCAAAATATCTATTATGGATACTAGCTTTGATTATATCCATGTTTTGATCATTCTTTAATTTTGCTCCACTATGATTATTTATGAAGTATTTTTAAACTCGGATTGTTTAAAGTACGAATCCTTAATACTTGTTCTTTTGTTTCACTGGATTCGTTTTCTTTAAAATATTTTTCATCATCCTCAGTCCTAAATGATGATTTTACTTAATATCTTTGGCCTGTAGTGCAAAGATTAATGATTTTCTGATGAATATCTTTGGCCCGTAGTGCAAAGATGAACAAGTGTTGAGATGAACATGACCAACTGATGAATATCTTTGGACTGTAGTGCAAAGATGAAAATTTGATTCAAGATGAATATTGATTGATGTTACAGGGATAAAATAATGATGATGGACTTTTAAATTCATAGCTTATAGTAGATTTCATTCTCTACTTAACTCTTCTAATGAATTGTTGTTTCCGCTTCGAATATTGATCTAAAACTTGTTGTCTATTGTATTTTATCAGATTTTTCCCTGTTGGTCGGGGTATGGAATGAAGGTCTTAGGAAGTTATTTTAGTAGTCCTCACCATTTTTGTAAAATAGTCAATAATTGTAATGAGGACTTATTTGGGTGTGAATATTGTCTAGATGACAATATTTATATTTAAACTCACGGTTTATGTATTGTATTAATAAAGTTATAGTTGTTTCTGTACCATGTTATTGACGACTCAAAATGGGTGATGTATACCTATTTTGGGGGCGTCATAGTTGGTATCAGAGCTTAGGGATATGATCTCTAGCGGAGACCGGGGAATAGTACTAGGAGGAGAGAGATGAGTTAATCCTTCGCTAGTGTGTCCTACCTAAGCCTATTTGTTGGTTGGTCAGTATATAGGTATATTATGTGATATGTTGATTTCTTTAATTAACCCTTGTTTTATGGCAGTATTTGAGAATGTCGACTTAGAATGTTAATAGTGGCGTAAATGAGACCGTGGAGACTCCTTTACTCACCAATGAGGAGAATGTGCAACAGGCTGGCAATGTTCCTCCTGTAAACAACACCACTGAGCAGATGATGAGCAACGGGATGTTTAGAAGCTTTTTGCAGTTCATGAAAAATCAGACGAGGGAGACTCGTGCATAAAATACAGGTGGAAATGATAACAATGCACGGTTTGTCACAGCCAAGCAGTTCAAAGAGTTGGAACCACTAGAATTCTGGGGAAAGCCGGATCCAATTAAGGCGGAGACGTGGGTCAAACAAATTACCAAGATATTCGATGTCTTGGGATGCACGGAGCAACAGAAGGTTCCATTCGCCACCTTTATGTTCTATAATGAGGCAGATTACTGGTGGGAATCTGTGAAGCATACCCATCCAGCAACACTCAGCATGTCTTGGGAGACGTTTCAGAAACTGTTCAATGACAAGTACTTTCTCGAAAGTATTCGTCATATGAAGGAAATGGAGTTTATTAGACTAGAACAAAATAATATGACGATGTCCTAATACGAGGTGAAGTTTGTAGAGTTATCCAAGTTTGCACCTCATTTGGTGGAGAATGAGGAATGTATGACGTGGATGTTTTTGAGAGGTTTGAAACCCGGCATATGTCAATATCTCATTTTTCATAAATTTTCTCTCTATTCAGATGTTGTCAACAGGGCTCAATTACTAGAGCAAGATAACGAGTACGTTCAACCAAAGGACCCTAACCAGGATCATATTGGTAACAACAGTCATCAGAACAACGATAACCAGCGGAGAAAGAAAAATACGGACAAAAGCGGCAACCACTCTGGTGGTAATCATGGCCATGAAAATAGAAGAAGCGATTCGGGGGGAGATTTTAAAAAGAGACGATTCAACAATGACAATGCAAAGACGTCATCACCAACAACTGGTTCTAAGGGAGGAGAACGACCACCGGTCGTATGCTATAAATGCGGGAAAGAGGGACATATCAGCCCAAACTGCCCACAACAGTTCAAGGTATGCTATAATTGTGGAAAAGAATGACATCGCTCAAGATTATACGGTAGCGAAACCAAGTCCAGCGGGGATGGTGACTCAAAAGGCTGTCCCAGAAAAGTCAAAGTCAATGGTTCCTAGAAGAGCGTTTGTCGTGACTGGTCAAAATACGAGGAACCTAAACGAGGTGATCACGGGTAAGCTAATCATAAATTCTTGTGAAGTTTATACCTTACTAGATACCGGTGCTACCTATTCATTTATCTCTCCTGCTTGTGCTCAACGTTTAAACTTAACTCCGGAGAAATTAGACTTTGATTTATCTGTGGAGACTCCGTTAGGAGAAACTTTCATCACATCCGCTGTTTATAAATCATGTTTTATCCAAGTTGGCACCATCACATTACCTATTGACCTTATCTCTCTAAAGATCCTTGCTTTTGATGTGATTTTAGGGATTGATTGGTTAACTACTCATCATGCCAAAATTAATTGTTTTCGTAAGGTTGTTAGTTTTCACATTCCTAACCAACCTGTTGTACGAATTCAAACAACTAAACCACTAAAATCAATCACTGTCATATCTAGTCATAAAGCTATTCGTTTATCGAAAAACGGATGTCAAGCTTTCTTAGCCCATGTTATGGATTTGAATAAAGACACGTTAGATTTGAATAATATTCCTGTTGTTAGTAAATTTCCTGACGTATTTCCTGAAGCCGGTCTACCCCCAAAACGTGAAGTTGAATTCTTTATTGATCTTGAGCCTGGTACAAAGCCCATTTCTAATACCTCATATCGAATGGCTCCTATTAAACTTCAGGAGTTAAAGGTCCAACTACAGGAGTTGTTGGACATCGGTTTCATTCGTCCTAGTACATCTCCTTGGGGTGCTCCTATTTTATTTGTAAAGAAGAAAGACGGGAGTATGCTACTTTGTATTGACTATCGAGAATTAAACCATGTCACTGTCAAGAATAGGTATTCGCTACCTCGTATTGATGACCTGTTTGACCAGTTGCAAGGAGCATAATTCTTTTCAAAAATTAATCTTCGTTCTGGATATCATCAGCTGAAGATTAGAACTGAGGATATTCCAAAGACTGCCATCAGAACTCGGTACGGGCATTATGAATTCTTAGTCATGTGTTTTGGATTGACTAATGCTCCTGCGACTTTCATGGATATGATGAACCGAGTATTCAAGGATTATTTGGATCAGTTTGTTGTTGTCTTTATTGATGACATCCTCATATATTCCAAAAGTCGTGAACATCATGAGCACCATTTGAAGTTGGTACTCCAAAGGCTTCGTGAAAACAAGTTATACGCTAAGTTGAAGAAATGCGAGTTCTGGCTTGAGGAAGTAGCATTCCTTGGGCACGTGGTGTCAAAACATGGAGTATCTATTGACCCGGCAAAGATTGAAGCAATATAAAGTTGGGAGCAACCGAAGACGGTGACCAAAGTACGTAACTTTCTGGGCCTAGCTGGTTATTATCAGAGATTCGTGGAAGGATTTTCTCGAATCGCTACTCCTTTAACTTAGCTAACTTGGAAGGATACAAAATTCGTATGGAATGAGGAATGCGAGAAGAGTTTCCAAGAGCTTAAGAGGAGACTCATTTCGGCACCTGTTCTAAAAATACCATCTGGTCGGATGGATTTGTTATATACAGCGATGTATCAGGCAAAGGTTTAGGATGTGTTCTCAAGCAACGTGGGAAATTCATAGCCTATGCCTCGTGACAACTTAAAGAATATGAGAAGAATTATCCTACTCATGATCTAGAGTTGGCAGTAGTCTTTTTTGCGCTAAAGATCTGGAGGCACTATCTATATGGGGAGAAAGTGGAGATATATTTAGACCATAAAAGCCTCAAATATTTCTTCACCCAAAAGGAACTCAACATGCGGCAATGACGTTGGCTCGAGCTGTTAAAAGATTACGACCACACTATTCAATACCATCATGGAAAATTAAACGTGGTAGCTGACGCGTTGAGTAGAAGATCCTATGCAGGAACGAGTGCGATGATGTCAAGTATACGCATAGAACCAACTTTAATCGATGAAGTTAAAGTTGCTCAAGCCACAGACCCGAAGCTGATGCGTATGAAGAAGAATATATAAGAAGGTGCTATTCTAGAAGCAAGAATCGATGAAGAAGGAATACTTCGATTACACTCTAGACTTTGTGTTCCTAACGACTCTGATTTGAAGTACAAGATCATGATGGAAGCACACAATACTCCATTTTCAATCCATCCTGGAAGTACCAAAATTTATCGTGATATTCGACATACATTTTGGTGGAACAATATAAAGAGAGATTGCAAAGTTTATCTCGAGGTGTTGAACTTGTCAACGTGTAAAGGCAGAGCATCAAGTACCTAAGGGTCCATTGCAACCACTTGAGATTCCAAAATGGAAGTGGGAACACATTACTATGGATTTTGTTGCGGGTCTTCCCACGGTTTCTCAAGGTATAAATGCTATTTGGGTTATTGTTGATAGATTAACCAAGTCTGTTCATTTCTTGCCTGATATGGGAGACTTATTCCCTTGAATGTCTTGCTCATATGTATGTAAATGAGATTGTGAGATTGCATGACATGCCAGTATCCATAGTTTCGGATCGTGACCCAAGATTCACTTCACAATTTTGGGTTAGTTTGGAAAAAGCTATGGGCACGGATTTAAGATTCAGTTCGGCATACCATCCTCAAACGAACGGACAATCAGAGAGGACTATTTAAACTCTTGAAGATCTATTAAGACTCTGTGTCCTAGACTTCAAAGGGAGTTGGGATAAGTATTTACCATTGGTAGAATTATCCTACAATAACAGTTATCAGGCAAGTATAGGTATGGCTCCATTCGAAGCATTATATAGACATAAGAGTCGCTCTCCAGTATGTTGGGATGAGGTCGGTGAAGAAACATTGTTGGGACCAGAGTTGGTACGTATGACTACAGAAAAGATCCAAATAATTCGACAACGTATACAAACGGCACAAGATCAACGAAAGAGTTATACGGATCTTCATCGAAAGGATGTGGAATTTAGTATTGGGGATCATGTATTGTTGCGTGTTACTCCATGGAAGGGAGTTACAAGATTTGGGAAAAGAGAAAAGCTCAATCCACGATTTATTAGTCCATTTCAGATTCTTGACCGAGTAGGAAATGTGGCCTATAGACTCGCGTTACCTCCAAGTATGTCTCGTGTTCATAATGTTTTTCGCATATCTGTGCTACATAAACATGTGAAAGACCCGAACCACGTTATTGAGTTAGAACCGGTCGAGATAGCCGAAGACTTAACGTACGAGGAGGTACCTGTCAAGATCTTGGATAGGAAGGAGCATGTCTTACGTACAAAGGTCATACCATAAGTTAAAGTTTTGTGGAAGAACCATGCTATTGAGGAAATGACCTGGGAGTTGGAAACAGAAATGAAAGCGAGGTATCCTCACCTTTTCAAAATACCAGGTACGTACGTCAATTTCGAGGACGAAATTTCATAAGGAGGGGAGGTTGTAAGACCCCAACTTATTATAAATGAAATTAAATTTCCTCTATTTATTATTTTGAAATAGTAAGGGTTGATTTGATTAACGTGGTTAGTTATGGGTAAAATGCGCAAATATTTCAAATAAGCAAGTGGTTATAAAATATTTATTATTATCGGGGAATATTCGTTTGGTTGTAGAATATTCTTACTGTGGGGAGTATTCGTACAACGGCGCAGCCTTGTGTGGGCCCCATAATGGAAAGCGATTGGATGAAGGAAAACGACAAATATAAGTTGGTTATAAATAACGTCGTAGTTGTTACCGTTAATATTATTGGAATACTCGGTGGTTAAAACACAGTAGCACACGGTATTGCACCAATTATTGATTCTTACGTAAGAAGGCACTACTCAATAATTGTTACAGTAATTATTGTTCAATATTTTATTTTATTGACTCAATAATTGCTGCGTTGATATTTTATATTGTTGCTGTTTCAATAATTGTCACTACACAGTATTTTCATTATCAGATCAATAATTCATATTATTTGAATAATATTATTAGATAACATTATTGGCAATGTCTAGAAAGTTCTGTCTAAGGAGAGGTTTGGTCACCTAATTGCGCGCCAGTAAGGAGAAATCCTTATTGGAAAGCCCCATCTTTCCTAGGAACGGCGTGGTTGTCGATATTGTGATTCTATAATATTATTTGTGAATAATTAATTATTGATTTATATGATAAGGAAAATATTTATTTTATGTGGATATAGATGGAGAAAATTTTAAATTGACAATTGTTGAAAAATTGATATTTTATCTTTTCTGATAAAATAATTCATTTAAATATATTATTATATTTTAATAATATAATTATGGTGATATTTTTACAATGAATGTGGGATATATGAATATATGAGAAGGAAGAGTATTTGTTGTTGCAAAAGTTGTTTAAAACATGTTAAACATGTCTGTGGGCCCATTTCTTGACTGAAATTTGATTATAACTTGTAAAATCGTCCGTTTGTGGATTTCGGTCAATTTTTGTTTGGAATTTGGAAAAACATTATTCTGTAAAATTGTAGATAATGGAATTTCCTATGGAAAAGATGTAAGGTTTGAATTTTTCTGATAAAAGGGCTATTTATTATGAATTATTGATGTTCCGAAGTTCCAGAATAATTAATTTTTGAAGTTTTAAATATATTTTTTTACAAAAAACATTTTTGGTGAGTTGAGTGGGTCTTGAATGTGATGTAAATGTGCTGATATAAGTTTTCCAAGTTTGCGTATGATTTATTTTATAAATATTAATATTATATTAAATTTTCTGCTTTGGTGTTCTAAGTATTTTTCCTATAAATAGGGTGCATAGGTTAGAATTAAAAATCACACCAGAAACTGAAGTTTTCTCTCTCTATATTATCGAGTGTATTCTTGTGAGTATTTTGATACTTTGAGTGTTGCTATATAGTGCAAATTCATTCAGCACTATATCCAGTATTCCAGTCAGAAGTACTGTCTTTTTGGAGGTAAGGGATATTATTTTTTTTAAATGATATTATTTCTTCTAATATCATTATGCGGGAATATTGGTAAGATTTTTCTTGTGAAATTCTTATCTTTTAGTGTCGGGGTTACTATTCACGTATACGACTCCATTCACGTATACGACACTATTCATGAATACGATACTATTCATAGAAAAATTAAATTCTCGTTTTTTGTCCAAAATATCTATTATGGATACTAGCTTTGATTGTATTCATGTTTTGATCATTCTTGAATTTTGCGCCACTATGATTATTTATGAAGTATTTTTAAACTCGGATTGTTTAAAGTACGAATCCTTAATACTTGTTCTTTTGTTTCACTGGATTCGTTTTCTTTAAAATATTTTTCATCATCCTCAGTCCTAAATGATGATTTTACTTAATATCTTTGGCCTGTAGTGCAAAGATTAATGATTTTCTGATGAATATCTTTGGCCCGTAGTGCAAAGATGAACATGTATTAAGATGAACATGATCAACTGATGAATATCATTAGTCTGTAGTGTAAAGATGAATATTGATTCAAGATGAATATTGATTGATGTTACAGGGATAAAATAATGATGATGGAATTTTAAATTCATAGATTATAGTAGATTTCATTCTCTACGTAACTCATCTATGAATGATTATTTCCGCTATGAATATTGATCTGGAACTTGTTGTCTATTGTATTTTATCAGATTTTTCCTTGTTGAAGACTAACGATAATTTGTTCTATATTATCTTAGTCATAATATTCTTTACTGGGCTAGTTGAGCTCACCCTTTTCCTTTTGTTCCATTTTTCTTCTTAGGAGGCGAGAATGTAGCAAGTACTAGTCGGGGTATGAAATGAAGGTCCTAGGAAGTTGTTTTAGTAGTACTCACCATTTTTGTAAAATAATTAATAATTGTAATGAGGACTTATTTGGGTGTGAATACTGTCTAGATGACAATATTTGTATTTAAACTCACAGTTTATGTAATGTATTAATAAAGTTATAGTTGTTTCTGTACAATGTTATTGACGACTAAAAATGGGTGATGTATACCTATTTTGAGGGCGTCACATTATTTATGTATACGGTACTATGTACGAATACGGAGTTCTATTTACAAGTTACTATTTATGAGTTACTATTCACAAGTTACTATTCACGAGTTACTATTCATGGGGTACTATTTACTCAAAAAATATATTTCTTTTCTGTCCAAATTATTTTTGGTACATGAATATTATTCTTGAATTTTACTTTACAAAGTAGTATCATGTTGACAATTTGGATATTTTTAAACTCTGGATAAATTTAAAGTCTTTAATATTTATCATTGATTTCGTTTGATTAATGCTTATATCATTGTCATCATCATCATGCTTATATTGTGATGAAAGTCATCTTTGGCTTACCTGCAAAGATGGACTGTTGATTATTGGTTTTATAGTAATATATCTTTGTCTTACGTGCAAAGATGAACTGTTAATTGAATGTCTTTGGCCGTAGTGCACTGACAGGCAATTGATTGGTATGATCATGACCATTGATTTTATAGTTGAATATCTTTGGCTAGTAGTGAAAAGATAGACAACTGATTAGTATGATCATTAGGTATTATATTTGAATATCTTTAGCCTTTGGGGTAAGGATATTGAGTAAATGTTCTATTAAGCTTTTGTGGCAAGGAGAAATTGTTGATTCACATAATAATACATATGAATTGTGAATTTAACTAACATCTTTGGTGGTTCTGGTGAAGACAGGTGATCACTACTACAATATAGTAAATAGACAACGCGGAAAAAAACGTTGTGGTTTCAATCAGAAAAATGTCGTGGTTAAGGGTGTTGTCTATTTGACACTCTTACACAACGTTTTTAAAACGTTGTGGTTAAGCACAATACACAACGTTTTTTAGGAAAAAACATTGTAAATTTATTTTTAAAAAATTAACAGATGCTTAAAAACGTTGTAGAAGGTATGATTCCACAACGTTTTTTGGTTAAAAATGGTGTGGTTTAGTATATAAGACAACGTTTTTAACCAATTTATACAACATTTTTAAAATGTTGTAGATAAAAAAAAATTTGTTATTCACCTACATTACCAATGCACCTACAATATACTAATGTCATGATATATAACTAAAAGATCTAAATTCTCATTTAAATTTAAAGCCAAAATGCATCATCCATTCAAAATACATCCCAATAATAGTAAATCTTTGTGTTGGAACTGCAAAAATATAAAACTCTGTATTACATCTGAATACAGTGAATACATTTCATTTCCTTCCTATTTGAAAAACATCTTCAGTATTTGGAATAAAGCCATTGTCCTTTGGAGGTGATGAAAATTGTTACTGCTCCGTGATGAATGACTCTACAGAAGCTGTAGGAATAACTTTGATTGCAGAGCTATAGATATATAACTGTGGGCAGCTAGGTTGTCTAGACTTCAACTGGCCCATTACAGTAGTTAGCCTCCTATAAAATTAAAGAAAGAACATATTGATACAATAACAAAGTGAAGGGAAAATGAATGGTCAAGCCAAGTATATTAATTGTGCTAAACAAAAATAAAGAGCAATTTTAATAATAACCTTTTATTTTAAAAAAATTCTTTATGTGCCATGTCGGTAATTTGATTCGATTTACCTTACCTACTTTACATTTTTTGCACCCAGAAAAAAAGGTTGTAGAGTTGGCTGAATTGATACAAACCTGATAAAAACTTCGTTGTTACTTTGAGTTTATTAAACTTTAATGACAATTACGGAAATTGTAAAATAAGTTACACTAGTGGCACTAAGGTAATCAGCAAATCAAAAACCCAGCAAAGTAATCATTCATCCAACAAAGGTAAACATTTACCTTTTAGTATTAGCTATTGTCTCTTAGGCCTTAGCAAAGTAATCATGCATCCAACTATCAGGAAGCAGTTATGCAATTCTTCCAGGTTCCGAATCTTGAACTAAATGGTTTTCCTCCTATTTGCTCTGCAAACTCAAGAAAAACTGCCCGAGCACAAGCATCCCAAGTTCTTGCCATCTCTCCTAAGTGACACCGACTCAGATAATGTTCGCATTGACAAATTAAACTTCATCTTTAGATTCTTTATCACATCTTTCGCGTTTTTACTACACCAAGAATATAGAAATTACTTGCCTTCAACTCGTATGTCAAGTCAGAATAGAGAATCAATAAACTGAGAAAAACAAAGAAGCTTCATGTACTGGTAGTTGCAATCAAATTAGAAAAAATCTCTCCACATTACTAATGAGTTTTGTTTATTGAACTACAAAGCACTCGTCTTGGGAAAAAGAGTTCCTTAACCATTATGTGTAATTGAAAGGTATGCTTGCTTCTATCAGATACAGTAGATACTTCAGAGGACAAAAAAAAATTTAAATAAAAGGTTATTATTTAATTCCTTAAATTCTCACCACTATGCTTAAACAGATTGCCAACACTATGCTTGCAATTTGTGATTATTAATAGGAATGCCAAAAATGTTGGGAAATAACTGACAGACAGAAGCTTATGCTCACACATAATCATTTTAAGACTATTGTTTCCAAGACTTCAAGAAGTTCAAGTATAAAAAATAATTGCACATGTTAAATTGAAGTTGTTCATTTGTTCCTAAATTCTTGTGCAAAATGCATGACATATACAGAGAGTTAGTGGACATAGATGACTGAAAATTCTATAAACAAAACCTTACAATTCAATAAACTCAGGATCAGCCACTGAAGTCAAGTGGTTTAGAATAAAGATGATCAATTCAATTAGTCTACGTATGTTCATATCTGAACCTGACAGGAATGCTCAAATATGACATTGCATTTCCTCTGCTACAAGTCCATGATCTTCAAAGATGTTTCAAAACAACTGTAAAAAAGATATGAAAGGGGAACAATAGGCAACTCTGAAAGGAATGTGAAAATTAACCTACCTGCATGCCAATCAATTAAGGAGCATAAACCAAACCATCAAGGGACTAAAAGTTACCTATGTTCTCTAACAATATAACCTAATAAGGATTCTAATTTCAAAGTTTGCTCAAAGATCATCCTGTAATTTGATAAGCTCATTTGAATGGGATAAAGATCTTTATCCCATTCAAATGAGCTTATCAAATTACAGGATGATCTTTGACTGCTATACTGCTACACTGCTATACTGCTATACTGTTACACCTGCTATACTGCTATACTGCTAATAACTGCACTAACCAATTCTTGCTAATAACTAATAATAATAATAATACTGAATTATCAAAATGAAATCACCTACTTAAAATACATTGAAACAAACAGCTATTTAAGTTCTTTTTCAAGGTTTAAAGTGTATTTAAGCCTCAAATGTGAAAACAGAGGATTATGTAAATTATCATTACATGTACAATACAGTTACTATTCTTTTTAAGAATTAAGTAATCGGGCAAACAAGTGGCAGCTTGATCAAATAAAAGCTGCAGAGACGAAATCAAAAAGAAGTAAACATGGAACATTAGCAGATACCGCTTAACAATCACTAATATTTTACTTATATATTCAAGCTGTTATCAATCAAACCATCACAATCATATGTATCAGATAGCATATCTATTCTTTGGTCAGTCAGTTCAACAGCTGTGCACAAACAAGAATTAAAACAAACTTACCGATCTCCAAACACCTACCAACTCTCCCTTGAAACTGAGACCCTGAAACTTTTCTAGTTAGCAGGTGTAGAATATGATTGATTCAGAAAAAGTGGCAAGGGGGTCTTATAACTTACATAATCTAGCACTGATTTACTAGATAAGCATTGTTAAGAGTATATTGCACCTCAAACACATCATTTCTTTTCCCTCCTTTTCATTGATTAATAAACTAGCTATCTATGGATTCATGCATGCCTACCACAATTAAATAAGAAAGAAATAGGCTAGCATTAGTGTATTATCATTGTTGTCCACATAAATTTCATGTGTCAAAGCTACTGCCATTTGAAGCCAACTCAGAGACGGAACCAAGCTCTCAAATTTGGGTGAAATGAGAATGTTTATTTGAAACTTTTGACTACTTTTATCTTGAAAAAATGATCAAATAATTTAATCTGGTGTATAACTAAAATAAGTGTCCCCATTGTACTCTGGTAGTCAGGTCTAGCATTATACAATTTTGCACGTACAGACAGATATATGTTAATACATGAAGCCCAAAAGTAGAATGCAAATGTATATACAAAGGTTACCTGCAAGTGGTACAAAATCTCATGATTTAATGGAAGCTTCCCATCAACAACAAGATCAAGATAATAACCTATCTCCTATAGCCGTGCATCCAGTCCCTTTAAGGCTGTAAGTTTTCCAGTAACCTGCACGAGATGAAAGAGAACCATTAACAATCAAACACAACCAAAGAAAAAGATAAAGGCAAGGGAGGAGATGTAGATGCGAGTATGTTATCAAACTTAACTCTTGATGTACTCTTAAAAGGATCCTGTCCCAGGCCCAGGCCAGTCACGTTCATGATTACCACTGCAGAAAATATGAAAGCCGAACTACGCTAATTTTTGGAGTCTTTCTCTAGATCTACACAGACTTGGAGCCGAACTCAGCCTCACGCAAGCATTCATATATAAAAAATAAGCCAAATACAGATCAATGAAACCCTAACTGGAGGTAAATATACTGACCGAGATCACCATCGCGCTTGGCGGAGCTGCAATCGGAGTAACGAGATGCGACGTCCTTGAACTTAGCCTTGCCAGAAACGATGTCTTCACGAAGGGATTTGAGCTGAGAGACGGCAGTTTCTCTAGTTGTGGTGTTGCTAATAACTCGACCTTCTGCATCCTTCCAGGAAGTGAGAAGCCCTAACTTTGTCCGATTCGAGCCCTTGGAGAGAAGAGAAGGAACGAACGAGCAAGCCTCTGTACTAACGAAAACTCTGCACTAACGAGCCCTATGCACTGCAACTTTGAAGGAAACCGATCGAAGGTCTATCTCCTCTGCACTGCACTGATCTGAGCCTTGAAAGAGAAAAAGACGTGTTTTAATTTTAAGTTCAATATTTGATGCTCTGTATTTTTCTTAATAGATAACGTTTTTTTAAAAAAACGTTATCTAATTAAAATAAAAATAATATCCTTCTAAATAGATAACGTTTTTGCATATATATCTACAACGTTTTTTATAAAAACGTTGTAAAAAAACACCACAATGTTTTTATAAAAAACGTTGTCTATTAAGCGTTGTTTATTAGGTACTTTGTACTGGTGGATGAAAGTTCTATTTGTCTTGGGTATAATAAAGAACTATTGATGAGTATTACACGGATAATATTGATGATAAACTTTGAAATCATAGAACATAGTAGATATCATGCTCTACTTGACTCTTCTAATGGATTGCTTATTCCGCTACAGTTGTTGATCTCAAACTTATTGTCTATTATATTCTATCAGTTGTTATACTGTTGAAGGCTAAGGATAATTTATTCTGCATTATCTTAGTCATAATATTTCTTACTGAGCTAGTTGAGCTCACCCTTTTCTTTCATTATTCTCTTCAGAAAATGAGAATAAGCTGGGACAAGTCGGGAAATGGATTAACGGTCTGAGATGGTGGTTATAGTAGTCCTCACTATTTTTATAAAATAGTGTGATAATAATTATAATGAGGACTCCATTGAGAGTGCATATTTTCTAGAAGGCAATATTCGTGTTTAAACTCCCAGCTATGTTTTGTCGTATTTTGCACGATAGTTGCATTAATTAAGTTGTATTTGATTTATGTAGTGTGATATCTGGCGACTCAAGATGGGTGATGTATACCTATTTTGAGGGAGTCACATAATATTAGTAATATAGATCTCTAATATTAGAATAATATCATCACAGTATAATACTATTATATATATATATATAGAATAACCTAAACACATAGCACATAACCCTATCAGTCTATTCGGCACATAAAACGTAACATCAAGTCATACTATTTAAGTCTGAGTTGAAACCGACATAATTCTATCATCCCGACGGTCTAGTCGGACAAAAATTGAGTTTAAGTTTAATTAAAATCTTCCTGAACACTTAACAATTATCTTAGATAATTTTATTATCAGTCAAAATATTTTTCATAGGCTTTTAATAATTTTCAAATAATTATTACCATTTAAAATGATTTTCCAATCATTAATATCGTATTTTTCTAATTTAAATACCACTATATTCTAATATCTTTAATATTTATTTAATATTAAATATTAATGAAAATCATAACATAATATTATAATATATTTATTGTAAGACCCCAACTTTTATGAATAAAGAATAATTTTCTCAAAATATATTTTTGAATATTATGGTGTGGATTTGATATAATGTTATAGTTGTGGGTAATATTTACAAATTTTTCAAAGTAAGCAAGTGGTTATATAATATTCGATTGGACGAGGAATATTCATTTTAATAGGGAATATTCGTACGACCCCCACAACGGAAGAATTGTCGTAGTTAGAAAACGACATAATTATCTTTTTATAAAAATAACGGCAGAAGTTTTACCGTTAAACTATTGAACTACCTGGTAGTAAAAGTACATAAATACGCGTGGCTGCATAGTAGCACACGGTATTGATTATTGATGTTTACGTGAGAAGTCACTTAGTTATACTCAATTATTGCTACAGTAATTTCTGCATCATATCTCTCATATTATTGATTTGATTATTGTCACAATATCATCTTCATAATGTGACAACCCGATATTTTCTATATAAATAAATCATAAATTTTGAGTATAAATTTTATTTTATTTTTAGGATGAAGATTTGTACAAGATAATGTGTATATGTATTTATGTGGTAAATAAAAATATATTTATTACGTGAATATTTACAAATAATTTTATTTTAGAATTTATGATCATTATAAAGTATATTTTCTTCAATAATTAATTTTATTGTGGAAATATTTTTATTTATTTATTTTATTGTTCAAAGGAAATATGATATTATATTATTTAAATAATAAAAGGAATGGTTATTGTAGTTATTATAATTTATTTATATGAATGATATGTGTCAAGGTAATGTGCAATATATTTTATATGTGATAAATAAAATTTATTTATTACATTAAGTATTGCAAATAAATTTATTTTTAGAATTATTGATTATTATCAATTATAATTTTTATACTAATTAATTCCTTATTGGAAATGCTTTTATTAATTATTTTCTATGCAAATATAATTTTATATTATTTAAATAAGATACGAAATGATTTTAGAATAATTATAATGATTATTTCATTATATGATTTTGTTCAGGATATTAAGTTAATTATTTTAACTTAATTTATAAGGTTAATTATGGCAGATAAAATCAGTTATGGAATCCAAACCCTAATTCTAGGTATTGATCAAGGAATGAAAATAATAATATTATATTATTATTTGTCAGTGTTATAGATATATATGCTTATGTGTGTAATGTTAATGTGTGGAACAGTTTTATTACATTACGACCAAACCCTAATAATATTTCTATAAACCCTAATTCTGGTCTTGGAATAAGGAATGATAATAATATAATATTATTTGATTTTTTATTTTTTGTGTTATTAATATGTACTGTATATGTGAACCGATAATGGTTGGTCAATTATGGCGTTATATGACACACCCTAGTTTTATTGTGCTAAACCCTAATTTGAGATCCGAATTAGAGTACAGGATTGTTTTATAAATTGTGTTATATGGTTTATGTTATGTATTAAATGATTATTAGGTAAACCCTAATTAAAATCTATGAACCCTAATTAATCTTTAGAAAACCCCTAATTTGAAACCCAAATTAGAGTATAAGATTATTTTGGAATTGTGATATATGATTTATGATATTTATTATAAATATTATTGTTAATTAGGAAAACCCTAATAAATGTTAGAAACCCTAATTAACTAGAAACCCTAATTCTAAAATTAGTAAACCTAATTTCTAATTTAGTAGCCCTAATTGCTAATTTTAAACATTAATTGTTTAAATATCAAAGTTAATTATGTTATAATACCCTAATATTCCTGTATAATAAAATTATTAATTTAATCTAATTAATAATTTTAATTTTTCAAATTTTGGAAACTAAAATTAGTTTATAATTTTATAAACCCTAGTTGCTAAATTTTATTTTTGCTATGTGCTAAACCCTAAGGGTCAAACCCTAAGGATTTGTCAAGTTTCAAATTTGTCATTTAAATGAATTATCAAATGACCAAATTACCCTTTTAGCAATCTTTGATAGCTTACTTGTAAATCTATACAAAATAAGAGTTGTTGGCCAACTTCTAACAACTCTTGATGACTCATATGGATAGCACACAGCCTCTAGAGTGATCAATTCATGCATCATGTTGTCTATATAAGGATTGAGAGAAAGAAAAAGTGAATTTGCTAGACATTTTTATTCAATTCTCAAACAAGAACTTTTCTCTCTAATACCAACGAATTTATCTAGCATTATTACTCCCTAAACACAGCCCCACGAAATTCATAATCAAAACAGTAACATAAAATCAGAAAATCAAACTAAAAAAAGGTATAAACCGCTACTTTAATTTCTGTACAAATTTGTTGTTTGATTTTGTGTTTAAGTGTTTTAATATGTTGTTTATAGTGTTATTAAGTGATCTGGGTTGATAGGTGTTCGATCCATAATATCTATAAGCTCAAATCTCATTTTTTAGAAAATCTGGAAAAAAATTTCTGGAGGTCTTACAGTGAATGTCAGGCCCTATAACTCTTTGATCGTTTATTTTTTATGTTATTTAAATGTTTATGTTTTTATCCTGCAATGTTGTCTTTAATTATTAAAAAGAATAAGGTCCATATCTATTGTGGATTGAACGTTATTCATGGTCAAATGTCGTTGACCGACCATGACCAGTCAAAAATTTGGGTAAACCCAGAATTATTTTCAGCTTCTGACAAGTTTTGAACCGCCTCGATCTTGCAGATTTTAGTTTTTTTGTTGTGTTTGTTGTAATATACTACTAGACTGGTATATGGACTATAGTTTAAAGCTTTTAGATAACTGAAATAACATATGAAATGGATTTAATGGATGGTCAAAGTAGCTGAATCGCTCACTATTTTGATTTCTGGAATTTTCCAGAAAAGTTTGAAGGTTATTTGTGACAGGGTTTGACCGAATCCTTTCTGTTCGTTGTGTTGTTGTTAGATCGATTTTATGTAATAAAGTTGTAACCTTGCATGTTTTCTACAACTTGAAACTTATAGATCACAAAAACAATGCTCGATCATCATGTAGTGGATGCCCAAAGTGAACAGGTCGAGCTGTTCTTCACCAGAAAATGAAGAACAGCCTCTGACAATATGTTTGAGTGATCATATCTGTTTTGTGTTAAGTGATTTGTTCATAGTTTGTTGTTGGATCTTGTAGTCCTGTACTTTTACTACATTATTTGACCAAAACCGAGTCCAGGAACACAACACTCACGATTGTAATCTTGGTCAAACAAGCCACCATGAAACCGGTCTTGTCAGTGTTCTTGAGCTCAAGAACACCTAAGACGACAGATTTCTGTCGCTATAGGCTATAGCGACAGTTTTCATTTATTTTAATTTCTGTTTTTCTGGAAATTAATGAAAAAATAGAAAATAAATTATAAAAATTAAAAAAATAGTTTTAAAAATTATTTTAAATTATGAAAAATAATTTCTGATTATTTAGAATATTTTTCATTAATATTTATAATTATTTGAATATTAATGATATTTAATTTATTTAATTAGTGTATTAAATAAATTATTTGAAATTATTTAAATACATGAAAATTCATTAAAAATTATATTATGATATAAGAAAATATTTTAAGTTATTTTTAATAACTTTTAATATTATGTGATAATTTTCATTAATAAATTAATATTAATGATAATTAAGTTATTTACTAAATAAATTAAATAAATGAATTAAAAGTGATTTTATTATATAATAAATCATTTTAAATAATAATAAGGTATTTAAAGATATTTTAAGTTATAAAATATAAATTTTAATATTTAATGGTTAATTTCATTAATTAATGATTAATAATGATATTAAAGTTATTTAATATTTATATTAAATAAATTAGTTTTAAAATGATTTTAATATTTTAAAAATCATTTTAAATGAAGATAAAGTTTTTAAAGATATTTTAAGTTATAAAATATAACTTTTAATATTTAAAGGATAATTTCATTAATAATTTAATATTAATGATAATAATTTAATATTAATGATAATAATTTAATATTAATAATATTAATTTAATATTTATATTAAATAAATAGTTTAAAAATGGTTTTATTAATTTAAAAATCATTTAAAAAGGGATATAAATGAATTAAAAATATTTTAAGTTATAATTAATGACTTTTAATATTTGGATAAATAGTTCATTAATATTTAAATATTAATGGTAATTATTTAAGAATGATTTTCAATGTTTTAAAAATCATTTAAGGGTAATATAAGTACTTTAAAAATATTTTGGGTTATTATACATAACTTTAATATTTTGGCAATGGTTTCATTAATAATTTAATATTGATTAAATGTTAATGATAATAGGATTGTTTGAGATTTAAATCATTTAATAATGATTCTAATATTTCAAAAATTGTGATAAATGATAATAATTATTTAAAAAATTATTGTAAGTCATTTAAAAATAATATGATTGATACTAAGTTACAAGATAGAGTCTTAGACTCGATAATTACCCGATTAAGTTGTCGATAGGCCGACATGTTTCAGAAATTTATCTTGACTTAGATAGATTGTTTGGATAACTGTTTATTTATGATTCAATGGTGTTAAAGTTTTGTGCCAATGTGATTAGGAATGTGCTGACTGCAATAGACAGTGTTATGTGTTACGTTATGTTATACTAATCAGTAAAATGATCTGATAAATGATAGGTGATCTCATAAAAGATAAAACTAAGTTGAGATTAGTAAGCAACGCATCAGGCAAGTATCTTAACTTTGCATTTTCTTTATGCAATGGACAAGTGTAAGAATATTTCAGAATTATACTATTACTGTAAAGATTGTTAAACCTATATTATATACGCCCATTGATTATCAACATGTTAGTATATGATAATTCAGATATATATTCTGTTCGTTAATTTTTATAAATGATTATACAAGTGTCCCCACTTGGATAATCATTGTATTTAATCACATGTTGATACATCTTAAATATATATATATATATATATATATATATTAAATTATATAAGACCTTTGTTATGAAAACCCGACAGGTATGAACATCCCTATAATGGGAAAATTTTTAGGCGCTACGGCGGACAAAGGATGAACGATAATATCGTTCTAGCAATTTAGTATTGATCAATACAGGGCCCATGGACTGTACACACTCAGGCCCGTAAGCAATGGCCGGTTTACAGATGAATTTCTGTTTAAACCCTTTCGAAAATGAAAACAATGTTCATAGTATGTCACAGAAACCCCATGTATAGTCAATACACAGTTTAAAAAAAATTGAAAGAGGGTTGTTATGATATTATTATTGGTACAGATTACTTCACAACTATTGACTAGTTGTAGAAGAATATTATAAAGAAAATATTTAAATTCTTTCAACTTATATATATATATAATACTTGCTGGGCACTCAAATGCTCATCCTTGCTTAATTTAAATGTTTTCAGCTAAGTGTGGAGGACCAGAAAGCTCATGTCAAAACAAGTGAAAAGGAAAGCAAACAGAATATGTTATTGGTATCATTTGTAATAGATAAATTGTATTAAGTTAATGATATGTATTATATATCATGTAAAGAATGTAGTAAAGGTTGCGTACTTGGGATTAGACTCTGATAAATGTAAGTTAAGTTTAAAATTTATATTATTGTTATTATTATTAGTAATATTTCCGCTCATAGAAATGGTATCGTGAAGTACCGAGTTCGGGTTTCAAGTATCCAGGTTCAGGGACTTTACATTTGGTATCAGAGCTGTAAGGTTAGAAACTTTAGGTGGGTTAGACCTTAGGCTATAACCTTAGAACAGAGGGAAACATTGAAAATATAAATAACTTATATAGAGTTTTAAAAAAGAGAGATGAATTGAATAAATTCATCGTCAAACAAAATAAAATATAATTTATAAAACATTTATGTGTTGTGTGTATTTATTATTTATTAATCAAGATATTTTGTGTATAGCTGTTAGATAGAAAGAATTAGGATACCCTTAATTCGTAAAGAATAAGTCAACGTCCATGACTGAGCCAATATCAAAGCTAATAGCTGCAATAGAGGCTCACATTGAAAGCTACCTCAAAGAGATTGTTATTTTGGAAAGTATAGTAATGGATCAAGAAACGCTAAGTATAACTGATAGGTAAAGTATAGTTAAAGGATATGTGGTCAATGTTGAGTTCTTAAACTCGTATGTTTGTGATGAGTTCTTAAACTCATAATGTGTTATAAGTTGTGACAAATTAGGTATAGTTGTGTGTGAATGGATATTGAGGATAATGGAAATAGATAGGTTACCAAGAAATTGATCGTTAGTGAATGTGTAATGAATAGGTAGTATTAGTATTAGTTGAATATGTATGATTTTAGGTGGTATATATGATAGGTATGTTGGTGTAATGTAATATTTTTTATAAGTTATGGCAGTAATTCCCGACTTTCAAGTCACAAAGGGATAGCGAATGTTTAGAGCACAATATGCTAAGACATGTCAAGTGTTATGAATATGAGTCTATGTTGGATTAATGGGATAAGTTGGTATAAACATAGTAGATATTTATTTGGTCGTTGGTTATTATAATAGACCGAGTTTTCAAAATCTAATATTTTGAGTACATGATTATTTGAATAGAAAATTTTGCGTTATATGTTAAGCGTTTACGATAAGGCTTAGAATGTAAGAATAATTTATGAAAATGTCGTCAAAACGAAAACGAAACCAAAGGATAGAAGGACCTGTGAACAAAGCAGGAGGACAACCAGACCCGACACCAAATTTTTATGAATGCGGACGATCAAGCTATGCAGAACGAAATACCAGTCTCGAGAAATCAACTAGACAATCGATCGACAAACTTCAAAGACTTCAAGACAACCGGACCACTAGGATATAGAAGATCAACCGACCCTGTTAAAGCGTATGTGATAGCTAGGATAATGGCGGGGCAAAAGACAACTTTTGTCACCTATATGATAAAAGAAGATAATTTCGATAATACCAAAAAAATAAGCCAGGAATGTGATTAAAAGAAAAGTTTGTGTGTGGAAAGTAAGGACAGAAGGGATATATATCTTTCCAAAATGTCCCAATCCAATAATGTATAGTGAATGTGTTGTGTGCGAATCAATGAAGCATAAGGTGAAAGACTGTCCAAGAAAGGAAATGGAGATAAGGAATGCGAATACGGAACAAGGCAACAGGACATTGGCGATAACGGGACCAACTTCAACAAATAAACCAACGAAATCAACCACACGCGTCTTCAGCGGGACTGTTCGGAATTCGGTAGCAGCCGGGGATGCAACTCCAGGTATTAATCTAACCAATTTTTATTTTCTTATTATATTTTTATATATTGTAAATTATTTTAATAAATTATTTTGAATGAGGAATTTGAGTTCTCTTAGAAATTAAATTTCTGTTTAAGGATATAGATAAGCATTATGCTGAATAGTTAAAGATCGATTCGATCAATTATGATCGAGATCTAATTGTAATGATTGTGTATGTTATGTATCGTGGTATGTATAGGTTTTAAAAGGTGATTCCGGGGACGGTATCTTTATAAGGGAGGGTGAATGTAACAACCCGATATTTTTTGTATAAATAAATCATAAATTTTGAGTATAAATTTTTTTTAGGATGAGGATGTGTACAAGATAATGTGTATATGTATTTATGTGGTAAATAAAAATATATTTATTACGTGAATATTTACAAATAATTTTATTTTAGAATTTATGATCATTATAAAGTATATTTTCTTCAATAATTAATTTTATTGCAGAAATATTTTTATTTTTTTTTTATTTTTCAAAGGAAATATGATATTATATTATTTAAATAATAAAAGGAATGGTTATTGTAGTTATTATAATTTATTTATATGAATGATATGTGTCAAGGTAATGTGCAATATATTTTTATATGTGATAAATAAAATTTATTTTTTACATTAAGTATTGCAAATAAATTTATTTTTAGAATTATTGATTATTATCAATAATAATTTTTATACTAATTAATTCCTTATTGGAAATGCTTTTATTAATTATTTTCTATGAAAATATAATTTTATATTATTTAAATAAGATATGAAATGATTTTAAAATAATTATAATGATTATTTCATTATATGATTTTGTTCAGGATATTAAGTTAATTATTTTAACTTAATTTATAAGGTTAATTATGGCAGATAAAATTAGTTATGGAATCCAAACCCTAATTCTGGGTATTGATCAAGGAATGAAAATAATAATATTATATTATTATTTGTCAGTGTTATAGATATGTTTGGTTATGTGTTTAATGTTAATGTGTGGAACAGTTTTATTACATTACAACCAAACCCTAATAATATTTCTATAAACCCTAATTCTGGTCTTGGAATAAGGAATGATAATAATATAATATTATTTGATTTTTTGTTTTTTGTGCTATTAATATGTACTGTATATGTGAACTGATAATGGTTGGTCAATTATGGCGTTATATGACACACCCTAGTTTTATTGTGCTAAACCCTAATTTGAGATCAAAATTAGAGTACATGATTGTTTTATAAATTGTGTTATATGGTTTGTGTTGTGTATTAAATGATTATTAGGTAAACCCTAATTAAAATCTATGAACCCTAATTAATCTTTAGAAAACCCCTAATTTGAAACCCAAATTAGAGTATAAGATTATTTTAGAATTGTGTTATATGATTTATGATATTTATTATAAATATTATTGTTAATTAGGAAAACCCTAATAAATATTGGAAACCCTAATTAACTAGAAACCCTAATTCTAAAATTAGTAAACCTAATTTCTAATTTAGTAGCCCTAATTGCTAATTTTAAACATTAATTGTTTAAATATCAAAGTTAATTATGTTATAATACCCTAATATTCCTGTATAATAAAATTATTGATTTAATCTAATTAATAATTTTAATTTTTCAAATTTTGGAAACTAAAATTAGTTTATAAGTTTTACAAACCCTAGTTGCTAAATTTTTTTTTGCTATGTGTTAAACCCTAAGGGTCAAACCCTAAGGATTTGTCAAGTTTCAAATTTGTCATTTAAATGAATTATCAAATGACCAAATTACCCTTTTAGCAATCTTTGATAGCTTACTTGCAAATCTGTACAAAATAAGAGTTGTTGGCCAACTTCTAACAACTCTTGATGACTCATATGGACAGCACACAGCCTCTAGAGTGATCAATTCATGCATCATGTTGTCTATATAAGGATTGAGATAAAGAAAAAGTGAATTTGCAAGCCATTTTTATTCAATTCTCAAACAAGAACTTTTCTCTCTAATACCAACGAATTTATCTAGCATTATTACTCCCAAACACAGCCCCACGAAATTCATAATCAAAACAGCAACACAAAATCAGAAAATCAAACCAAAAAAGGTATAAAACCCTACTTTAATTTTTGTCCAAATTTATTGTTTGATTTTGTGTTTAAGTGTTTTAATATGTTGTTTATAGTATTATTAAGTGATCTGGGTTGATAGGTGTTCGATCCATAACATCTATAAGCTCAAATCTCATTTTTTAGAAAATCTAGAAAAAAAATTCTGGAGGTCTTACAGTGAATGTCAGGCCCTATAATCTTTGATAGTTTATTTTTTATGTTATTTAAATGTTTTTGTTTTTATCCTGCAATGTTGTCTTTAATTATTAAAAAGAATAAGGTCCATATCTATTGTGGATTGAACGTTATTCATGGTCAAATGTCGTTGACCGACCATGACCAGTCAAAAATCTGGGTAAACCCATAATTATTTTCAGCGTCTGACAAGTTTTGAACCGCCTCGATCTTGCAGATTGTAATTGTTTTGTTGTGTTTGTTGTAATATACTACTAGAATGGTATATGGACTATAGTTTAAAGCTTTTAGATAACCGAAATAACATATGAAATGGATTTAATGGATGGTCAAAGTAGCTCAATCGCTCACTATTGTAAAGTCCCCAAATTCGGATACTTGAAACCCGAACTCGGTACTTCACGATACCATTTCTATGAGCGGAATAATTGCTAATAATAATGACCATAATATAAAACTTAAACTTAACTTATATTTATTAGAGTCTAATCCCAAGTACGCAACCTTTACTACATTCTTTACATGATATATAATACATATCATTAATTTAATACAGTCTATCTATTACAAATGATACCAATAACATGTTCTGTTTGCTTTCCTTTTCACTTGATCTTGGCCGAACTTTCCAGTTCTTCACACTTAGCTGAAAATATTTAAATTAAGCAAGGATGAGCATTTGAGTGCCCAGCAAGTATTTATATATATATAAGTTGAAAGAATTTAAATGTTTTCTTTATAATATTCTTCTACAACCGGTCAATAGTTATGAAGTAATCTGTACCAATAACAATAACATAACAACCCTCTTTCAAATTTTTGAAATTGTGTATTGTCTATACATGGGGTTTCTGTGACATACTATGAACATTGTTTTCATTTTCGAAAGGGTTTAAACAGAAATTTATCTGTAAACCGGCCATTGCTTACGGGCACGGAGGGTGATCAGCCCTGTTGTACCCTGTATTGATCAATACTACATGTACAAGAACGAAGTTATCGTTCACTCTGTCCGCCTTGGGCGCATAAAAATTTTCCCATTATCGGGATGTGCATACCTGTCGGGTTTTCATAACAAAGGTCTTATCTTGTTCAACAATAATATATAATGCAACATATAAATATATCAAAGGTGTATCAACATGTGATTAAATACAATGATTATCCAAGTGGGGACACTTGTATAATCATTTCTAGAAATTAACGAACAGAATATATATTCGAATTATCATATACTAACATGTTGATAATCAAAGGGTGTATATAATATAGGTTTAATAATCTGTACATTAATAATAATAATTTTGAACTTCTCACTTCTGTCCATTGCATAAAGAAAATGCAAAGTTAGGATACTTGCCTGATGCGCTGATTACAATTACGCAACTTAGATTTATCTTTTCTATCACGACCTATCATTAATCAGATCATTTTACTGATTAGAATATCATAACGTAACACATAACGCTGCTTATTGCAGTCAGCACATTTCCTATTCACATTATCACACATGTTCAACAATCATTGACTCACAAACAAACATCAACACATTCCTAATTACATTGGCACAAAACTTTAACACCATTGAATCACATATAAACAGTTATCCAAACAATCTATCTAAGTCCAGATCAATTTCTGAAACATGTCGGTCTACCGACAACTTTATATGGTAAAAATCGAGTCTAAGACTTTATCCCGAAGTTCAATATCCAAATAGTTAACTTAAACATCAGTCGCACTATTTTTCATAGTCTTATAATAATTATTAAATAATTATTACCATTTATCATAATTTTTGAAATATCAGAATCATTATTAAATGATTTAAATATCAAACAATTATATTATCATTAACATTTAATCAATATTAAACTATTAATGAAACCATTGCCAAAATATTAAAGTTATGTATAATAACTCAAAATATTCTTAACGTATTAATATTACCCTTAAAAGATTTTTAAAATATTTAAAAACATTATTAAATAATTACCATTATTATCAAAATTTAAATGTACTATTTATCTAAATATTAAAAGTTATTAATTATAACTTAAAATATTTTTAATCCATTTATATTCCTTTTAAATGATTTTTAAATTAATAAAACCATTTTTAAACTATTTATTTAATATAATTATTAAATAAATTTAATATCATTAATAATAAATTAATAATTATTAATATTAAATTATTAATGAAATTATCTTTTAAATATTAAAAGTTATATTTTATAACTTAAAATATCATTAAACACTTTAAAATGATTTTTAAAATACTAAAATCATTTTTAAACAAATTATTTAATATAATAACTAAATAACTTTAATATCATTATTAATCATTAATTAATGAAATTAACCATTAAATATTAAAAGTTATATTTTATAACTTAAAATATTTTTATAACACTTAAATCATTTTTATATGATTTTTAAATCATTAATACTATTTTTCATAATTTATTTAATATATTTATTAAATAACTTAAACATCATTAATATTAATTAATTAATGAAATTTCATCACAAAATATTAAAATTCATCAAAAATGACTTCAAATATTTTCCAACACAATAATATAATTTTTCATTATTTTTCATGAATTAAAACTATTTTTAAATAATTTATCTAATATTGTAATTAAATAAATAAATTCCATTTATATTCCAAAAATATTAAATATTTTCGAAATATACCCAAAATAATTAAAAACTATTTTTCAGACTTTAAAATAATTTTTCATAATTTATTTAGTAATTTTAATAATAAAAATCTATTTTTTCTAATTTTTAATTCATTTTCTGGAAAATAGAAAATAAACTGTCGCTAAAGGGCTATAGCGACACTTTCTGTCGCTATAGGTGTTCTTGAGGATTTCCAGAAACGCAATTCAGTGTGCTAGGGGGGTGGTTTGACCGATTGTATTTCTTAGGATAATGTGTTTCTGGGCGTGCAATTGATTTCATATTGTAGTATTTATGTAATACTACAACTACATAACAATTTTCGTGGCTAAACAACAACTAATCAGCGAGTTATAAGTATTCGAATTTCATGTCAGAGTTGTTCTTCATTTCTGGGTTTCCCAGAAATGAAGAACAGTTCGAGAGGTTACTTTCCAGGTCTTTGATCCATGCGTTCCAGGTTTACATAGTGTTATGTAAAGCTTCAAGAATGAAGTGGAGATATCAGGCTAAAATAATATATCAACAGATCAGCTGAAAAGCATCAAAACAGTAAGATCTATATTGGTCAAAATTCTGACAAAAAATGGTTCATGGAGAATCTGGGTTACCCAGATTTCTTCTTCCGGCAGTTCGGTCAACCTACTTTGACCTTAAATAATTTCATTTCTGCTCATGATCTGGGTGAGATAAAGACTTTAACATGTAGTACTCATGCCAAGCTACAAGAATCAAACAACAAAATAGCTAAAACATAAACATACAGCAAGATCAGAGCCCATTATAAACGTTGTCAGACTTCAAGAAAAATTCTGGGTTACCCAGAATCAGTGAAGTCGTGGTCGGTCAACGACCTTTGACTATCAATAACTTTCAATATACAACTGAGCTGGCTTTGAATCCAATTCCAGATGAAAGATCACATAAAAAACTACATGTTTAAACATTTAAACATCAAAAATACATATCATACTGAGATCTATAGGGTCTGACATTCATTGTCAGACCACTGTTTTAAAAATTTCCAGATTTGTAAAATCATTAGATCTGAGCTTATAGATGTTATGGGTTCAGTATCTATCAACCCAGATCACTTAATAACACTATATACAACATATCCTAACACTCAAACATAACTTTTAACAGAGGATCAAAGTCCAAAATTTTGATTAGGGTTTATACCTTTAAGCTTCGATTTCTGGAACTTAGGCTTCTGATTTGTTATTGTTGATTGTGGGGCTGTGTTTGTGACTTATCTACTATGGATTTTCGTGGGTTTTGGGAGAAAGAGGTCTAGGATGAGCTTGGTGAAAATTTGAGCAATAAAAATACACTTTCTCTCTCCTTAGATCTATATATAGCAAATTAAAATGCACATGGCTGATCTAGAAGGCTGAATACTGTCCATTAATGTGCATGTGGAGTTGTTGGGTTTGGTAAGGTAGGTTACCAACTAAAGTGTTGCCCAATCTTACAAGTTTCCTTAAATAATGCAAAGAGGGATATTTAGGTTTTTTGCTAAATCATTTTAATGGCAAAATTGGAACTTGACAAACCCTTAGGGTTTAGGGTTTGTGCCAATTTAGGTTTTATAAGCAAACAAAATCTAGAATTTCCAATTTAGGGTTTGTACAATAAAATAAAATAATAAACTAAAATTTTAGTTTCTAAAAATACCAATTAGGGTTTACTAATTTAATTTAGATATTTAATTATAGCACTTTTCTAATTAGGTTTAAGCAACACTAATTAGCATCTCATTTCCCAAACTGGCAATTAGGGTTTACAATAAGCAATTTAGGATTTCTAACTTTTGAAATTAGGGTTTATAATCCAGAAAATTAACAAGGATTTTGAATAATTGCGATTCTCCCTAATTAGGGTTAATACATATATCACCGATCATAAATTACATTATCGTGATTACATAACGACTTAACAAATTCTCAAAGTCATGAATAACTTTCACATTAGAGTTTCAAATCAATTAGGGTTTAACAGTTTGAAACTAGGGTTTCTATTTTTTAAATAAGGTTTCTAAATATTAAATAGGGTTTAATTACAAAATTATATAATGCATAACATATATCATATCACACAATTAAACAACAGTCTTGAACTCACAGCTGAGTTTCAAATTAGGATTTTAACACTTAAAATTAGGGTTTTTAATAATTTAGGGTTTTCTAAAAATTATTAAGGGTTTTTAGAACTTTAATTAGGGTTTACCTAATTAATACATTTAATACATGCCATAAATTATATAACACACATATAAAACAATCTTGCACTCTAATCTGGATCTCAAATTAGGGTTTAACATTATTACTAAGGTTTGGTCATAATACGCCGTAATTGACCAACCATTATCAATACAGAAATACAATATATATTAATAGCACTGAAAAATCAAAATATAATTAATATAATAATATTATCATCATTATTCCTTATTCCAGAACTAGAAATAGGGTTTATTAAAATATTATTATGGTTTAGTTTTAATATAATAAAATTATTTCACACATTAACATTACACACATAACCATACTTATCTATAACGCTGACAAATAATAATATAATATTATTATTCTCATTCCTTGATCAAAACCCAAAATTAGGGTTTGAATTCCATATCTGAATTATCTTTCATATATAACCTTATTAATTAAGTAGAAATAATTTACTTAATATCTTGAACAAAATTCATATAATAAAATAAGTATTATAAAAATTCTATAATCATATCATATATTATTCAATTAATATAATTATCATATTTTCATGGAAAATAAATATTAAAAACATTTTTACTATAAAACTAATTATTATTGGAATATATTTTATAATGAGCAACAATTCTAAAATAAAATTATTTATAACCATTCATGTAATAAATATATTTTATATTCATCACATAAACACATACATAATACCTTTCACGCATTCTTACCTTTAAAATAGATAATTATTCTAAAATCATTTCATATATTATTTAAATAATATAAGATTATATTTTCCTTGAAAAATAATTAATAAAACATTTCCAATAAGGAATTAATTAGTATAAAAATATAATTGATAGTAATCAATAATTCTAAAATAAATTTATTTGCAATACTTATGTAATAAATTAATTTTATTTATCACACATATAATTATAATTACACATTACCTTGACACATATCATTCATATTTATTTTAGAAAAAAAAATTATACGCAAAATTTATGATTTATTTATATAAAAAATATCGGGTTGTCACATTCACCCTCCCTTATAAAGATTCCGTCCCCGGAATCACCTTTTAAAACCTATACATACCAGGGTACATAACATACACAATCATTACAATTAGATCTCGATCATAATTTGATCGAATCGATCTTTAACTATTCAGCATAACACTTTTCTATCTCCTAAAACAGAAATTTGATTTCTAAGAGAACTCAAATTTCTCCTTCAAAATAATTTATAAAAATAATTTACTATATATAAAAATATAATAAGAAAATAAAAATTGGTTAGATTAATACCTGGAGTTGCATCCCCGACTGCTACCGAATCCCGAACAGTCCCGCTGAAGAAGCTTGCGGTTGATTTCGTTGTTTTATTTGTTAAAGTTGGTCCCGTTGTCGCCAATGTCCTGCTGCTTTGTTCCGTATTCGCAGTCCTTGTTTCCATTTCCTTCCTTTAACAGTCTTTTACCTTATGCTTTATTGATTCGCACACAACACATTCACTATACATTATTTGATTGGGACATTTTGGAAAGATATATATATATCCCTTCTTTCCTTACTTTCCACACACAAACTTTTCTTTTAATCACATTCCTGGCTTATTTATTGAAATTATCTTCTTTTATCATATAGGTGATAAAAGTTGTCTTTTGCCCCACCATTATCCTAGCTATCACATATGCTTTAACAGGGTCGGTTGATCTTCTAAATCCTGGCGGTCCGGTTGTCTTGAAGTCTTTGAATTTTGTCGATCGATTGTCTAGTTGATTTCCAGCGACTGATATTTCGTTCTTCATAGCTTGATCGTGCGTATTCGCAAAATTCTGTGTCGGGTCTGGTTGTCTTCCAGCTTTTTTGACAGGTTCTTCTTCCTTTGGTTTCGTTTTTGTTTTGACGGCATTATCATAAATTATTCTTACATTCTAAGCCTTATCGTAAACGCTTAACATATAACGCAAAACTTTCTATTCAAATAATCATGTACTCAAAATATTATATTTTGAAAACTCGGTCTACTGTAATAACCAGTGACAAAATAAATATCTACTATCTTTATACCAACTTATCCCATTAATCCAACATAGATCCATATTCAAAATACTGGACATACCTTAACACATATTGTTTTAAACATTCGCTATCCCTTTGTGACTTGAAAGTCGGGAATCTCTGCCATAACTTATACAAAATATTACATTACACCAACATACCTATCATATATACCACCTAAAATTATACATATCCAACTAACACTAATACTACATATTCCTTACACATTCACTAACAATCAATTGCTTAGTAACCTATCTATTTCCATTATCCTCCATATCCATTTACACATAACTATATCCGATTTGCCACAACTTATAACACATTATGAGTTTAAGAACTCATCACAAACATACGAGTTTAAGAACTCACCATAAATATACGAGTTTAAGAACTCAACATTGACCACATATCCTTTAACTATACTTTACCTATCAGTTATACTTAGCGTTTCTTGATCCAGTACTATACTTTCCAAAATAACCACCTCTTTGAGGTAGCTTTCAATGTGAGCCTCTATTGCAATTATTGACTTTGATATTGGCTCGGTCATGGACGTTGACTTATTCTTTACGACTTAAGGGTATTCTAATTCTGTTCCTTTCTAACACCTACACACAAAATTATCCTGACTAGCAAAAATTAAATACACACAACACATAATAGTTTTATAAATTATCTTTTATTTTGTTTGACGATGAATTTATTCAATTCATCTCCTTTTAAACTCTATATGAGTAATTTATATTTTCAACGTTTTCCTCTGTTCTAAGGTTATAGCCTAAGGTCTAACCCACCTAAGGTTTCTAACCCTATAGCTCTGATACCAAATGTAAAGTCCCCAAATTCGGATACTTGAAACCCTAACTCGGTACTTCACGATACCATTTCTATGAGCGAAATAATTACTAATAATAATAACCATAATATAAAACTTAAACTTAACTTACATTTATCAGAGTCTAATCCCAAGTACGCAACCTTTACTACATTCTTTACATGATATATAATACATATCATTAACTTAATACAGTCTATCTATTACAAATGATACCAATAACATGTTCTGTTTGATTTTCTTTTCACTTGATCTTGGCCGAACTTTCCAGTTCTTCACACTTAGCTGAAAACATTTAAATTAAGCAAAGATGAGCATTTGAGTGCCCAGCAAGTATTTATATATATATATATATATATATAAGTTGAAAGAATTTAAATATTTTCTTTATCATATTCTTCTACAACCGGTCAATAGTTGTGAAGTAATATGTACCAATAACAATAACATAACAACCCTCTTTCAAAATTTTAAAACTGTGTATTGTATATACATGGGTTTCTGTGACACATTATGAACATTGTTTTCATTTTTGAAAGGGTTTAAACAGAAATTCATCTGTAAACCGGCCATTTCTTACGGGCACGGAGAGTGATCAGCCTCGTTGTACCTTGTATTGATCAATACTTCATGTACAAGAACGAAGTTATCGTTCACTCTGTCCGCCTTGGGCGCATAAAATTTTTCTCATTATCGGGATGTTCATACCTGTCGGGTTTTCATAACAAAGGTCTTATCTTGTTCAACAATAATATATAATTCAACATATAAATATATCAAAGGTGTATCAACATGTGATTAAATACAATGATTATCCAAGTGGGGACACTTGTATAATCATTTCTAGAAATTAACGAACAGAATATATATTCGAATTATCATATACTAACATGTTGATAATCAAAGGGTGTATATAATATAGGTTTAACATTCTGTACATTAATAATAATAATTCTGAACTTCTCACTTCTGTCCATTGCATAAAGAAAATGCAAAGTTAGGATACTTGCCTGATGTGCTTCTTACAATTACGCAACTTAGATTTATCTTTTCTATCACGACCTATCATTAATCAGATCATTTTACTGATTAGAATATCATAACGTAACACATAACGCTGCTTATTGCAGTCAGCACATTCCCTATTCACATTATCACACATGTTCAACAATCATTGACTCACAAACAAACATCAACACATTCCTAATCACATTGGCACAAAACTTTAACACCATTGAATCACAAATAAACAGTTATCCAAACAATCTATCTAAGTCCAGATCAATTTCTGAAATATGTCGGTCTACCGACAACTTTATCTGGTAAAAATCGAGTCTAAGACTCTATCCCGAAGTTCAATATCTAAATAGTTAACTTAAACATCAGTCGCACTATTTTTCATAGTCTTATAATAATTATTAAATAATTATTACCATTTACCATAATTTTTGAAATATCAGAATCATTATTAAATGATTTAAATATCAAAAAATTATATTATCATTAACATTTAATCAATATTAAACTATTAATGAAACCATTGCCAAAATATTAAAGTTATGTATAATAACTCAAAATATTCTTAACGTATTAATATTACCCTTAAATGATTTTTAAAACATTTAAAAACATTATTAAATAATTACTATTAATATCAAAATATTAATGTACTATTTATATCTAAATATTAAAAGTTATTAATTATAACTTAAAATATTTTTAATCCATTTATATTCCTTTTAAATGATTTTTAAATTAATAAAACCATTTTTAAACTATTTATTGAATATAATTATTAAATAAATTTAATATCATTAATAATAAATTAATAATTATTAATATTAAATTATTAATTAAATTATCCTTTAAATATTAAAAGTTATATTTTATAACTTAAAATATCATTAAACACTTTAAAATGATTTTTAAAATACTAAAATCATTGTTAAACAAATTATTTAATATAATAACTAAATAACTTTAATATCATTATTAATCATTAATTAATGAAATTAACCATTAAATATTAAAAGTTATATTTTATAACTTAAAATATTTTTATAACACTTAAATCATTTTTATATGATTTTTAAATCATTAATACTATTTTCCATAATTTATTTAATATATTTATTAAATAACTTAAACATCATTAATATTAATTAATTAATGAAATTTCATCACAAAATATTAAAATTCATCAAAAATGACTTCAAATATTTTCTAACACAATAATATAATTTTTCATGATTTTTCATGAATTAAAACTATTTTTCAATAATTTATCTAATATTGTAATTAAATAAATAAATACCATTTATATTCCAAAAATATTAAATATTTTCGAAATATACCCAAAATAATTAAAAACTATTTTTCATAATTTATTTAGTAATTTTAATAATAAAAATCTATTTTTTCTAATTTTTAATTCATTTTCTGGAAAATAGAAAATAAACTGTCGCTAAAGGGCTATAGCGACACTTTCTGTCGCTATAGGTGTTCTTGAGGATTTCCAGAAACGCAATTCAGTGTGCTAGGGGGTGGTTTGACCGATTGTATTTCTTAGGATAATGTGTTTCTGGGCTTGCAATTGATTTCATATTGTAGTATTTATGTAATACTACAACTACATAACAATTTTCGTGGCTAAACAACAACTAATTAGTGAGTTATAAGCATTCGAATTTCATGTCAGAACTGTGCTTCATTTTTGGGTTTCCCAGAAAGGAAGAACAGTTCGAGAGGTTACTTTCCAGGTCTTTGATCCATGCGTTCCAGGTTTACATAGTGTTATTTAAAGCTTCAAGAATGAAGTGGAGATATCAGGCTACAATAATATATCAACAGATCAACTGAAAAGCATCAAAACAGTAAGATCTATATTGGTCAAAATTCTGACAAAAAATGGTTCATGAAGAATCTGGGTTACCCAGATTTCTTCTTCCGGCAGTTCGGTCAACCTACTTTGACCTTAAATAATTTCGTTTCTGCTCATGATATGGGTGAGATAAAGACTTTAACATGTAGTACTCATGCCAAGCTACAAGAATCAAACAACAAAATAGCTAAATCATAAACATACAGCAAGATTAGAGCCCATTATAAACGTTATCAGACTTCTAGAAAAATTCTGGGTTACCCAGAATTAGTGAAGTCGTGGTCGGTCAACGACCTTTGACCATCAATAACTTTCAATATACAACTGAGCTGGCTTTGAATCCAATTCCAGATGAAAGATCACATAACAAACTACATGTTTAAACATTTAAACATCAAAAATACATTTCATACTGAGATCTATAGGGTCTGACATTCATTGTCAGACCACTGTTTTAAATTTTTCCAGATTTGCAAAAACATTAGATCTTAGCTTATAGATGTTATGGGTTCAGCATCTATCAACCCAGATCACTTAATAACACTATATACAACATATCCTAACACTCAAACATAACTTTTAATAGAGGATCAAAGTCCGAAATTTTGATTAGGGTTTATACCTTTAAGCTTCGATTTCTGGAACTTAGGCTTCTGATTTGTTATTGTTGATCGTGGGGCTGTGTTTGTGACTTATCTACTATGGATTTTCGTGGGTTTTGGGAGAGAGAGGTCTAGGATGAGCTTGGTGAAAATTTGAGCAATAAAAATACACTTTCTCTCTCCTTAGATCTATATATAGCAAATTAAAATGCACATGGCTGATCTAGAAGGCTGATTGCTGTCCATTAATGTGCATATGGAGTTGTTGGGTTTGGTAAGGTAGGTTACCAACTAAAGTGTTGCCCAATCTTACAAGTTTCCTTAAATAATGCAAAGAAGGGTATTTAGGTCTTCTGCTAAATCATTTTAATGGCAAAATTGGAACTTGACAAACCCTTAGGGTTTAGGGTTTATGCCAATTTAGGTTTTATAAGCAAACAAAATCTAGGATTTCTAATTTAGGGTTTGTATAATAAAATAAAATAAAATAATAAACTAAAATTTTAGTTTCTAAAAACACCAATTAGGGTTTACTAATTTAATTTAGATCTTTAATTATAGCACTTTTCTAATTAGGTTTAAGCAACACTAATTAGCATCTCATTTCCCAAACTGGCAATTAGGGTTTACAATAAGCAATTTAGGATTTCTAAATTTTGAAATTAGGGTTTATAATCCAGAAAATTAACAAGGATTTTGAATAATTACGATTCTCCCTAATTAGGGTTAATACATATATCACCGATCATAAATCACATTATCGTAATTACATAACGACTTAACAAATTCTCAAAGTCATGAATAACTTTCACATTAGAGTTTCAAATCAATTAGGGTTTAACAGTTTGAAACTAGGGTTTCTATTTTTTAAATAAGGTTTCTAAATATTAAATAGGGTTTAATTACAAAATTATATAATGCGTAACATATATCATATCACACAATTAAACAACAGTCTTGAACTCACAGCTGAGTTTCAAATTAGGATTTTAACACTTAAAATTAGGGTTTTTAATAATTTAGGGTTTTCTAAAAATTATTAAGGGTTTCTAGAATTTTAATTAGGGTTTACCTAATTAATACATTTAATACATGCCATAAATTATATAACACACTTATAAAACAATCTTGCACTCTAATCTGGATCTCAAATTAGGGTTTAACATTATTACTAAGGTTTGGTCATAATACGCCGTAATTGAATAATAATCATTATCAATACAGAAATACAATATATATTCATAGCACTGAAAAATCAAAATATAATTAATATAATAATATTATCATCATTATTTCTTATTCCAGAACCAGAAATAGGGTTTATTAAAATATTATTAGGGTTTAGTTGTAATATAATAAAACTGTTCCACACATTAACATTACACACATAACCATACTTATCTATAACGCTGACAAATAATAATATAATATTATTATTCTCATTCCTTGATCAAAACCCAAAATTAGGGTTTGGATTCCATATCTGAATTATCTTTCATATATAACCTTATTAATTAAGTAGAAATAATTTACTTAATATCTTGAACAAAATTCATATAATAAAATAAGTATTATAAAAATTCTATAATCATATCATATATTATTCAATTAATATAATTATCATATTTTCATGGAAAATAAATATTAAAAACATTTTTACTATAAAACTAATTATTATTAGAATATATTTTATAATGAGCAATAATTCTAAAATAAAATTATTCATAACCATTCATGTAATAAATATATTTTATATTCATCATATAAACACATACATAATACCTTTCACGCATTCTTACCTTTAAAATAGATAATTATTCAAAAATCATTTCCTATATTATTTAAATAATATAAGATTATATTTTCCTTAAAAAATAATTAATAAAATATTTCCAATAAGGAATTAATTAGTTTAAAAATATAATTGATAGTAATCAATAATTCTAAAATAAATTTATTTGCAATACTTATGTAATAAATAAATTTTATTTATAACACATATAATTATAATTACACATTACGTTGACACATATCATTCATATTTATTTTTTTAAAAAAATTATACGCAAAATTTATGATTTATTTATATAGAAAATATCGGGTTGTCACAACTATTTTGATTTCTGGAAATTTTCCAGAAAAGTTTGAAGGTTATTTGTGACAGGGTTTGACCGAATCTTTTCTGTTCGTTGTGTTGTTGTTCGATCGATTTTATTTAATAAAGTTGTAACCTTGCATGTTTTCTACAACCGGAAACTTATAGATCACAAAAACAATGCTCGATCATCATGTAGTGGATGCCCAAAGTGAACAGGTCGAGCTGTTCTTCACCAGAAAATGAAGAACAGCCTCTGACAATATGTTTGAGTGATCATATCTGTTTTGTGTTAAGTGATTTGTTCATGTTTGTTGTTGGATCTTGTAGTCCTGTACTTTTACTACATTATCTGACCAAAACCGAGTACAGGAACACAACACTCACGATTGTAATCTTGGTCAAACAAGCCACCATGAAACCGGTCTTGTTAGTGTTCTTGAGCTGAAGAACACCTAAGATGACAGATTTCTGTCGCTATAGGCAATAGCGACGGTTTTCATTTATTTTAATTTATATTTTTCTGGAAATTAATGAAAAAATAGAAAATAAATTATAAAAATTAAAAAAATAGTTTTAAAAATTATTTTAAATTATGAAAAATAATTTTTGATTTTTTAGAATATTTTTCATTAATATTTATAATTCTTTGAATATTAATGATATTTAATTTATTTAATTAGTGTATTAAATAAATTATTTAAAAATTATTTAAATACATGAAAAATCATTAAAAATTATATTATGATATAAGAAAATATTTTAAGTTATTTTTAATAACTTTTAATATTATGTTATAATTTTCATTAATAAATTAATATTAATGATAATTAAGTTATTTACTAAATAAATTAAATAAATGAATTAAAAATGATTTTATTATATAAAAAATCATTTTAAATAATAATAAGGTATTTAAAGATATTTTAAGTTATAAAATATAACTTTTAATATTTAATGGTTAATTTCATTAATTAAAGATTAATAATGATATTAAAGTTATTTAATATTTATATTAAATAAATTAGTTTAAAAATCATTTTAAATGAAGATAAAGTTTTTAAAGATATTTTTAAGTTATAAAATATAACTTTTAATATTTAAAGGATAATTTCATTAATAAATTAATATTAATGATAATAATTTAATATTAATAATATTAAGTTAATATTAATGATATTGAATAAATTTAATATTTATATTAAATAAATAGTTTAAAAATGGTTTTATTAATTTAAAAATCATTTAAAAAGGGATATAAATGAATTAAAAATATTTTAAGTTATAAATAATGACTTTTAATATTTGGATAAATAGGTCATTAATATTTAAATATTAATGGTAATTATTTAAGAATGATTTTAAATGTTTTAAAAATTATTTAAGGGTAATATAAGTACTTTAAAAATATTTTGGGTTATTATACATAACTTTAATATTTTTGTAATGATTTCATTAATAATTTAATATTGATTAAATGTTAATGATAATAGGATTGTTTGAGAATTAAATCATTTAATAATGATTCTAATATTTCAAAAATTGTGATAAATGATAATAATTATTTAAAAAATTATTGTAAGTCATTTAAAAATAATATGACTGATACTAAGTTACAAGATAGAGTCTTAGACTCGATAATTACCCGATTAAGTTGTCGATAGGCCGGCATGTTTCAGAAATTGATCTGGACTTAAATAGATTGTTTGGATAAATGTTTATTTGTGATTCAATGGTGTTAAAGTTTTGTGCCAATGTGATTAGGAATGTGCTGACTGCAATAGGCAGTGTTATGTGTTACGTTATGTTATACTAATCAGTAAAATTATCTTATTAATGATAGGTGATCTCATAAAAGATAAAACTAAATTGAGATTAGTAAGTATCGCATCAGGCAAGTATCCTAACTTTGCATTTTCTTTATGCAATGGACAAGTGTAAGAATATTTCAGAATTATACTATTACTGTACAGATTGTTAAACCTATATTATATACGCCCATTGATTATCAACATGTTAGTATATGATAATTCAGATATATATTCTGTTCGTTAATTTCTATAAATGATTATACAAGTGTCCCCACTTGGATAATCATTGTATTTAATCACATGTTGATACACCTTTGATATATATATATATATATATATATATATATATATATATATATATATATATATATATATATATGTGTGTGTGTGTGTGTGTGTTGAATTATATAAGACCTTTGTTATGAAAACCCGACAGGTATGAACATCCCGATAATGGGAAAATTTTTATGCGCTACGGCGGACAAAGGATGAACGATAATATCGTTCTAGCAATGTAGTATTGATCAATACAGGGCCCATGGACTGTACACCCTCAGGCCCGTAAGCAATGGCCAGTTTATAGATGAATTTTTATTTAAACCCTTTCGAAAATGAAAACAATGTTCATAGTATGTCACAGAAACCCCATGTATAGTAAATACACAGTTTAATAAAAATTTGAAAGAGGATTGTTATGATATTATTATTGGTACAGATTACTTCACAACTATTGACTAGTTGTAGAAGAATATTATAAAGAAAACATTTAAATTCTTTCAGCTTATATATATATAATACTTGCTGGGCACTCAAATGCTCATCCTTGCTTAATTTAAATATTTTCAGCTAAGTGTGGAGGACCAGAAAGCTCATGTCAAAACAAGTGAAAAAGAAAGCAAACAGAATATGTTATTGGTATCATTTGTAATAGATAAATTGTATTAAGTTAATGATATGTATTATATATCATGTAAAGAATGTAGTAAAGGTTGTGTACTTGGGATTAGACTCTGATAAATGTAAGTTAAGTTTAAAATTTATATTATTGTTATTATTATTAGTAATATTTCCGCTCATAGAAATGGTATCGTGAAGTACCGAGTTTGGGTTTCAAGTATCCAGGTTCGGGGACTTTACACATAACATGTTATATTATTAAATCAATAATTAAGACGACAAAGTTATTCATATTATTAAATTACAATATTTATAATGTCTAGAAGTTCTGTCAAGGAGAGGTTTGGTCATCTAATTGCGCACCAATAAGGAGAAATCCTTATCAGAAAGCCACCTCTTTCCTTGGAATGACCTGATTGTTAAATATTGTGAGTTATACTATTAATGATAAATAAGTTGGTGTTGATTAAAGATGAAATTTATAGTTCCATTGTGTTGAAATTATTAGTGTTAGTGGAAATCGACATTTATTTCGATATTAATTGAAGTCTGGAAGTTATACTGACCTGTCGGGTAATTAACCGGAGAAATGAGAAATTAATTGTTATTAATTCACATGATTATAACTATTTGTTCACATGTGTGTACTATTGATTCACATTCTTGTACTATTAGGAGAGTTGGTGCAAGATTTATAATACTTGCATGACTAAGTTAAAAATGGAGGTATAGATGGAGGTACTATACTGTAATTTCTATTTTCACATGATTATAACTATTGATTCACATGATTGAACTATTGATTCACATTATTTACTATTAGGGGAGGTGATGCAAGTTTGATAATACTTGCAGGACTAAATTAAAAATGAAAGAAAACTTGAAGGTATTATACTATAATATTTCGAGCCCCAAAACGAGCAATTATAGAAATTATATTTTTCTATAAATAGAAGCTCATTCTTCCTTCATTTTTCACCAATTCACTAAAGCTTTAGAGTAATTATTATAGAGAGAAATTATAGAGAGAAAGAAGAAGAGAAGTCTGCTACCTCACTATTCCAGTATCCAGTTTCTTTCTAAGGTAAGTGGTATTATTACTTTCGTATTCATGAAAGAGTTTATGTTATTCCATTCTTTATTGTTATGTTGAAATAACCTGTCTATGCGAAGTACCACATACATGGTGAAATTCTTCTGTTATTCTATTCTTTATTATTATGTTGGAATATCCTGTCTTTACGGATTACGCTAGACCTAGTTCCATTCTTTATTATTCTGTTGGAATAACCTGTCTATGTGAAGTACCGCATAAATGGTGAATTCTTTGTTATTCCATTCTTTATTATTCTGTTGGAATATTCTGTCTGTGTGGATTATGCAAGACCTGGTTCCATTCTTTATTATTCTGTTGGAATAACCTGTCTATGCGAAGTACCGCATGCATGGTGAATTCTTTGTTATTTCATTCTTTATATTTTGTGGGAATATTCTCTCTGTGCGGATTACACTAGACCTGTTTCCATTATTTATTATTCTGTTGGAATAACCTATCTTTGCGGTCTATTGCATGCATGGTGAAATTCTTCTATTATTCCATTCTTTATTATTATATTGGAATATCCTGTCTGTGCGGATTACGCATGACCTGGTTCCATTATATATTATTCTGTTAGAATAACTTGTCTATGTGGATTATCACTTGCATGGTGAATGATCCTTCGTATTCGTTCCTTATTAAATTGTGGAAATTATCTGTCTACGTGGATTACCGTATGGCGGGTGAAAATCTATTTGTAGTTTCATATATTCTATGATACTCATTTGGTTAAAGTTTTGGCTTATATACTTCATGAAATTAGTAGAATATCCTGGATATTTGCGCTTTCATCCAGTATCTTTTCATGGAAATATTCTTCTGAGCATTCTTGAATTTTACTCCACAAAGCAGTATCATGTTGACAATTTGGACGTAATTGATTTCAAGATAAATTAACTTATAAATCTTTAAAACTTATTCTTGAACTTATTTTATTGAATTATTATGTCATTGTCATCATCCTCATGCTTATATTGTGATGAAAGTCATCTTTGGCTTACGTGCATAGATGGACTTGGTATGATTATGACCAGGGATTATTCGGTATAATCATGACCTGTAATGTTATAAATGATGTGGTAAAAGTCCTCAGTAGCCCTGTAGTACATTGATGGACAGTTTTTGGTATGATTATGACCAGGGATTAATTGTTATAGTCATGACCATTGATGATTTAATGAATATCCTTGGCTCGTAGTGCAGGGATGACTCGATGATGTGGTTTATTTATTAAGCTGAGTCTCAGCGATAAAAATTGATGAAAATATTTTGAATCATAGAAGATAATAGATATCATGCTCTACTTGACTCTTCTAATGGATTGCTTATTCCGCTACAGTTAAACTTGATGTCTATTGTATTTTATCAGTTTAACATTAGTTGAAGACTAATGATAATTTATTATGCATTATCGTAGTCATAATATTTCTTACAGGGCTAGTTGAGCTCACCCTTTCTTTCACTGTTCTCTTCAAGAAATGAGAACGTAGCCGAGACTAGTCGGGGAACGGAGTGACAGTCCAGATGATAACATTAGTAGTCCTCACTATTCTGTTAAATAGTGTGACAATAAATGTAATGAGGACTCCATTGAGTGTGGATATTGTCTAGATGACAATATTCTTATTAAAACTCTTAGATTATGTTTTATCGTATTTTACACGACTGTTGTATAATTAAGTTATATTTGAATTTTGTAGCATGCATTTGGCGACTCAAGATGGGTGATGTATACCTATTTTCGGGGGCGTCACATTTATAATATAACAAAGTATTTTTAATTACTTTAAAATCATATTTACATGATTTTTAAACAGTTAAATTCCATTATCCGATAATTGATATTTATATTAAAATATTAATATTTTCATGACAAAATATCAAAAGTTATATTTTATAACTTAAAATATTTTTATAACACTTAAATCATTTTTATATGATTTTTAAAACATTATTTCTATTTTCCATAATTTATTTAATATATATATATATATATATTAAATAAATTAATTACCATTAATAATAAATTATTAATGAAATTCATCACAAAATATCAAAAGTTATTGAAAATAACTTAAAATATTTTCTTATGCCATAATATATTTTTTCATGAATTAAAACTATTTATAAATAATTTATTTAATATTATAATTAAATAAATAAATACCTTTTATATTCCAAAAATATTAAATATTTTTGAAATATACTCAAAATAATTAAAAACTATTTTTCAGGCTTTAAAATATTTTTACATAATTTATTATGTATTTTTAATAATTAAAAATTATTTAATACTAATTACTTATTGAAAACAATAATTTTGGAAAATAAACTGTCGCTAAAGGGCCCTATAGTGACAGACCCGTCGCTATAGGTGTTCTTGGGCTTGCCCAGAATTCATGTCAGTGTTCAAGGTAGGTGGTTTGACCATCATTTGATTTATAATCCTAAGCTTTTCTAGGCTAGAAAATGTTCATAGATCGTAGTACTAATGTAATGTTACATGTTCCCACATTTATATAGGTCATAAAACATTACACTAAGAAGATCTGAGCCTTCAAATTGCATGTCAGAACAAATTTTGGGTTTTTTGGGCAACCCAGAAACCCAGCAGTTTCGAGGGTCCATTTTTGAGCTCGATTATTTCTATGTTCTAATCTTGATTCAAGTGATATTAAGGTTCAAATATATACTCATTGTGTCAAGGAACATTAAGCTTTTCTGGGCTAGAAAATGTTCATAGATCGTAGTACTAATGTAATGTTACATGTTCCCACATTTATATAGGTCATAAAACAATACACTAAGAAGATCTGAGCCTTCAAACTGCTTGTCAGAACAAATTCTGGGTTTTTTGGGCAACCGAGAAACCCAGCAGCTTCGAGGGTCCATTTTTGAGCTCGATTATTTCTATGTTCTAATCTTGATTCAAGTGATATTAAGGTTCAAATATATACTCCTTGTGTTAAGGAACATTATTACAACAACGGATCAGATCAATAACAACAAAATCATAAGTTATAAGATGGTCAAAGGCTGTCATAAATTTTGTTCAAACTGTTTCTGGGTTTTTCTAGAAATGCAATACGTGATCAAATGGTCAAGTTTGACCGTCCACTACACTTGATCTGTTGATGATTTAAGGTATCTAAAGGCCATAATATATAGTCCACATTACAGACTATAATCTAAATACAACAACCACAATAAAACACTTAACATCTAACAGATCGGCTCATTATAAAAGCTTGTCAGACTCGGTTTTCAAATTTTTGGGCTACCTAGAAATCAGCCGGTCAAGCTCGGTCAACGGTGTTTGACCATGAATAAAATGAAATCTAGACATCCAATAACTGTAATTTCACTTCCAGATGAAATATCTTATACCAAATTACAGATCCAAAACATAAAACATCAAAGATAAAAAACGTATAAAGATCTACGACCACTGACATTTGATTGTCAGACCTCTTAACTGTTCTTGGGCAGTTTTGTAAATCAACACTTTTAAAGCCATTTGATGCTTTGGATCTATGGTATATCACCATAGATCATCATAAAACACCTTCTAACAAACATCTAAACATATAAACACAAAATTTTACAAAACAACTTGGATCAAAAATCAAAATAGGTTTATACCTTCTAGCTTTAAATTCTTGATCTTGATCTTCCTAGCTGATCTTGATTGATCAGAGGGATATTTTTAGGACTGAGATATTTGGCAAATTCGAAGTGTTTGAGAGAGAAAAAGTTGTTGGGAGCTAGAAAGAAAAATGAGCCAAATACATACACTTCTCTCTCTTAGATCTCTAATATAATGTGATATAATGCATAAGATATGATATATTGGATGATAAGGCTAGAGATTTAAGTCCCATTGTCAACATAGTTGGTAAACAACTAAAGGTGTTATCAAATTTCACAAGTTACATAATAACAAAATGTGAAAAGGTCAATTTGGTCTTTGCACATGAAATTTTAATGGCTTGATTGTTAATTTCCTAAACCCTTAGGGTTTAGGTTTTAACCCTTAAGGTTTAGGGTTTAACCCTTTCAGGTTTTAAAATAAATTCGAGGTATCCAAATTTAAGTTTTCAAAATAGAAAATTAATACTTCTAAATTATAATTAAGATTGTCTAATTATATTAAGATTTCTTAATCATAATTCAAGTTTGCTAATTAGGATTAATTTTTCCCAATTAAAGTTGCTAGTATAGCAATTAAGTCCATAACTGTACATTAGGGTTTCTAACGGAACAATCAGGGTTTAAAAATTTGAAATTAGGGTTTTCTAATTAATTAAGCTTTACCTTAATTAATATTATAATTAATATCACTTAAGCAATATAATATCCTTTAAGTTCCCTGATTAGGGTTTCAAATTCCCATAATCTGAAATTAGAGTTTTCAGATCTGGTATTAGGGTTTTCTAAAAACCCATTAGGGTTTTCGAAATAGAAAATTAACATTTGTAAATTATAATTAGAATTCTCTAATTATACTAAGATTTTCTAATCATGAAATTTAATCATTCTAATTAGGATTATTATTCCCTAACTAATATTGATAATTTAGCAATTAAGTCCTCAATTGTACATTAGGGTTTCTGACGGAACAATTAAGGTTTAAAATTTAAAATTAGGGTTTGCTAATTAATTAAGCTTTACCCTAATTAATATTATAATTAAAAACACTTAAGCAATATAATTCTCCGTTAAATTCCCAAATTAGGGTTTTCAATTTCTGGAATCGAAATTAGGGTTTCAGAACCGGTTTCTAGGGTTTCTTATCAGTCATTAGGGTTTTTTAATAGAACATCAATATTCGACAATAGTCTTAGGGTTTGACACTGATAAAATTTATTTGGTCAACTCTTGACCCTTAACCACATACTGTACACATATAATACCATATTCACAGAACATAATCACGTATACACTTAATCCTGTATAATTCACCTAAATCCTTCATAGAATTTTGAAGTCCTCAAAATTCCTTCCCAAAAATATCAAACGCATACACTTTTTTTCTGTCTAGGTCTAGTATTTGACCTTAAATCCATCATTTTAGATTTTAAAAAATTTTTAAATTCTCGGGTTGTCACAATTCAAGTGTTTAAGTCTTGCTAGGACTCCGTATTGGCTTTATATTAACCCCATTCCATATCTTATAATTTTCATTTCAATAGAATTAAAACACTTTTTACGTTCATTAACACTTGGCACGACATTTCGATGTTCATTCGTCACATGCCCGATTCGTCTCTCTTGTGTATGCTTAGTATGTAAGACCCCAACTTATTATATATAAAATTAAATTTCCTATATTAATTATCTTGAAATAATACGGTGATAATTTGATATAATACTTTGGTTATGGGTGAAATGTGCAAATTTTGCAAAATAAGTAAATGGTAATAAAATATTCATTGTTGTCGGGGAATATTCGTTTGGTCGTGGAATATTCTTGTTATCGAGGAATATTCGTACGATGGTGCAGCCATTTGTGGGCCCTATAACGGAATAATTATCAGATGAAGAAAATGACAAGTTTGAGTTTTTATAAATAATGGCGTAATCGTTACCGTTAACACTGTTGGAATACCTGGTGGTTAAAATACAGTAATACGCATGGTTGCACAATTGCACACGATATTACACAGTATTTTTGAATTATTGATTCTTTCGTAAGAAGGCATTACTCAATAATTGTTACAATAATTACTACAAAACTAAACTACCCCCAAACTTATCTAGAGCAATGTCCTCATGCGAAAAATAAATCAAAATAAAACAGAGGACTTCCCTAACGAGCTTACGCCTCAGGTGGAGCATCATCATCCTTGATCATCTCTAGATCGGAAGGGGGAAACACCGATAGAATTGGAGCAGTGGGAAACTGATTGAGATTAACACCCGGAAACAGATGGGCGTTCATAGCATTCTGGGCTACAAACTGGTCAACCAAGTACCCGTAGATCACATCTTGACGTTCAGACAGGCGGACATTTTGGGCTTCAAGATTGTAAAATCATTCGTCTATCTCACGTTGGACTGCTTCTGGGACCACACCACGGTGAGCTGCGGAGGAAGGGCCATAAGTAGGTGGAGCCTGAGGTGGTGGAGCTTGAGGACTTCAACTTGGGGAATTATGAAACCCAATCCCCTAGGGTGGTTTGCCCCACCTGTCCACACTTTATACATGCTTATCAACTTATGGTCCAAAACTGGCATAGGCGTTTGAATCATCTCGTCTGACTTCCATTTTACCCCAAACTTGGCACATAAAACACAAATTAACGATGGATGGGGTAAACCTCCTGTGGTTCCTCCTCGTGATCCTCTGAGAATAGACTACTGGATAAGGTGACTAACATCTATCTTTAATCCTTGAATGATGGAATACAGATGGACAACCCTCTCTTTGGTGACATGGCTCATATGTGTATAGGGTATGAGTTTGTCACAAATAAAGGCATACCACGCCTTTCTATATAGACTGAGGTTAATAAGTGGAAAGGTTATGCTGCCACGTTCATGCAAGGTCCAAGTGGCGCCCGGTTGGCAAAGCTCATGAATTATCTTCTCATAGTCTGGTCCATCACTCACAAGACTTGTATACTCGTCGTTCAGTCCTTCTAATGGCAGTTGATAGCACCCATTTATGTCTTCTTCGCCAATCTTAACAGTTTTGCCCCTCACAAATACCACATAATGATAATGCTCGGTCACGTTGGCGTAAAACTCTTTAACTACTGCAACGACTGCTGGTTCTGGTTATTCGGTGAGGGTGAACCAATTCCGTTCAGCTATCATAACTTCCATTTCTCCATACTTTGATTGATTGGGTCTCAAACCGCGTTCTGGGACTAGTGAACGTGTAGCCATGCAGTTGTAGCGTTCTTGATCAGCAACATTAACAAAACGACAGCTGTCAAATTTTGGAGGTGGAGTCGAAGTGGTCCCTGAACCTTCACCACGTTGACACTTAGAAGCCTTGTAGACAATTCTGCAATTAATGGCATAAACATGTATTAGTATTGAACAGAATTTTAATGTGGGTTAACGTATCCATGACACTACCCCCAAACTTCAAAATTTATGTGTACGTTGAGTACATAATTGGGGTGTTACAGGACACATAATAGCATGAAAATGCATAATTGCACCGAGTAGACGCATGTATGATTCAATTTCTACAATTTACAAAGGAAACACACGATTTGCTCAAAAGATGTGTCATGTCAAGCAAAATAAAACCTATGCCATTGAGCCCCCCACCATAGTAAGATATGTGCTCGACAGTAAACTTATGACATTGAGATGTCAAGATGGCAAGTAAATTCAGTATGTGGATATGGTGTTGTGTGGTATTGGCAAAAACAATTGACTCAGGCATATTTTCAAACGCCTTGTGGGCTATGTGTAAATATTTGGATGTCATCACATAAGGGCAAATTTTATACACAAACTCAGAAATAGAACAGAATAAATATGTCATCCAAACTCACTATAGCAACTAGGGGATTCCATTGACATGTAATAGCATGCATGATCCATAAAAAATAACCGTAGCATATAAAGGAGAACACTTTGGGAATCACCAATTAAAATTGAGGGAATAGACACTTCTCTTCAAGAGTATGTAGCAAAAACAAACATGAGTGACAAAAGAATTTAATTGCATAACATACCTTTTCTTCCTTTAAAGAATATTGAAATAAATTATGGTGTAGAAGTGATTGAATCAGAATTGAAATTAAAGTGTTAGGAGATGAATCGTGGAAGGGGGTCTAGTGATATAGAAGTTAACGTGTGAAGTTGTGGAGAAAAAATAGAAGTGTAAAAGGTTTTGGAGTTTTGGTGAATGATGAGTCCTTAGCGTGTAACGGTTCCACTTCAAAATTGACCCCAACGTCAGGGCGCTGGGTTATGACCTGGCTAAAGCGCCAGGGCGCTACACGTCAGGGCCTGATGATCGCCTCTAGCGCCCGGGTGCTGTGAATACACTACTCTCCAGCGTCGGGGCGCTACACTGCAGGGTTTGGTGATCTCCTCAGCGTCGGGGCGCTGATTTATGTGAGAGCTAGCGCATCGGGGCACTGCATGTCAGGGAATGTTGATTGGGCCAAGCGTCGGGGCGCTGAGATTATTGTTAATTCAATTGCTAGGGCACTGTACTAATTCTTCATGTATGGCCACTGTGCTGAGCTCTCAACATGCACTGCGTAGACATGATACAGAAAGATTGTTAGGTGGAGCATATATTAACCAATAATAAAAAGAATGAAACTGAGTATATAGCAAATATACTAAATGAAGAAAAAAGAAAACATATTAAACTAAAATTTATTGGGTTGCCTCCCTAAAGCGCTTGGTTTCAAGTCATTAGCCCGACTTTGTTGGTGTGCTCAATTGGTTGTAGGATCAGAGAGGTACATAGTTGTAGATTGGCGTTTGATGGGTCCACTCCAATAGTGTTTGATTCGTTGATCGTTAACCTTGAATGTACGCTTTGAATTCGGTTCCTCGACCTCAATGTTTCCGTGTAGGGCAACAGATATAATCACGAATGGCCCGGACCACCGAGATTTCAATTTCCCAGGAAATAAACGCAGTCGAGAGTTGAAAAGCAAGACTTGTTGGCTCGATTCAAATGTCCGATCAAGAATTTTCTTATCATGACAGGCTTTGACTTTCTCCTTGTAAAGTTTTGCGTTTTCATAGGCATTGAATCGGAATTCATCCATCTCATTTAATTGTAGTGACCTTTTCTCACCCGCTGCTTGTAGATCAAAGTTAAGTTTCTGAATGGCCTAGTGTGCACTGTGTTCTAACTCAACCGGGAGGTGACATACCTTTCCGAAGACCATTCTGTAAGGTGACATGCCGATCGGATTCTTGTACACTGTTCGATATGCCCATAGGGCATCGTCTAGACGCAAAGACCAATATTTTCGTGACGGATTGACCACCTTTTCCAGAATTCTCTTGACCTCTCTATTGGAGACTTCCGCTTGACCATTCGTTTGGGGATGATACGCGACTGCAATTTTATGACGAACCCCATACTTTACAAGCAATTTTAAGAACTGCTTATTGCAGAAATGAGTTCCCTCATCACTTATTATTGCCATCGGTGTCCCAAATCGTTGGCATCATTCATGGGTAAAGATGCGGCTTCTACCCAATTGGACACATAATCGACTGCTAATAGAATGTACTGATTATTGAAAGATAACGGGAAAGGTCACATAAAATCGATTCCCCAAATGTCAAATAGTTCCATCTCTAAAATTTTATTGAGTGGCATTTCATTGCGCTTGGAGATATTACCCATGCGTTGGCATCGATCACACTTCAACACAAAAAGGTAAGCATCCTTGAATAGAGAAGGCTAGAAAAATCCTGATTGTAACACCTTGGTCCTCTCTTCGATCACCGAAATAATGGCCTCCATAATTTGATGAGTGGCAATGACCCAATATGATGTCCATCTCTTCATGTGGCACACAACGTCTAATCATTTGATCCGCTGTAGGCCTTAAACTGAAATGATTCGTCCCAATAGTATTGCTTCACGTTGTGGAGAAATTCCTTCCGTTGTTGTGAGTTCAAATCCAGTGGTACACCTTAGCAACCACGTAATTCACATAATCAGCATACCAAGGCAGTGTTGTGGTTACTCAGAGAAGTTGTTCATCCGAAAATTTCTCATTGATCATAACGTTGTAGAGAATTCAATTTCCTATGGAATGGACATAAAATTCGTATTTTTCTGATAAAAGGGCTATTTATTATGAATTATTGAAGTTACTGATTATTGCTTAAATGTTAAAACATTTTGGAAATTTCTAGAATTGGTGGGCCACACTTTTGGTTGGTGAGAAATGTGCTAAAATTTTATTTCAAATGTGGTGGGTGGGAATAGTAGCAGGTAAAACCATCAGGTAGCAGGTTAAGTCTGCTTCGGCATTCTAATATTTTCATATAAATAGGGTGCTTAGTTAGAATTGAAATTCACACCAGAAACATAAGTTTTCTATCTCTATATTGTCGAGTATATTTTTGTGAATATTTAGATACTTTGAGAGTTACTATTCAGTGCAAGTTTCCTTCGCCTTTACATCCGATATTCCGATCAGAAATACTGTTCTTTTGAGGTAAGGGATGTTATATTTTTTTGTAATGATGTTATTCTTTCAATATCATTATGCTAAAATATTGATATGAATTTTATTGTGGAATTTCTTCCTTTTTGTGTCGGGGTTACTATTATCGTATACGACACTATTCACGTAAGCGACACTATTCACCAAAAAATGAAATTTTCTCTTTTTTGTCCCAGATGTCTAATATGGTTACTATCTTTGATTGTATCTATGTTTTGATCTTCATTCTTGAATTTTACTCCATTATGGTTTATTATGGAGTGTTTTTGAACTTAGATTATCTAAAGTACGAATCTCTAATTTTTGTCCTTTTATCTTAATGGATTCGTTCTCTAAAATGTTTTTCATCATCCTCAGTCCTTAATGATGATACTTGATGAATATCTTTGGCTTGTAGTGCAAAGATGAATAATTACCTGACGAATATCTTTGGCCTTTAGTGCAAAGATGAATGATTACCTGATGAATATCTTTGGCCCGTAGTGCAAAGATGAACAGGTGTTGAGATGAACATGACCAACTGGTGATACAAAGGAATATCATTGACCCGTAGTGCAAAGATGAATATTTGATTTAAGATGTATATTGATTGATGTTAGAGGGATAAAATATTGATGATGGACTTTTAAATTCATAGATGATAGTAGATTTCATTCTCTACATAACTCTTCTAATGAATTGTTGTTTCCGCTGCAGTAGTTGTTCTAAAACTTGTTGTCCTGTTATATTCTATTAAATTTTTCCCTATTGAAGACTAAGGATAATTTATTGTATATTATCTTAGTTATAATATTCTTTACTAGGTTATTTGAGCTCACCCTTTTATTTTTTGTTCCATTTTTCTTCTTAGGAGGTGAGAATTTAGCAGGAACTAGTCTGGGTATGGAGTGATGGTCCAAGGTAGTTGTTATAGTAGTCCTCACTATTTTGTAAAATAGTGTATCAATAAGTGTAATGATGACTTATTTGAGTGTGGATATTATCTAGAAGACAATATTTGTATTTAAATTCACTGTATTTGTGTTGTCGTATTTTGCACGAAAATTGTATTAATGATGTTGTAGGTGTTTCTATACCATGTATTTGGCGACTCAAAATGGGGGATGTATACCTATTTTGGGGGCATCACATAGTATGCTTATACAACTTAACTAATACATCATTTATTAATGTTAAGCATCATTATATTTATTAATATTCATATTTTATAATATAGAACAACATCTTTTATCATCAGAAGCACTACACTTGCATACGTGCATGCCTGACGTCCTATGATTGCCTCTGAATACACATCATTCACAAATATGGCCATTTTAACCCCTTTTCCCGGCCTCAAATTGAAAAACATAACGAAAAAAAGTTGTAGGTCTACTCGTTATATTTTTGAATCATCCTGAACCGCCGCAATCAAAGTTCGTATGAAAAGGTTATGACTATTTTACTACAGAAGGTTAAAACAGTCACACCTGACACACCATGAGCGCAACTACGCCCAATTAAGCCTTGGGAACAGTGCAGCTGCACCCAAGAGGGCAGCTGCACCCCAATAGACTTAGGGCACAGTGCAGTTGCGCCCGTTAGTAGAACCAGAATTAGCAGTTTATTATTCTTGTGATTTTTTTACCTTTTTCTCCTTCTAATCTTCATAACTCAAGCTATAAATATCCAAATTAGTCCATTTTTAATTCTATGGATTCATAATTCATAGAACTACAACATACCAAAGAATCAATAATTTACAGAAACATTAACTAACTCAAATCTTGACCCAAAACTCATGTTCATACTAAATTTGAATGTTTTAAAATGTTTATCAAATTCATTCACTACGAATTTGTTTCTTAACCAAATTAATTCATTCAACTTGTGTTCTTTTCATTTTTCAACGTTCTTACAACATCCACTATCAATTTACAGGTTATATCCATGAATTAACCATCAATTTTGACTCCAACATAAGGCAAAATGTACATATTTCAATAAAACTCAATTTTTTCTTGTTTAACCATTCTTTCATGAATTAAATTAACCAAAATCGTTTATAAATAACATATAACAGATTATAAACCTCTACCAACTTATATACCATTCTCTTACCAAAGTAAACTATCAAAAGTTCCATAAAAAAATCCTTCTTAAAAGAAAACTTCATGAAACATAAACTAAAAACACAAAACTAAAGTATTACCTTTGATTTGATATAAAGCTTGAAAACTTGGACAATTTCTTGTTTCTCCCTTCTTTGATTCTTAAACTTCTTCAGATAATTTCTTCTCTAAATTGTCTCTCTTCCTCCCTTCTTTGTGTTTTCAAATAAACTTCTCTAACTTATAAGTTTTCAAATAAACATCTCTAACTGATAAAACACTTAACGTGTTTTTTAATCCTTCTTCAATTATACAAATAGGAAGTTATCATCAGTTACAAAAACCAAGGCCATAAGGCCTTGTTTGGCTAGCTCTCTAAAAATCTCTTTTAACCTATTTTTATTACTTCTTTATTATATAGTTTATTTGTCACAAGCATTATTAAATTAAATTAAACCTCAATATAACAAATTACTAAATCTCTAATTTAATTACTTAATTAAATTAGAATATTCTCATTCCATCAATATTATCACACTTTCATTAAATTATTCCATAACGATTTCCACCAAATATTCATTTTAAATTTCATAAATATTCCAACTAAAATATTTATTTTATTCGATAAATATTTTAACTATTTACGAGATTCACAATCGTATTACATTAACATATTACGTTTATATGTAATATGTATTTGTGATAACCCGAATTTTTATAAGTTATTAAAATAGGAATTTAATAATTAAAATTCTTATTATGAGATGTTTTGAGTTTGAGTATGTATATATATGTGCTATATATTTTAAAATATGTGATCTGGTGTGAAGAGTAATATATATTCATATATTGGGAAAGTGAGGTTTAATAGTTGAGTTAACTATTGAAGGAATTAAATGAATTTTGTAATTAATCTTAAATATTTATTGAATAAATAAATATTTTAAATAATTTATTTATTGATAAAAATAAATAATTTATGAAATTATGATATAATAATTTAGTTACGTGTGGATGATAATTAAGTTAAAGCAAAGGTAAATTTTATTTTTTGAAGATTTAATTTAAAGAATTAATTAAATCAAATGAGTTGTTTAATATTAAAAAAATAAGTAAATTAAATAAAGCGATGTGTAAGTCTAATTTATTAATTAAATTAGATATATGATTATATATTAATCATCAGAAGAATTATAATTATTATTGTAAGCTATGTAAATTGATTGCAGGTGTGAAAAATAAAAACTATATAATATAATATTATTAAAATAATTTAGTATGGGAGAAATTGTGTGTAACCAAATGCAGCCTTATGGCTTTTGGTTTATTGTAACTGACACCTATTGTAACTAATGTACGTGAGAGAGAGGGGAGTCAGTTTATTTTACGTGTTCTTTTTCTAAGGTTAAGAACTCAGAAGAGAGGGTTAGAGAAAGGGAGAGAATTCTTTGTAATTGAGAAGATAAATTCTCAGAATCAAAGAAGAGGAAGAAGATTAATCAAGCTTCTCTAATCATTTCGCTAATTAAAGGTAAGTAATCTATTTTAAAGTTTTGAGTTCTTAGTTTTGTTTTCTAAGTTCTCTATAATTGAAGTTCTAGGGTTAATTGTTGAGAAATTAATTTTATATTTATTGGGATTACATAATCTGTTATATGTTGTATATAGATAATTTTTGAAGTATCGAATTCATGAAAACATGTTTGAAGGTGAAGAACTTGAGTTTTGGTTTTATATATATTACATGGTATGTTTTGGGGTCAAAATTGGTTTTGAATTCATACTCTAAACTATAAATTGATAATGGAAGTTGTTAGTATGTTGAAAAACGAAAAGAACGAAAGTTAAACAGACCAATTTGGTTGAGAAACGAGTTCATAGCGAATGAATTCGCTAAATGTGTTTAAAACATGAAAATATAGCATGAACACTGAATTGGAACCGTTAAAATGATTTGTTAATATGTTTGAAGTATTGTAATTATTCTCTGGATGAGTAGCTAAGAGTTTAACGAGTCCAACGAATCGAATATTGACTAATTTGGACTTAAAATGAAAAAGATATGTCCAAAACTATTTCTGTGCGAAGCCAGGCGCGGGCGCGCAGCTGGAGCTGGAGCTGGGCATTGGCGCAGGCGCACGGTATTGGTGAGCAAAAAGGGGCGCAGTCGCGCCCCATGTGTTCTAACTGTGACTATTTTGACCTGTTTTAGGTAAAACGGTCATAACCTTTTCATACGAACTATGATTGAGGTGATTCAAGATGATTCAAAACTAAGACGAATAGAACTACAACTTTTGTTCTTTAAGTGTTTTAATTTGAGGTCTTTAGGAAGGGTCAAAATAGGTATCTTTGTGACTATTACATATTCAGAGCTGATCGGAGGGCGTCGATCAAGTACATACGCAAGTATAGTGCTCCGGACGATGGATTATGCTATTCGAAGTAATAAAACGTGAATATGCATGATAATAGACATGTCATATGGCTAAGATTACTTTATTCATAATGGGATGCTTAAGCATGACTTAGTATGTGTTTTAAAAAGAAATTTGAAGATTTCAAAAACAAACCTTGATGAACTTTAAGTCACTTGAGTTATGACTTTGTAATTAGCATATGGTGGAGTCATGCGAGCATAAAATGTGATCTTAAGTTACCTCATATAAGATAACTTGTATAGGATTGGATAATATGTGTTTTCAAAGAGAAATTTAAAAGTTTTAGAAACTAACTTTGCTGAGCATTGTTACTTGCATTATGACCTTATAAGCAAGCATGATAGAGTTATGTATGCCTTTGAACATGAATGATATGTGCACTCAACTAGTCAAGCATGACATAAGCTATTAAAGCACGTTTTAAAAGTATAAACTATGCTATGTATATGTAAATGAGATAGATACATGTGAACATGTGTATTAAAGGTTGTTAGTACCAATATAAGTTTTAAAAGCTTATAAACCTTGAACCTTTGTTAAAAGAAGTTGTTAAGCATTGTTGATGTAAATAATTAAACATAGAACTATGTAATTCAAAACTAAATGATTTGAAATGTGAACTTGAAGAAATATCAGAACTTACTTGATGTATGTTTATAGTATGTATCTGAATGCGTAGTAGGTTAGGACTAAACTGAGCAATGAAAAGCTCAAGTCTGGTTTTGGCTAGGAATAGTGCGGCTGCGCCACTCCGAAGCATAAATGTAGCGTGGCCGCGCCGTTCTGCAGAGTGACCAAGAGTAGTTTGCTAACTGTATGGTCTTAAGTTATGATTATATATTGTCCTTAAAGACTACAAGATATGAAACAAGATTGTTTAGATAAATATGATAATAGAATGAACTAGTCTCATGATTATCCTAAGTTCAAGTAAAAATGAAACTAAGTTAGGAAATAATATTTGTTTTTATATTAAGAGCGCATGAAATATATGACTAATGGATGTGAATCCATGATTATATAACTGTGTAGGAATACATGAAGTGCAGAAAAGCATTAAGCAATTAAGTCGTAGTTCATAAACTACGAATCAGGCAAGTCTTTCAGTTCCTATTTGCCTATGTGAACTTGATGATTAACTGTTTTAAATATTTATTGCAAAGAGCGTGATGTGTTATATATATGTTGAAAGTATGAAATGTTAAAGTCAATTTATCATTATGTTGATTGATTAAAGCATGCTGATTGAGTATTTTTATACCTAGTTATATGAACTGTAGCATGTATGTTATATGTTGAGCATGTTATTATGTGCTATGTGATGCATGAAAACTGTTAGATTTTGTTGGATTGTCGAGCTCAACCTTGCAAATAACCACTTTCAGGTTCAAGATTCAAGGTTAAGTTATGTGTTACTTTAAAGACGTGAATTAGATGTGATACTTGAAGATTTATACACTTTGGTTGTGTTATTATTATTTGAACCATGTTTAAGGTTCCGAATAATGTATTAATATTGAATTGTAATATCGTTTTGCAATGTAAACTATTGTAGTATTAAAATGATTTTGAGATATTTAGATGTAAAGGTTGAAGGTTTTGGGAACGAGGATAATTTGTAATAGAAAATTTTAATTATTCCACAAATTTCAATGGTTGTATTATCGTTTAATGATGTAAAATTAGAGGTTGAATGTATTATTAACAACCAAAGTCGAGAATTAAATTGTATAAATTTTGGGGTCATTACAGTTGGTATCAGAGCTGTAGGTTATAAACCTTAGATAAGAGTAACCTAAGCTATAACCTTAGAGAATAAAGGAGAAAATGATAAAGAAGTTAAGAATCAAAGAGTTATATTTAAGTATGGTACAATTGTACTCTTTAATAGTTGATGTATGGTATCTAGGCTAAATGATTCCTTCATAGAGTGGAGGTATATACGAACTAGCAACTCGAAACCTAGTTTGTTGGTTGTTTATAAGAAACCACTCAGCGTACCATATTGAAATTGTTAGAGACTCGATGTGTACTAAGTATAGAAAGTGGATACGTATGATGAAAATGTGGAACTCGAATGAAATGTTGAGCAATGTAAATGAAGTTAGAAATTCTTAAAGGAAGAATTGTTATATAAACAAGAAAATTCAAAGAAGAATCTTGAAGAGATATAAAGATAAGAAATGGGAGTTGCCTAACTCCAATAGCCAAGATAACGAATAATGATGAATAGACAAAGTCTGTAAGATTAAAAGCATAAATGAAATCGTATGATGAAAAAGGAAAGAAAGAGGATTGTAAAACCAAACGATCACGATTTAAGAAAAGAATTTTAAGGGAGATGAATATAGAATAAGATCACGACGTGATCTGTTTAAGTTATAAGAGAAAGATGGTCTGTAATGTTTGAATAATTATAGCTTGATGCTACGAAGGTTGTGAGACCCCAAATTTTATGAATAAAGATTTAAATTTCTCGAAATATTTTTTTTTGAATATTATGGTGTGTATTTGATATAATGTTATTGTTATGGGTAATATTTATAAATTTTGCAAAGTAAGCAAGTTGTTATATAATATTCGATTGGTCGGAGAATATTCTTTTTATCGGGGAATATCCGTACGATGGCACAATCATTGGTGGAATCCCACAACGGAAGTATTGTCGTAGTTCGAAAACTGACAGAATTATCATTTTATATAAATAACAGCGACAGTGTTACCGTTAAAACTGTTGAACTACCCGGTAGTAAAAGTACAGTAATACACGTAGTTGCATAGTAGCACGCGATAATGATTATTGATGCTTACGTAAGAAGTCACTCAGTTATACTCAATTATTACTACAGTAATTGTTGCATCATATATCTCATATTATTGATTCAATTATTGTCACAATATCATCTGTATAATATGTTATATTATTAAATCAATAATTGAGACGGCAAAGTTATTCATATTATTATTTATAATATTGACAATGTCTAGAAGTTCTGTCAAGGAGAGGTTTGGTCACCTAATTGGGCGCCAATAAGGAGAAATCATTATTGGAAAGCCCCCTCTTTCCTAGGAACGACCTGGTTGTTAAATATTGTGAGTTATAATATTAATGATGAATAAGTTCGTATAGATTAAAGATGAAATTGATAATTCCATTGTGTGAGAATTATTAGTGTTAATGGAAACTGACATTTATTCCGATAATAATTGATGTGTGGAGGTTATATTGACCAATCGGGTAATTAACCGGATAAATGAGAAATTAATTTCTATTGCTTCACATGATTATAACTATTTGTTCACATGTGTGTACTATTGATTCACATTCATTTACTATTAGGGGAGTTGGTGCAAGATTGATAATACTTGCATGAATAAATTAAAAATGGAGGTATAGATAGAGGTACTATACTATAATTAATTTTTTTCACATGTTTAGAACTATTGATTCACATGATTTACTATTGATTCACATGATTTACTATTAGGGGAGGTGGTGCAAGTTTGATAATACTTGCAGGACTAAATTAAAAATGAAGGAAAAGAGGAAGATATAATACTATAATATTTCGAGCCCCAAAATGTGGAATTATCGAAACTATATTTTTCTATAAATAGAAGCTCATTCCTTCATTATTTTTCACTGATTCACTAAAGCTATAGAGCAATTATTATAGAGAGAAATTATAGAGAGAAAGAAGATGAGAAGTCTGTTGCCTCACTATTCTAGTATCCAGTTTTCTTGTGAGGTAAGGAGTATTATTCTTTCGTATTCATGAAGAGAGTTATTTTCTTTCAATACTCATAACGGTTGTTATTCCATTCCTTATTATTATTTTGGAATAATTTATCTATGCGAAGTACCGCATACATGGTGAAATTCTTCTATTATTCAATTCTTTATTATTCTGTTGAAAATAATCTATATGTGAGGTCTATCGCATGCCTGGTAAATTCTGTTGTTATTCCATTCTTTATTATTTTATTGAAATATATTGTCTGTGCGGATTACGCATGACCTGGTTCCGTTTTTTATTATTCTGTTAGAATATCATGTCTGTGCGGATTACGCATGACCTGATTCTGTAATAATCCATAATTTTATTTATAATTTTAAATATTTATTGAATTAAATAAATATTTTTAATTGATGTGTTTGTTGTTTAGTAAATATTTGTGGGATTATTTTATTAGTAAGTAAATAATTCATGAGTTATAGAAATTAACTTAATTAAGAAAAAATTGATGAATTAAATTTATGAGATAATACTCTAATTTAACTCAATAACTAAATTAGAGAGTTATTAGGGATTATATGGTTTGTTATAATATTATTTTATTTGATTTTTTTAATTAACGTAATGTGTTAATTTATTAAATAAAATTATAATTATAATGAAAATGATAATGATAATGATAATTTTATTGTATTGGTTTATGTGTTAAATGGATTTAATAATTTGTTATTAGATTTAATTTAATTTGAATATTGGAATTTATTTAATTAAAGTGTGACCATAAACTATATTATAAAGGAGTTATTAAAATAAGTTAAGAGAGGTTAATTCAGTTTTTGCCAAACAAGGCTTAATGAATGTTAAACCTTTAATTTAAATCTGTTTTACTAAACAAGGTTTAAGATTTAATGGGTTAATTTTTGGTTAGCTAGCCAAACAAGCCTTATGGCTTTTGAGTTTCAAAAACAAAACTAATGTCAGTTAATAGATATAATTATATTATATAATGAATACCTAAATTATTATATACGTTATATGTTAGTACGTAAGTTAGAATAGAGAAGAAAAAAAACACAGAAGAAGAGAAGAAGAAAGTTGTGAGAGAATTGGGAGAATTCTAGAGAGAACTTTGAGAAGAAGCTTGGAGAAATCAAGGAAGAAGATTAATCAAGCTTCTCTAATCATCTAGCTAATTAAAGGTAAGTAATCTATTTTAAAGTTTGGAGTTCTTAGTTTTGGTTTTCTAAGTTCTCTATAATTGAAGTTCTAGAATTAATTGTTGAGAAATTAATTTTTATGTGTATTGGGATTACATAATCTGTTATATGTTGGCTATAGATGATTTTTAAAGTAGCGAATTCATGAAAACATGTTTGAAGGTGAAGAACTTGAGTTTTGGTTTTATTTATATTACATGGTATGTTTTAGGGTAAAAATTGGTTTTGAATTCATAATATAAACCATAAATTGATAATGGAAGTTGTTAGTATGTTGAAAAATGAAAACAACAAAACTTGAACGAACCAATTTGGTTAAAAAATGAATTCGTGGTGAATAAAATCGCTAAACTTTTAAAAACATGAAAATATAGCATGAACATTGAATTGGAACCCTTAAATTGATTTGTTAAAGTTTTTGAAATGTTAAAATTACTCTGTAGATGAGTAGTTCAGTGTTTCACGAGTTCATAGAATCGAAAACCAACTAATTCCGACTTAAAATAAAGAAGTTATGAAGATTTGAAGTTTGTACATTGAGAAAACTGTTTTTGTGCGAAGCGAGCGCGCGTGAGAGCGCGCAGCTAGGCACTGCAAGTTGCACAGGAGCGCGGCAAAGGGGCGCGGCCACGCCCCATGTCTGCTGACTGTGACTGCTTTGACCTAGTTTGGTAAAACGGCCATAACGTTTTCATACGAACTCCGATTAAGGCAATTCAAGATGATCCAGAACGAGGACGAATAGACTTACAACGTTTGTTCTTTGTGGTTTATATTTTGAGGTCTTTAGGAAGGGTCAAAATGGTCTTCTTTAGGACTGTTGTGTTTTCAGAGGCAATCGCATGGCGTCGGGCATGCACGTATGCAAGTGTAGTGCTCTTGACGATAATAGATGTTGTTCTTAGTTATAGAACTTGAATATTATGAAGTATAATGATGCTTAACATTAAAAATCATATATTAGATAAGTTATATACGCATACTAAGCACACACAAGAGAGACAAATTGGGTGTGTGACGAATAAACGTCGAAACATTGTGATACGTGTTAATGAATGTAAATAGTGTTTTGAGTCAAATGAAATAGATATTATAAAATATGAAATGGGTTTAATATAAAACAAATAATGATTTCTAGCAAGATTTAAACACTTGAAAGAATTTTGAATATTACATAAGTCAAAAAGTTAACACAATCAAATTGAACATTGTGTGCTAACTAATCGAAAAGATTATGAAATGTGGAGTAGAGTTTACATTAAAATTACTATGCATTGCTCTGTGACTAATAGTTGATGTGTATGATTATATAATTGTGTAGGGCACATGAAGTGCAGATAACTGTAAGTTGTTAAACTGTTATTGGTAAACAAAGATCAAGGCAAGTCTTTTAGTTCCTATTTGTTATGTGAACTTGATGATTAACTATTTTAAAGTTTTATCGCAAAGAGCATGATGCGTTATATATATGTGAATGTATGAAATGTTAAAGTCAAGGTATGACTACGTTGATTGGATAAAGCATGCTGATTGAGTAAGGAACTCGATCATTATACTTGTAATATGAACTGTAGCATGTATTTTAGGTTAGTTCAATGTTTATAAGATATAAGTTGAGCATGTTATTATGTGCTACGTGATGCATAAAAACTGTTAGATTTTGCTGGGCTAGTCGAACTTAACCTTGCAAATAATCACTTTTACAGGTTAAAGATTCAAGGTAAGGATATGTGCTAAGTGAATTTTAGAGAACCTTATTCATGAAGATTATCTATGTTTTAGCGAGAAATGTATTTGATATTTTGTATGTAACATGTTATTAAATTGTAAGTTTAGCTATCTGGTGTATTTGGATATCTATTTATGATGTAAGACTTTGTAAAGTTATTTTGTTGTAACGATTCATGATATAAATTTGAATCGAGGAAATTTATTGTAAAGGTTGCGATTTAGGGCAATATGGAAGGGAAATGTATAAAATTTTAATTATTCCGCAAATTTTAATGGTTGTATTATTGTTTAATGATGTAAAATTAGAAGTTGAATATATTATTAACGATCGAAGTTGAGAATTAAATTGTATGAATTTTGGGGTCGTTACAGATTCCATTCTTTATTATTCTGTTGGAATAACCTGTCTATGCGATCTATCGCCTGCCTGGTGAATTCTGCTATTATTCTATTCTTTATTATTAGGTTGGAATAACCTGTCTACGTAGACTACCGCATGCATGGTGAATTCTTCTGTTATTCCCTTCTTTATTATTCTGTTGGAATAACCTGTCTATGTGAATTACCGCATGCATGGTGAATGATCCTTCGTATTCATTCTTTATTAAATTATGGAAATTATCTGTCTACGTGAATTACCGCATGACGGGTGAAAATCCATTTGTAGTTTCATATATTTTATTATACTAGTCTGAGATATCATTTCTTTTGTACTCGTCATGAAATATCATTTTTTTGGTAATTTTCTTTTACGAGTTACTATTTACGGGTTACTATTCACCCGGTTACTATTCACTGTAGTAGCCCCGAATCTGGGCCCCGAATCGCCGTGGACTCGATACACTAATTCTTTCACTAATTGCGGAAGATATAAACATAAATTGTTTATACAATTACATTACACACTATTCCCCAAGGTCGAGTAACCTTAACTTAATACACCATTCATTAACTATCTATTACACAACAATATTTATCAAATACACTATTACAACTAGCTGCACTTTATATCCCAAGCTGAACTTGGCATTATCATTCCTATTGATAATTCATTTGGTTAAGAATCATATATATCCTCAATTCAAATTAAATCTTATTTATCTATTCAACATTTCAGTCTGTACATAGCTGAAAATTACATTTGATAAAAACTATCAATCATAGATCTATACCATTTCTAAATCAAGAAAATGTATTCATTTTATGCATCGTTCAATCTTCATCATCCGTATAGCAAATAATATTGTCTAACATCATTAACCTGCAAAAAGTTTATGTTTGCAAGATTGAGCTCGACAGCCCAGCAAATTTAACAATCTATCATGTTTCACATAGCACACAATTCTATATGCACTACATTTCCTTTAATATGCATATCTGCATGCAACATATATTCTTTACTAAACATATCCTACATGCATCCATAATTTCTTATAAAACATTAATTCATGCATTATACATTTCTAATTTATCAAGTTACATCATACAACATGTAATCACATATTGATTGAGTTCCATAACCCAATTAACTTAGTCATATTTTGACTTTTAACAATTCATAGAGCATAATATGTAATTTAACACATAACACATTCCATCCACAAACGTAATAGAACTGAAAAACTTTCCTGCACCGTTGATTACCGTAACACAATTTATAACGCTTTACCCCGAAGACCTAATATTAATATATAGATCTCCAATATTAGAATAATATCACTAAAGTATATCACTGTTATATTTATATCCACAGAATAACCTAAATACATTACCACATAACCCTTTCAGTCTTTACAGCACATAAGACTAGGTATCAAGTCAAACTATTGCAGTCTGAGTTGAAACCGACACAATTCTATCATCCCGACGGTCTAGTCGGACGAATATCGAGTTTAAGTTCAATTAAACTCTGACTTAACAGTTAACAATTATCACAGATAATTTCTAATCAAACAAAACATTTTTCTTAGGCTCGTAATAACTTTCGGATAATTATTACCATTTATCAACATTTTTCAATCCTTAAAACCGTATTTAAATGAATTAAATACCACTTAATACCTTAATCATTAATATTCATTTAATATAAAATATTAATAAAAATCATAACATAATATTATAATATAATTATAATATATCAAAGTATTTTTAATACCTTAAAATCATATTTATATGATTTTAAAACCTTTAAATCCATTATCCGATAATTAATATTAATATTAAAATATTAATATTTTTATGTCAAAATATCAAAAGTTACATTTTATAACTTAAAATATTTTTATAACAGTTAAATTATTTTTATATGATTTATAAAACATTAATTCCATTTTTCCTTAATTTATTTAATATATTTATTAAATAAACTAATTATCATTAATATTAAATTAGTAATGAATTTCCTCACAAAATATTAAAAGTCATCAAAAATAACTTAAAATATTTTCGTATACCATAAAATAATTTTTCATGATTTTTCATGAATTAAAACTATTTTTTAATAATTTATTTAATATTATAACTAATTAAATAAATACCATTTACATTCCAAAAATACAAAATATTTTTGAAATATACTCAAAATAGTTAAAAATTATTTTTCAGACTTTAAAATAATTTTTCATAATTTATTATATATTTTTAATAATTAAAAACCATTTTTTTCTAATTTTAAATCATTTTCCGGAAAAATAATAAATAAACTGTCGCTATAGGCCTTTAGCGACACTTGTCTGTCGCTATAGGTGTTCTTGAGTGTTCTTGACAGATACCGAGTGGGTAGGTTTGACCGGAATTTAAACTGTGTTCTGAATGTTTTCTGGGCTCGTTTGAAGTGTGATCATGTAGTATTTATGTAATACTACAACACACAACCAACATCTTGATCATAACACAACATCACAACAAGATCTAGGCTAGCCAAATGTCTGACATCGCTGTTCTTCATTTTCTGGGTTTTCCAGAAAATGAAGAACAGACGTGGGTGCTACTTTAGATCCTTATAACTTGCAGTATGTGCATTATTCGTGTGATATAAAGGTTCAATATTGTAGTACTAATGTTTGGGTACACGACCATATCAGAAAATCAACCTAACAACATTATATAATCACGATCTGGCATGGTCAAAGTACATGCTAAAACTGCCTTTGAAGATTTCTGGGTTACCCAGAATCTTCATTCGGCGTGATGGTCAACCATGGTTTGACCATCAATTTCTCCGATTCATGTACATATCAGAGTGATATAAAAGCATATTCTTGTAGACCATAAGACAGAGAACAATGTAATTATAACAACTTGGCTCAAAACGTAAACCACAGCAAGATCAAAGGCACAGAAAATGCTGTCAGACAATCTGGGTTTCTGGGTTTACCCAGAATTCCAGAAAGCCTGATCGGTCAACGATCTTTAACTGCAAATAACAAGAAATCTAGAAATGCTATTACCACGATTCCAGTTCCAGATTAATGCCTACATGTCATAGAACATATCCATATCCCTAAACACATATATCATCATACACACACAGATTTATGGGGTCTGACATTTGCTTGTCAGACGATGTTTTAGCAATTTTTCCAGATTTCATAAAATGTCAACTCTGAGCACTTTGATGTTATGGGTTTGTGTTTTGACAACCCAGATCATCATTTAACACTATATAACACATATTTAACCAACAAACAACAACATTAAACATCAAAATCATAAATTTTGAAATTTAGGGTTTTATACCTTTCTAGCTTTGATTTTTAATTCTGACTCTTTGATCTGTTCCTGATACACGTGGGGCTTGAATTGAGACTGAAATAACTTTGGAATTTCGTGGGTTTGGGAAAGAATGGGAGTTGGTGAGAGCAAAAATGAGATTGGTCATATTTTTGTGCATTTTCTCTCTCCAAAACCATTTATAATTTGCTTAGATTCATTGCTTGATCTGATCTTGCTGCTGATTTTGCTGGATTGTCACATGGCTATGCTAGGTTTAGACTAGGGTTGTTCACCAACCCAAAGATTTTGCAAGATTTGCAAGAAACCTAAACTAATACACAAAAGGGCATTTATGTCCTTTCCTTTAATTTTTAGATTTTTCCATTTCATGAAACTCTTAGGGTTTAGCATACAAAGATTTAGAGTTTGGACAAATTTAGGATTTAGGTTTTAACCCTTAACTTTGTAATTTGATTTCTACATTTCCGAATTTCGATTTTTAAAATAGAAAATTAACATTTTTAACTTATAATTAGGATTACTAATTATATTAAAATTCCTTAATCATACTTTAAATCTTACTAATTAGGATTGGTATTTCCTAATTAAAATCGCTAATTAAGCAATTAGGGCCAACATCACGGATTAGGGTTTGTAATCTAATAATTAGGGTTTCCTAATAGAAAATAATTTTTCTAATTTTAGAAATTAAATCTCGTAATTAGATTAGGTTTTTCTAATTACACAAAAATTGAAATAATTAGGAATAGGGTTTCCTAATTAACATTGCTACTTTTGGCAATTAAATCCACCACTGAACAATTAGGGTTTCTGACGGAACAATTAGGGTTCCAAAAATTGAAAATTAGGGTTTGTTAATTAATTAACCTTTGCCCTAATTAGCACTTAATTAATAGAACTTAAGCATTAAAATTCTCCGTTATACTCCCAGATTAGGGTTTCATTTTATCAGTATCTGAAATTAGGGTTTTTCAGTTCTGGTATTAGGGTTTTCAAATAATCAATTAAGATTTTAGATAGTTCATTAGGGTTTTCCCTAATTAATTACAATTATTGACGTTTAACCTTGTTCATAACATTGTATTCCCAATCTAGGGTTTTCAATATCCAAATTAGGATTTCGGACTTCCGGAACTGAAACTAAGGTTTCCAGAACCGATTTCTAGGGTTTCTTATCACACGTTAGGGTTTTCCAACTGAACGTTGTCGTTCTTAATATAAACTTAGGGTTTGTCACAGATATAATTTATCTGATCAACCCATGACCCTTAACCACATTCTGAACACATCATTAACCTTAAACACAGAGCCTATTTACATAAATCCTTAATCCTGAATAATTCACCTATATCCTGCACAGAATTTTGAAACCCTCAAAATTCCTTCTCAATAACATTAAACGCATATACTTATTTTCTGTCTAGGTCTATTATTTGACCTTAAATCAATCAATTAAGATTCTCATAAATTGTCCAAATTCTCGGGTTGTCACATTCACCCCTCCTTATAAGAATTTCGTCCCCGAAATTCACCTTACACCTTACACCGTGCACCTTACACCATTCACACATATTTCACATGCTACCCAATACACCACTCGCAAGGGTAAAAATTTTAAAACTGTGCTGAGGAATCGTATAGACTGTTTGTTTTTCATTTTCGCAAAGGTTTTATGGAAATTCATCCGCAAACTGTCATAACTTACGGACAAAAAGGGTGATTAGCCCGTTATGCCCTGTACTGATCAAGTACTGCTGGTCGGAACAATTTGTTCCTCTTATCCGCCTTAGGCACAAAAAAATTCGTACCTTAGTCTGATTTGATTCCGCAGCAAAACAATTTGGTTCGAGAAAACTTCTTTCAATAAACACTTGGAGTTTTTTGAAAGTATTTTTGAGAATGACGTCATGATGCCGCACTGTATTTAACAGTCCGTTGAGGATTTCGTCATTTTATGACTTTATTATACTACATCATACTATAGTGGGCTGACGATCCTTAGATCACATCCAACACCAAATAATTCTGCATTGATAACTCCATCATTTTTTTATCATCTCTGCACCAGGTCACATGATACATAAGTGATAAATAAAACACATTTTTTTAAAAGGCACATAGTGCGTATTTAGCTTGATGTCAAAAATTGAAGTTTAACAAAGCTAGGGGTTTAGGAAAACCTAAATCTCCACTAATGATCATATTCTTAACAATCTATCTGTTCCTATAATCCTTAACACTCCATTCACACACAACTATACCCAGTTCATAAAACCACACTTATGAGTTCATAACCTGACTACAATTATATGAGTTTACGAACTGCCCCTAGTCTGACCTTTGGCGTCCATTCGCTAAGGGGTCCATAAACATTTCATATAACTATGAGTCAAGAATTTCACATAAGTATGAGTTTAAGAACTCGTACTTAACCTTATATCCTCTAACTATGACCTATCTATCTGTCATACACATGAGAAAGGAATCACCCTCTTAACACGCATATAACAAATAGCGTGACACAAACATTTCAATGATTATCAGTGCCAGAAACTAAGTGGTTGTCAAACCGAACTCGGCCACTAATCAATATAGGAAGCTAAGCGAATAATTCTCCGCCCATATAAAGAATTGATCAACCTAACCACTACATTGACCAGGAAGCTAAGTGATTCTAAAACCAAGTACAAATTCCCCGCCCATACAAGGAATCATACAACTCAGCGGCTGACACGAGTCCTCAATTGAATCCCCACCTAATACTTAACCCCCCTTTTCAATACGAATTCAATTCATATTCATAATCCATAACTCTTTCATGAGTTTTCATAGTACAACTGATACACAGCATCTTGCTGTAACCTTTTCAATCATAAGATTGATTCTTTCTGACTGCCATAACCTCATCAGATCACGGGGTGATCTTATCGTATATATTACGATTTATTTCTATGCCTATGATCATTTTATTTTACGATCTCCTATCCCTTCACTTTCAGTCTTTTAGACTCGATCTATTCACCATTACTATTCAACTTTATTATCAGAGTTAGGGAACTTTGTGTCTTAACAACATACCGAGATTCATCTTTGAATCTTACCGACCAACTAACTCTATGTGAGTTAGATCTTATCCTAATCATTGCTGTTATTGGTCTCAGGTATTCCTACCTAAGCTTCATAACCAACAGCTCTGATACCAACTGTAGTAGCCCCGAATCCGGGCCCCGAATCGCCGCAGACTCGATACACTAATTCTTTCACTAATTGCGGAAGATATAAACATAAATTGTTTATACATTACATTACACACTATTCCCCAAGGTCGAGTATCCTTAACTTAATACACCATTCATTAACTATCTATTACACAACAATATTTATCAAATACACTATTACAACTAGCTGCACTTTATATCCCAAGCTGAACTTGGCATTATCATTCCTATTGGTAATTCATTTGTTTAAGAATCATATCTATCCTCAATTCAAATTAAATCTTATTTATCTATTCAACATTTCAGTCTGTACATAGCTGAAAATTACATTTGATAAAAACTATCAATCATAGATCTATACCATTTCTAAATCAAGAAAATGTATTCATTTTATGCATCGTTCAATCTTCATCATCCGTATAGCAAATATATTGTCTAACATCATTAACCTGTAAAAAGTTTATGTTTGCAAGATTGAGCTCGACAGCCCAGCAAATTTAACAATCTATCATGTTTCACATAGCACACAATTCTATATGCATTACATTTCCTTTAATATGCATATCTGCATGCAACATATATTCTTTACTAAACATATCCTATATGCATCCATAATTTCTTACAAAACATTAATTCATGCATTATACATTTCTAATTTATCAAGTTACATCATACAACATGTAATCACATATTGATTGAGTTCCATAACCCAATTAACTTAGTCATATTTTGACTTTTAACAATTCATAGAGCATAATATGTAATTTAACACATAACACATTCCATCCACAAACAGTAATAGAACTGAAAAACTTTCCTGCACCGTTGATTACCGCAACACAATTTATAACGCTTTACCCCGAAGACCTAATATTAATATATAGATCTCCAATATTAGAATAATATCATCAAAGTATATCACTGTTATATTTATATCCACAGAATAACCTAAATACATTACCACATAACCCTTTCAGTCTTTGCAGCACATAAGACTAGGTATCAAGTCAAACTATTGCAGTCTGAGTTGAAACCGACACAATTCTATCATCCCGACGGTCTAGTCGGACGAATATCGAGTTTAAGTTCAATTAAACTCTGACTTAACAGTTAACAATTATCACAGATAATTTCTAACCAAACAAAACATTTTTCTTAGGCTCGTAATAACTTTCGGATAATTATTACCATTTATCAACATTTTTCAATCCTTAAAACCGTATTTAAATGAATTAAATACCACTTAATACCTTAATCATTAATATTCATTTAATATAAAATATTAATGAAAATCATAACATAATATTATAATATAATTATAATATATCAAAGTATTTTTAATACCTTAAAATCATATTTATATGATTTTAAAACCTTTAAATCCATTATCCGATAATTAATATTAATATTAAAATATTAATATTTTTATGTCAAAATATCAAAAGTTACATTTTATAACTTAAAATATTTTTATAACACTTAAATTATTTTTATATGATTTATAAAACATTAATTCCATTTTTCCTTAATTTATTTAATATATTTATTAAATAAACTAATTATCATTAATATTAAATTAGTAATGAATTTCCTCACAAAATATTAAAAGTCATCAAAAATAACTTAAAATATTTTCGTATACCATAAAATAATTTTTCATGATTTTTCATGAATTAAAACTATTTTTTAATAATTTATTTAATATTATAACTAAATAAATAAATACCATTTACATTCCAAAAATACAAAATATTTTTGAAATATACTCAAAATAGTTAAAAATTATTTTTCAGACTTTAAAATAATTTTTCATAATTTATTATATATTTTTAATAATTAAAAACCATTTTTTTCTAATTTTAAATCATTTTCCGGAAAAATAATAAATAAACTGTCGATATAGGCCTTTAGCGACACTTGTCTGTCGCTATAGGTGTTCTTGAGTGTTCTTGACAGATACCGAGTGGGTAGGTTTGACCGGAATTTAAACTGTGTTCTGAATGTTTTATGGGCTCGTTTGAAGTGTGATCATGTAGTATTTATGTAATATTATAACACACAACCAACATCTTGATCATAACACAACATCACAACAAGATCTAGGCTAGCCAAATGTCTGACATCGCTGTTCTTCATTTTCTGGGTTTTCTAGAAAATGAAGAACAGACGTGGGTGCTACTTTAGATCCTTATAACTTGCAGTATGTGCATTATTCGTGTGATATAAAGGTTCAATATTGTAGTACTAATGTTTGGGTACACGACCATATCAGAAAATCAACCTAACAACATTATATAATCACGATATGGCATGGTCAAAGTACATGCTAAAACTGCCTTTGAAGATTTCTGGGTTACCCAGAATCTTCATTCGGCGTGATGGTCAACCATGGTTTGACCATCAATTTCTCCGATTCATGTACATATCAGAGTGATATAAAAGCATATTCTTGTAGCCCATAAGACAGAGAACAATGTAATTATAACAACTTGGCTCAAAACGTAAACCACAGCAAGATCAAAGGCACAGAAAATGCTGTCAGACAATCTGGGTTTCTAGGTTTACCCAGAATTCCAGAAAGCCTGATCGGTCAACGATCTTTGACTGCAAATAACAAGAAATCTAGACATGCTATTACCACGATTCCAGTTCCAGATTAAGGCCTACATGTCATAGAACATATCCATATCCCTAAACACATATATCATCATACACACACAGATTTATGGGGTCTGACATTTGCTTGTCAGACGATGTTTTAGCAATTTTTCCAGATTTCATAAAATGTCAACTCTGAGCACTTTGATGTTATGGGTTTGTGTTTTGACAACCCAGATCATCATTTAACACTATATAACACATATTTAACCAACAAACAACAACATTAAACATCAAAATCATAAATTTTGAAATTTAGGGTTTTATACCTTTCTAGCTTTGATTTTTAATTCTGACTCTTTGATCTGTTCCTGATACACGTGGGGCTTGAATTGAGACTGAAATAACTTTGGAATTTCGTGGGTTTGGGAAAGAATGGGAGTTGGTGAGAGCAAAAATGAGATTGGTCATATTTTTGTGCATTTTCTCTCTCCAAAACCATTTATAATTTGCTTAGATTCATTGCTTGATCTGATCTTGCTGCTGATTTTGCTGGATTGTCACATGGCTATGCTAGGTTTAGACTAGGGTTGTTCACCAACCCAAAGATTTTGCAAGATTTGCAAGAAACCTAAACTAATACACAAAAGGGCATTTATGTCCTTTCCTTTAATTTCTAGATTTTTCCATTTCATGAAACTCTTAGGGTTTAGCATACAATGATTTAGAGTTTGGACAAATTTAGGATTTAGGTTTTAACCCTTAACTTTGTAATTTGATTTCTACATTTTCGAATTTCGATTTTTAAAATAGAAAATTAACATTTTTAACTTATAATTAGGATTACTAATTATATTAAAATTCCTTAATCATACTTTAAATCTTACTAATTAGGATTGGTATTTCCTAATTAAAATCGCTAATTAAGCAATTAGGGCCAACATCACGGATTAGGGTTTATAATCTAATAATTAGGGTTTCCTAATAGAAAATAATTTTTCTAATTTTAGAAATTAAATCTCGTAATTAGATTAGGTTTTTCTAATTACACAAAAATTGAAATAATTAGGAATAGGGTTTCCTAATTAACATTGCTACTTTTGGCAATTAAATCCACCACTGAACAATTAGGGTTTATGACGGAACAATTAGGGTTCCAAAAATTGAAAATTAGGGTTTGTTAATTAATTAACCTTTACCCTAATTAGCACTTAATTAATAGAACTTAAGCATTAAAATTCTCCGTTATACTCCCAGATTAGGGTTTCATTTTATTAGTATCTGAAATTAGGGTTTTTCAGTTCTGGTATTAGGGTTTTCAAATAATCAATTAAGATTTTAGATAGTTCATTAGGGTTTTCCCTAATTAATTACAATTATTGACGTTTAACCTTGTTCATAACATTGTATTCCCAATCTAGGGTTTTCAATATCCAAATTAGGATTTCGGACTTCCGGAACTGAAACTAAGGTTTCCAGAACCGATTTCTAGGGTTTCTTATCACACGTTAGGGTTTTCCAACTGAACGTTGTCGTTCTTAATATAAACTTAGGGTTTGTCACAGATATAATTTATCTGATCAACCCATGACCCTTAACCACATTCTGAACACATCATTAACCATAAACACAGAGCCTATTTACATAAATCCTTAATCCTGAATAATTCACCTATATCCTTCACAGAATTTTGAAACCCTCAAAATTCCTTCTCAATAACATTAAACGCATATACTTATTTTCTGTCTAGGTCTATTATTTGACCTTAAATCAATCAATTAAGATTCTCATAAATTGTCCAAATTCTCGGGTTGTCACATTCACCCCTCCTTATAAGAATTTCGTCCCCGAAATTCACCTTAAACCTTACACCTTACACCGTGCACCTTACACCATTCACACATATTTCACATGCTACCCAATACACCACTCGCAAGGGTAAAAATTTTAAAACTGTGCTGAGGAATCGTATAGACTGTTTGTTTTTCATTTTCGCAAAGGTTTTATGGAAATTCATCCGCAAACTGTCATAACTTACGGACAAAAAGGGTGATTAGCCCGTTATGCCCTGTACTGATCAAGTACTGCTGGTCGGAACAATTTGTTCCTCTTATCCGCCTTAGGCACAAAAAAATTCGTACCTTAGTCTGATTTGATTCCGCAGCAAAACAATTTGGTTCGAGAAAACTTCTTTCAATAAACACTTGGAGTTTTTTGAAAGTATTTTTGAGAATGACGTCATGATGCCGCACTGTATTTAACAGTCCGTTGAGGATTTCGTCATTTTATGACTTTATTATACTACATCATACTATAGTGGGCTGACGATCCTTAGATCACATCCAACACCAAATAATTCTGCATTGATAACTCCATCATTTTTTTATCATCTCTGCACCAGGTCACATGATACATAAGTGATAAATAAAACACATTTTTTTAAAAGGCACATAGTGCGTATTTAGCTTGATGTCAAAAATTAAAGTTTAACAAAGCTAGGGGTATAGGAAAACCTAAATCTCCACTAATGATCATATTCTTAACAATCTATCTGTTCCTATAATCCTTAACACTCCATTCACACACAACTATACCCAGTTCATAAAACCACACTTATGAGTTCATAACCTGACTACAATTATATGAGTTTACGAACTGCCCCTAGTCTGACCTTTGGCGTCCATTCGCTAAGGGGTCCATAAACATTTCATATAACTATGAGTCAAGAATTTCACATAAGTATGAGTTTAAGAACTCGTACTTAACCTTATATCCTCTAACTATGACCTATCTATCTGTCATACACATGAGAAAGGAATCACCCTCTTAACACGCATATAACAAATAGCGTGACACAAACATTTCAATGATTATCAGTGCCAGAAACTAAGTGGTTGTCAAACCGAACTCGGCCACTAATCAATATAGGAAGCTAAGCGAACAATTCTCCGCCCATACAAAGAATTGATCAACCTAACCACTACATTGACCAGGAAGCTAAGTGATTCTAAAACCAAGTACAAATTCCCCGCCCATACAAGGAATCATACAACTCAGTGGCTGACGCGAGTCCTCAATTGAATCCCCACCTAATACTTAACCCCCTTTTTCAATACGAATTCAATTCGTATTCATAATCCATAACTCTTTCATGAGTTTTCATAGTACAACTGATACACAGCATCTTGCTGTAACCTTTTCAATCATAAGATTGATTCTTTCTGACTGCCATAACCTCATCAGATCACGGGGTGATCTTATCGTATATATTACGATTTATTTCTATGCCTATGATCGTTTTATTTTACGATCTCCTATCCCTTCACTTTCAGTCTTTTAGACTCGATCTATTCACCATTACTATTCAACTTTATTATCAGAGTTAGGGAACTTTGTGTCTTAACAACATACCGAGATTCATCTTTGAATCTTACCGACCAACTAACTCTATGTGAGTTAGATCTTATCCTAATCATTGCTGTTATTGGTCTCAGGTATTCCTACCTAAGCTTCATAACCAACAGCTCTGATACCAACTGTAGTAGCCCCGAATCCGGGCCCCGAATCGCCGCAGACTCGATACACTAATTCTTTCACTAATTGCGGAAGATATAAACATAAATTGTTTATACATTACATTACACACTATTCCCCAAGGTCGAGTATCCTTAACTTAATACACCATTCATTAACTATCTATTACACAACAATATTTATCAAATACACTATTACAACTAGCTGCACTTTATATCCCAAGCTGAACTTGGCATTATCATTCCTATTGGTAATTCATTTGTTTAAGAATCATATCTATCCTCAATTCAAATTAAATCTTATTTATCTATTCAACATTTCAGTCTGTACATAGCTGAAAATTACATTTGATAAAAACTATCAATCATAGATCTATACCATTTCTAAATCAAGAAAATGTATTCATTTTATGCATCGTTCAATCTTCATCATCCGTATAGCAAATAATATTGTCTAACATCATTAACCTGCAAAAAGTTTATGTTTGCAAGATTGAGCTCGACAGCCCAGCAAATTTAACAATCTATCATGTTTCACATAGCACACAATTCTATATGCACTACATTTCCTTTAATATGCCTATCTGCATGCAACATATATTCTTTACTAAACATATCCTACATGCATCCATAATTTCTTACAAAACATTAATTCATGCATTATACATTTCTAATTTATCAAGTTACATCATACAACATGTAATCACATATTGATTGAGTTCCATAACCCAATTAACTTAGTCATATTTTGACTTTTAACAATTCATAGAGCATAATATGTAATTTAACACATAACACATTCCATCCACAAACATAATAGAACTGAAAAACTTGCATGCACCGTTGATTATCGCAACGCAATTTATAACGCTTTACCCCGAAGACCTAATATTAATATATAGATCTCCAATATTAGAATAATATCATCACAGTATATTACTATTATATTTATATCCACAGAATAACCTAAACACATTACCACATAACCCTTTCAGTCTTTACAGAACATAAGACTAGGTATCAAGTCAAACTATTGCAGTCTGAGTTGAAACCGACACAATTCTATCATCCCGACGGTCTAGTCGGACGAATATCGAGTTTAAGTTCAATTAAACTCTGACTTAACAGTTAACAATTATCATAGATAATTTCTAACCAAACAAAACATTTTTCTTAGGCTCGTAATAACTTTCGGATAATTATTACCATTTATCAACATTTTTCAATCCTTAAAACCGTATTTAAATGAATTAAATACCACCTAATACCTTAATCATTAATATTCATTTAATATAAAATATTAATGAAAATCATAACATAATATTATAATATAATTATAATATATCAAAGTATTTTTAATACCTTAAAATCATATTTATATGATTTTAAAACCTTTAAATGCATTATCCGATAATTAATATTAATATTAAAATATTAATATTTTTATGTCAAAATATCAAAAGTTGCATTTTATAACTTAAAATATTTTTATAACACTTAAATCATTTTTATATGATTTATAAAACATTAATTCCATTTTTCATTAATTTATTTAATATATTTATTAAATAAACTAATTATCATTAATATTAAATTATTAATGAATTTCCTCACAAAATATTAAAAGTCATCAAAAATAACTTAAAATATTTTCTTATACCATAAAATAATTTTTCATGATTTTTCAAGAATTAAAACTATTTTTTAATAATTTATTCAATATTATAACTAAATAAATAAATATCATTTACATTCCAAAAATACCAAATATTTTTGAAATATACTCAAAATAGTTAAAAACTATTTTTCAGACTTTAAAATAATTTTTCATAATTTATTATATATTTTTAATAATTAAAAACAATTTTTTTTCTAATTTTAAATCATTTTCCGGAAAAATAATAAATAAACTGTCGCTATAGGCCTTTAGCGACACTTGTCTGTCGCTATAGGTGTTCTTGAGTGTCCTTGACAGATACCGAGTGGGTAGGTTTGACCGAAATTTAAACTGTGTTCTGAATGTTTTCTGGGCTCGTTTGAAGTGTGATCATGTAGTATTTATGTAATACTACAACACACAACCAACATCTTGATCATAACACAACATCACAGCAAGATCTAGGCTAGCCAAATGTCTGACATCGTTGTTCTTCATTTTCTGGGTTTTCCAGAAAATGAAGAACAGACGTGGGTGCTACTTTAGATCCTTGTAACTTGCAGTATGTGTATTATTCGTGTGATATAAAGGTTCAATATTGTAGTACTAATGTCTGGGTACACGACCATATCAGAAAATCAACCTAACAACATTATATGATCACGATCTGGCATGGTCAAAGTACATGCTAAAACTGCCTTTGAAGATTTCTGGGTTACCCAGAATCTTCATTCGGCGTGATGGTCAACCATGGTTTGACCATCAATTTCTCCGATTCATGTACATATCAGAGTGATATAAAAGGATATTCTTGTAGCCCATAAGACAGAGAACAATGTAATTATAACAACTTGGCTCAAAACGTAAACCACAGCAAGATCAAAGGCACAGAAAATGCTGTCAGACAATCTGGGTTTCTAGGTTTACCCAGAATTCCAGAAAGCCTGATCGGTCAACGATCTTTGACTGCAAATAACAAGAAATCTAGACATGCTATTACCACGATTCCAGTTCCAGATTAAGGCCTACATGTCATAGAACATATCCATATCCCTAAACACATATATCATCATACACACACAGATTTATGGGGTCTGACATTTGCTTGTCAGACGATGTTTTAGCAATTTTTCCAGATTTCATAAAATGTCAACTCTGAGCACTTTGATGTTATGGGTTTGTGTTTTGACAACCCAGATCATCATTTAACACTATATAACACATATTTAACCAACAAACAACAACATTAAACATCAAAATCATAAATTTTGAAATTTAGGGTTTTATACCTTTCTAGCTTTGATTTTTAATTCTGACTCTTTGATCTGTTCCTGATACACGTGGGGCTTGAATTGAGACTGAAATAACTTTGGAATTTCGTGGGTTTGGGAAAGAATGGGAGTTGGTGAGAGCAAAAATGAGATTGGTCATATTTTTGTGCATTTTCTCTCTCCAAAACCATTTATAATTTGCTTAGATTCATTGCTTGATCTGATCTTGCTGCTGATTTTGCGGGATTGTCACATGGCTATGCTAGGTTTAGACTAGGGTTGTTCACCAACCCAAAGATTTTGCAAGATCGATTTGCAAGAAACCTAAACTAATACACAAAAGGGCATTTATGTCCTTTCCTTTAATTTCTAGATTTTTCCATTTCATGAAACTCTTAGGGTTTAGCATACTAAGATTTAGAGTTTGGACAAATTTAGGATTTAGGTTTTAACCCTTAACTTTGTAATTTGATTTCTACATTTCCGAATTTCGATTTTTAAAATAGAAAATTAACATTTTTAACTTATAATTAGGATTACTAATTATATTAAAATTCCTTAATCATACTTTAAATCTTACTAATTAGGATTAGTATTTCCTAATTAAAATCGCTAATTAAGCAATTAGGGCCAACATCACGGATTAGGGTTTATAATCTAATAATTAGGGTTTCCTAATAGAAAATAATTTTTCTAATTTTAGAAATTAAATCTCGTAATTAGATTAGGTTTTTCTAATTACACAAAAATTGAAATAATTAGGAATAGGGTTTCCTAATTAACATTGCTACTTTTGGCAATTAAATCCACCACTGAAGAATTAGGGTTTCTGACGGAACAATTAGGGTTCCAAAAATTGAAAATTAGGGTTTGTTAATTAATTAACCTTTACCCTAATTAGCACTTAATTAATAGAACTTAAGCATTAAAATTCTCCGTTATACTCCCAGATTAGGGTTTCATTTTATCAGTATCTGAAATTAGGGTTTTTCAGTTCTGGTATTAGGGTTTTCAAATAATCAATTAAGATTTTAGATAGTTCATTAGGGTTTTCCCTAATTAATTACAATTATTGACGTTTAACCTTGTTCATAACATTGTATTCCCAATCTAGGGTTTTCAATATCCAAATTAGGATTTCGGACTTCCGGAACTGAAACTAAGGTTTCCAGAACCGATTTCTAGGGTTTCTTATCACACGTTAGGGTTTTCCAACTGAACGTTGTCGTTCTTAATATAAACTTAGGGTTTGTCACATATATAATTTATCTGATCAACCCATGACCCTTAACCACATTCTAAACACATCATTAACCATAAACACAGAGCATATTTACATAAATTCTTAATCCTAAATAATTCACCTATATCCTGCACAGAATTTTGAAAACCTCAAAATTCCTTCTCAATAACATTAAACGCATACACTTATTTTCTGTCTAGGTCTATTATTTGACCTTAAATCAATCATTTAAGATTCTCATAAATTGTCCAAATTCTCGGGTTGTCACATTCTCTCAGTATTATTCACTCGCGTATTCGGGGCACTTTTCATGCCGGAGAACTATTCATGAGTTACTATTCACGGGTTACTATTCACCTAATTACTATTCACTCAAATATTATTCACTCGGGCATTTGGAGTACTTTTTATGTCGGGGTACTATTCACGAGGTACTATTCTTGAAGTACTATTCATGGGTTACTATTTACCCGAAAAAATATATTCTTTTCTGTCCAAATTATTTTTGATACATGAATATTATTCTTGAATTTTACTCTACAAAGCAGTATCATGTTGACAATTTAGATATCTTTAAACTCTGGATAAATTTAAATTCTTTAATATTTATCCTTTATTTTGTTTGATTTGATTTCGGTTGATTATTGCTTATATCATTGTCATCATCCTCATGCTTATATTGTGATGAAAGTCATCTTTGGCTTACGTCCATAGATGGACTTGGTATGATTATGACAAGGGATTATTCGGTATAATCATGACCGCAATGTGACGAATGATGTGGTAAAAGTCCTCATTGGACTGTAGTTCATTGATGGACAATTGTTGGTATGATTATGACCAGGTATTATTCGCTATAATCATGACCATTGATGATTACATGAATATCCTTGGTCGTGGTAGAGGGATGATTTAATTTTATTTATTAAGCTGAGTCTCAGCGATAAAGTTGATGAAAAACTTTTTAAATCATAGAAGATAGTAAATTTTATGTTTTACTTGACTCTTCTAATGGATTGCTTATTCCGCGGCAGTTGTTGATCTAAAATTTGTTGTCTATTATATTCTATCAGTTGTTATACTGTTGAAGGCTAAGGATAATTTATTCTGCATTATCTTAGTCATAATATTTCTTACTAGGCTAGTTTAGCTCACCCTTTCTTTCACTGTTCTCTTCAGAAAATGAGAATATAGCTGGGATGAGTCGGGGAACAGAGTGGCGGTCTAGATATTAGCATTAGTAGTCCTCACTATTCTGTTAAATAGTGTGACAATAAATGTAATGAGGACTCCATTGAGTGTGGATATTGTCTAGATGACAATATTCTTATTAAAACTCTCAGTTTATATTTTTTTCGTATTTTATATGATAGTTTTATTATTAAGTTGTATTTGAATTTTGTACCATGTATTTGGCGTCTCAAGATGGGTGATGTATACCTATTTTGGGGGCGTCACAGTTGGTGTCAAAGCCATAGAAAAGAGCCCCGAGCCTTTATCTGGTGACTTCCAAGTCTTGGGATGCACCGAAGCCAGACTTTCCGTAGGGTACGCCGTGAGTAACGGTGGCAAGTTGATAGGTATGATTGTGAGGTGCTATCCAAGTCTTGGATGCGAGTCACAGTTGGTATCAAAGCTTAGGGATATGATCCCTGGCTGAGACGTGAGACAAGAACTAGGAGGGGAGAGACGTGAAATTCCTTCGCTAGTATGACCTACCTAAGTTTATTTGGTATTTAATTGGTCGGTCATAGTATAGGGATAATATGTAATATATTAATTAACCCTTGTTTTGTGGTAGTATTTGAAAATGGCATCTAAAAATGTTGAGATAAGCAATGAAGCACATGAGACCGTTGAGACACCTTTAATCACTAATCAGGTTAATATGACATCAGATGAAGAAGAAATTAGAGATATCTACGTAGTGAGTAAAGAACTAATAGTTGCACCCGAGCTAGTTGCAGAGGTAGCAGCTGAGAGTGAGGAAGAAGAGGAACCTGAGGAGAATTTATTAGAAGAATTTTATGATCGAAATTTAGAATTACAAAATCGTATTCATGAGTTGGAAGAGCAGGCTGAAGAACGACAGGCAGTTGTGGAGTAAAGAGATGTAACAATTCAAAATTGTATTACCCAATGTGCGATGCTTGAATAGAAGCACAATTTGGCAGAGTATAAGATATTAGAGCTGGAATCTGAGAATGTTATGATCAAAGTTCTGATGAAAGAAGAAGCAACTGAACGAATGAGAATAGATGATGCATGAGTAAAAGCCACACGATTCGTAGATATTGTAGAAAAAGACGTCCGATCCATTAAGGCCAAAATAGATGAAATGGATTTTGCTATTTGGACAACAATTGGGAGAATCCAACATCGAATTCAGAATTACCCTGTGCAGAGCGGTCAACCCCAATTCGATATGGATCAGAGAGTAATGATTTGAATCATGGATCAGGAATGTGATGAAGCAATTAAGGGTGGAATGTAATCTATACCAAAGTCAAATTCGGTAGTTTAAGTGAGAGCGTTTATCGAGAAACCCAAACGAAGTTATTACGGGTAAGTTAATTATAAACTCTTGCAAAGTATATACCTTATTCGATACCAGTTCTACCCACTTTTTTATTTCTCATACTTACGCTTAATATTTTAATTTAACTCCGAAGAAATTAGACTTTGACTGTTTGGTTGAAACTTCGTTAGTAGAAACCTTCGTTAACTCCACTGTTTATAAATCTTGATGATACAAATCGACACTTTCAGGTTACATGTCGATCTTATCTCTTTGAAAATACTTGTCCTTTGATGTGATTTTAGGAATCGATTGGTTAACTACTCATCAAGCTTTTCGTAAGGTTGTAAGCTTTCATATTCCTAACCAACCTGTTAATTGAATTCAAGAAACAAAACCACTAAAGTCAATCATTTTCATATCAAGCTATAAGTAAAGGGCCCCGATCCTTTCGTTGTTGACTTCCTTATGTGGAATGCACCGAAGCTAGACTTTTTGTAGGCGACGTCGTGAATGACTATGACAAGTTGATAGGTATCAATGTGACGTGCTATCAAAGTCTTGGGATGAGAGTCACAATTTTGAATGATATTTCTATTGTTAATAAATTTCCTGGCGTATTCTTGAAGACTTCTTAGCCTAACCCTAGAGCGTGAAATCGAATTTTGTATTGACCCCGGTACAAAACCCATTTCTAAAACCCTCAAATATTTCTTTAACTAAAATGAAAGTAACATGCGCCAAAGACGTTGACTCATGCTGTTGAAGATTACGATCATACCATTCAATATCATTGTGGAAGAGAGAATGTGGTAGCTGACGCATTGAGTAGAAGATCGTATGCGTTTACAAGTGCGATGTTGTTAACATGAAAACCCATTTTGTATAACTTATAAATGATGAAGATAGAGTTAAAGACTCTAAGGACCCACGTGGTGATATCAAATATACGAGTAGAATCGACTTTAATCGATAAAGTTAAAGTCGTGTAAGCTACATACTCAGAGCTGATGAATGTGAAGAAGAAGTTTCAATAGGGCGTTATTCTAGAAGTAGGAATCGATGAAGAGAGGAAATCTCAACCCTTGATTTAATTGGCACATTTGAAATCCTCGATCGAGTAGGAACTGTGGCCTATAGACTCGTTTTACAGCCAAGTATGTCGCGTGTTCATAAAGTTTTTCAAGTATCGATGTTACGTAAATATGTGGATGACCCGAACCACATTATTGAATTTGAACTAGACGAGATAGCATAAGATTTAATGTATGAGGAGATACATGTTCAAATCTTTGATAAGAAGGATCCTATTCGACACTCAAAGGTTATACCTCAAGAGTTAGAATATGAAATGAAGTCAAGGTATCCTCACCCTCTTCGGTATACCAGGTACGTACGTAAATTTCGAGGGCGAAATTTCATAAGGACCCCAAAATTTATGAATAAAGATTTAAATTTCTCGAAATATTTTTTTTGAATATTATGTTGTGGATTTGATATAATGTTATAGTTATGGGTAATATTTATAAATTTTTCAAAGTAAGCAAGTTGTTATATAATATTCGATTGGTCGGGGAATATTCTTTTTGTCGGGAAATATCGATACGACGACACAATCATTGGTGGACCCCACAACGGAAGTATTGTCGTAGTTAGAAAATGATAAAATTATCATTTTATAAAAATAACGGCGGAAGTGTTACCGTTAAAATCGTTGAACTACCCAGTAGTAAAAGTACAATAAAATGCGTGGTTGCATAGCAGCACACTGTAATGATTATTGATTCTTACGTAAGACGTCACTCAATTATACTCAATTATTGCTACAGTAATTGCTGCAACATATCTCTCATATTATTGATTCAATTATTGTCACAGTATCATCTGTATAATATGTTATATTATTAAATCAATAATTGAGATGACAAAGTTATTTATATTATTATTTGCATTATTGACAATGTCTAGAAGTTCTGTCAAGGAGAGGTTTGGTCACCTAATTGGGCGCCAATAAAGAGAATTCCTTATTGGAAAGCCCCCTCTTTCCTGGGAATTATCTGGTTGTTAAATATTGTGAGTTATAATATTAATGATGAATAAGTTTGTATAGATTAAAGATGAAATTGATAATTCCATTGTGTGAGAATTATTAGTGTTAGTGGAAATTGACATTCATTCCGATAATAATTGATGTGTGGAGGTTATATTCACTAATCGGGTAATTAACCGGATAAATGTGCAATTAATTGCTATTGATTCACTAGATTATAACTATTTGTTCACATATGTATACTATTGATTCACATTCATTTACTATTAGGGGAAGTTGGTGCAAGATTGATAATACTTGCATGACTAAATTAAAAATGGAGGTATAGATGGAGGTACTATACTATAATTAATTTTTTTCACAGTGTTTAGAACTATTGATTCACATGATTTACTATTAGGGGAAGTGGTGCAAGTATGATAATACTTGCAGGACTAAATTAAAAATGAAGGAAAAGAGGAAGATATAATACTATAATATTTAGAGCCCCAAAACGTGCAATTATCGAAACTATATTTTCCTATAAATAGAAGTCCATTCCTTCATTATTTTTCATCGATTCACTAAAGCTATAGAGCAATTATTATAGTGAGAAATTATAGAGAGAAAGAAGAAGAGAAGTCTGCTACCTCACTATTCCAGTATCCAGTTTTCTTGTGAGGTAAGGAGTATTATTCTTTCGTATTCATGAAGAGAGTTATTTTCTTTCAATACTCATAAGGGTTGTTATTCCATTTTTATTATTATGTTGGAATGTCTATGCGAAGTACCCCATACATGGTGAAATTCTTCTGTTATTCCATTCTTTATTATTCTGTTGGAATAACCAGTCTGTGCGGTCTATCTCATGCCTTGTTAATTCTGTTGTTATTACATTCTTTATTATTCTGTTAGAATATCCTGTTTGTGCGAATTACGCATTACCTAGTTCTGTTCTTTATTATTCTGTTGGAATATCCTGTCTGTGCGAATTACGCATGGCTTGGTTCCATTCTTTATTATTTTGTTGGAATAACCTGTTTATGCGGTCTATCGCATGCCTGGTGAATTTTGCTGTTATTCCATTCTTTATTATTATGTTAGAATAACCTGTCTACGCAGACTACCACATGCATGGTGAATTATTCTGTTATTCCCTTCTTTATTATTCTGTTGGAATAACATATCTGTGTGAATTACCACATGCATGGTTAATGATCCTTCGTGTTCATTCTTTATTAAATTATGGAAATTATCTGTCTACGTGGATTACCGCATGGCGGGTGAAAATCCATTTGCAGTTTCGTATATTCTATTATACTCGTCTGAGATATCATTTCATTTCTTTTGTACTCGTCATGAAATATTATTTTCTTTGGTATTTTTCTTTTACGAGTTACTATTTATGGGTTACTATTTACTCTAGTATTATTCACTCCGGTATTCGGGGCACTTTTTATGCCGGAGTACTATTTATAAGTTACTATTCACGGGTTAATATTCACCTAATTACTATTCACCCAAATATTATTCACTCGGGTATTTGGAGTACTTTTCAGGTAGAGGTACTATTCACGAGGTACTATTCCTGAAGTACTATTCACGGGGTACTATTTACCCGAAAAATATATTCTTTTCTGTCCAAATTATTTTTGGTACATGAATATTATTCTTGAATTTTACTCTACAAAGCAGTATCATGTTGACAATTTGGATATCTTTAAACTCTGGATAAATTTAAAGTCTTTAATATTTATCTTTGATTTTGTTTGATTTGATTTCGGTTGATTATTGCTTATATCATTGTCATCATCCTCATTGCTTATATTGTGATGAAAGTCATCTTTGGCTTACGTGCATTAGATGGACTTAGTATGATTATAACAAGGGATTATTCGGTATAATCATGACCGCTAATGTGACGAATGATGTGGTAAAAGTACTCATTGACCTGTAGTTCATTGATGGACAGTTGTTGGTATGATTATGACCAGGGATTAATTGCTATAATCATGACCATTGGTGATTACATGAATATCCTTGGTCGTGGTGCAGGGATGATTCAATTTTATTTATTAAGCTGAGTGTCAGCGATAAAGTTGATGAAAAACTTTTTAAATCATAGAAGATAGTAGATTTTATGCTCTACTTGACTCTTCTAATGGATTGCTTATTCCGCTGTAGTTGTTGATCTAAAACTTGTTGTCTATTATATTCTATCATTGTTATACTATTGAAGGCTAAGGATAATTTATTCTGCATTATCTTAGTCATAATATTTCTTACTGGGCTAGTTGAGCTCACCCTTTCTTTCACTGTTCTCTTCAGGAAATGAGAATATACCTGGGACGAGTCGGGGAACGGAGTGACAGTCCAGATGATAGCATTAGTAGTCCTCACTATTCTTTTAAATAGTGTGATAATAAATGTAATGAGGACTCAATTGAGTGTGGATATTGTCTAGATGACAATATTCTTATTAAAACTTTCAGTTTATTTTTTGTCATATTTTACACGACAGTTGTATTATTAAGTTGTATTTGAATTTTGTACCATATATTTGGCGACTCAAGATGGATGATGTATACCTGTTTTGGGGGCGTCACAAAGGTAATGTACTATGATATAGTACGAGATATACTCACGAGGAGTTATAGATAATGTGATACGAGGAATTCGTATTGAGCAAGTTAAGAGCAAGTTATGAGTAAGATTGAGTTAGGTGAGATTTCAATTGTGCTTGCAATCAGTTTATCACATTGATAATCATTGGAATATTGGTGTCGCGCTATCAATGTATATGTGGTGAAAAGGTGATTCTTTTCTCATGTGTATGTTTGATAGATTATAAACTATTAAGATTAGTCAGATATTATTAGGATTAGGTGCGGTTCTTTAAACTAATGCATATGGTATGTTCGTGACTCATAATAATATGGTATGTTTTGAACCCCTCAACGAATGGACGCCTATGGTCTGACTAGGACAAGTTTATAAACTCATATTATTGTGTCAAGTTCATGAACTTCCAATGTGTAGTAAGTTTGATGAAATATTTTGGGTAGAAAACAAGTTATAGTATAGAGAGCATTGATGAAGTTGAAGATTGATAGAATGGTTAAGTAATGAAGTATAGATTGAAGTTGATGGATACTTGGATATTCTAAATCTACTAGTTATGCTAGACTTTCAAAATTTATTGACGTCGTGCTGATGTTTGCACTTCTATTTTCTTGAAAAACATTGGATCAAATGATGAAACCAATGAGTTTTAAAAACAATGTCGTTATTCGTATGTCTATGCTAATTGCTTCGGCTAGACAAAAATAATTTGAAATATATCAAAATATATTTTTATATCATCAATGTGTCATGGAACCTGGTGTAGAGATGAAAAAAATGATGGAGTCATCAATGCAGAATTACTTAGTGTTGGATGTGATCTAAGGATCGTCAGCCCACTATGGTATGATTTAGTATAATAAAATCACCAAATGACGGAATCCTCAAATGGACTGTAAATACAGTGCGGCATCATGACGTCATAAAAAGATTTTGATATTTCTTTAAGATATTAGAATATATATATATATATATGTATATTTTGATTGATGTCCGAATTGTTGTAGAAGTCTATGCTATTTGATTCAGCTACACGAATATTGAAAGATGTTCATGGAATTCAAGCTTTCTTTGTCTAACTGTAATAACCCAATATTTTCAATAAGAAATTTTGCGATTTAACTATTTTTTTGAAAAAACATTGGATCAAATGATGAAACCAATGAGTTTTAAAAACAATTTCGTTATTCGTATGTCTATGCTAATTGCTTCGGCTAGACAAAAATAATTTGAAATATATCAAAATATATTTTTATATCATCAATGTGTCATGGAACCTGGTGTAGAGATGAAAAAAAAAGATGAAGTCATCAATACAGAATTACTTAGTGTTGGATGTGATCTAAGTATCGTCAGCCCACTATGGTATGATTTAGTATAATAAAATCACCAAATGACGGAATCCTCAAACGGACTGTAAATACAGTGCGCCATCATGACGTCATAAAAAGATTTTGATATTTCTTTCAGATATGAGAATATATATATATATATATATATATATATATATATATGTATATTTTGATTGATGTCCGAATTGTTGTAGAAGTCTATACTATTTGATTCAGCTACACGAATATTGAAAGATGTTCATTGAATTCAAGCGTTCTTTGTCTAACTGTAATAACCCAATATTTTCAATAAGAAATTTTGCGATTTAACTATTTTCTTGAAAAACATTGGATCAAATGATGAAACCAATGAGTTTTAAAAACAATATCGTTATTTGTATGTCTATGCTAATTGTTTCGGCTAGACAAAAATAATTTGAAATATATCAAAATATATTTTTATATCATCAATGTGTCATGGAACCTGGTGTAGAGATGAAAAAAACGATGGAGTCATCAATGCAGAATTACTTAGTGTTGGATGTGATCTAAGGATCGTCAGCCCACTATGGTATGATTTAGTATAATAAAATCACCAAATGACGGAATCCTCAAACGGACTGTAAATACAGTGCGGTATCATGATGTCATAAAAAGATTTTGATATTTCTTTAAGATATGAGAATATATATATATATATATATATATATATATATATATATATATATATATATGTATGTATATTTTGATTGATGTCCGAATTGTTGTAGAAGTCTATGCTATTTGATTCAGCTACACGAATATTTAAAGATGTTCATGGAATTCAAGCGTTCTTTGTCTAACTGTAATAACCCAATATTTTCAATAAGAAATTTTGCGATTTAACTATTTTCTTGAAAAAACATTGGATCAAATGATGAAACCAATGAGTTTTAAAAACAATGTCGTTATTCGTTTGTCTATGCTAATTGCTTCGGCTAGACAAAAATAATTTGAAATATATCAAAATATATTTTTATATCATCAATGTGTCATGGAACCTGGTGTAGAGATGAAAAAAAATGATGGAGTCATCAATGCAGAATTACTTAGTGTTGGATGTGATCTAAGGATCGTCAGCCCACTATGGTATGATTTAGTATAATAAAATCACCAAATGACGGAATCCTCAAACGGACTGTAAATACAGTGCGGTATCATGACGTCATAAAAAGATTTTGATATTTCTTTAAGATATGAGAATATATATATATATATATATATATGTATATTTTGATTGATGTTTGAATTGTTGTAGAAGTCTATGCTATTTGATTCAGCTAGACGAATATTGAAAGATGTTCATGAAATTCAAGCGTTCTTTGTCTAACTGTAATAACCCAATATTTTCAATAAGAAATTTTGTGATTTAATTTTATATATATATATATATATATATATATATATATATATATATATATATATATATATATATATATATATATATATATATATAAAGGTGGGAATATGTGCAAAGTAAAGTGTATGTATCTATGAGATAAATAAAAATATTTATTAGAAGTAAATAATTTCTTTTAGACTTATTGATCATTATAGATTATATTCTTAAAATAAATTAATTTTGTAATAAAAATATTTATTATTTATTTTCCATAAAAATATGATTATGGTATACATGACATGATTATTAGGATTATTATGATATGTACTTTATTATATTGCTTAGGTTAATGATTTTAACTTAATTAATGATTGTATGTATGAAGGTTATGTCAGATATGAATTCAAAACCCTGAGTCTGGATTTTGAATAAAGGATGAGAATAATAATATAATATTATTTATATTTCAGTGATATAAATATGCCTGATATGTCTGTAATGTTAATTTATAGATCGATTATAGTAAAATAGTAAAACCTTAGCATTACTGATAAATTATAGTACGGAGTCAACTATGACTGTAAGGTTTGTTAGTTATGTGTTATGTAGTTAATGATCTTTATTATATTTTATGTTAATTAGGTAAACCCTAATTAATATATAGAAACCATAATTACTAAATTAGAACCCTAATTATTAAGTTATAAACCCTAAGTATTAATTTAGCAAGGTTAATGGTAATTAATAGCTAATTTACAAAACCTAAATGATTAGGAAACCTAGTTTAATTAGGGAACCCAAATCAACATTTTTAGAAACTAAGATTTCCATATTTACCCTTAATACATAATCCTAGATTTAGAGCTTAGGAAACTTTAGGGTCACACCCTAAGGGTTAAAACCTAATGGTTGTGAGAAATTACCAAGTTGTCATTCACTTTATAAGTCAAATGACCAAATTGCCCTTTTTATTATTTTAATAAGGTGGAGTGTAGATCTAACCCTAGTAAGGACTTGGTGACCAACTCTAGCTAGCCATGTGGTCTAGAAGTAAGCTTTAATCATTCAATCTCAGCCATCTTGCATCACAAGTACACTAGATTCAAGTATTATATATAGATTATGAGAGAGAGAATGACATATTCAAGCCTCATTTGATCACAACACTCAACCAAAACCCTCTCAACTTCAAACATCCAAAATTTTCTTGCTAGACTAGTCACTAATCAAGCCCTACTAACACTTGTAGTAGATCAGAAGCATTCGATCAAGATTTGGTTCAAAGAAAGGTATAAAAACCCTAAACCTAGAAATCTTTATGATTCATGTTAATCTTTGTGTTTAGATGTTTAAAGTTGTGTAATAGGATGTTATTGAGTGATCTAGGGTTGTTATAACTCAGATCCATAACATATAGATGCTCGAAATTGATGATTTTAGAAATCTGGAAAAAGTTTAAAATTGTGGTCTGACAATGAATTTCAGAGCCTCTAGATCTTTCTGTGTTAAGTGTTATGTGTGTTTTAAGTTATAGATTTGTAGTATGATGTAAGGGCTTTGATCTGGAACTTGAATCAAGTCCAGATCATGTATAGATTGAAAGTTATTAAAGGTCAAAGTGCGTTGACCGATCACATGAAACTGTTTCTGGGTAGCCCAGATTTGCCAAAAAAAATCTGACAACGTTTTTCTAAGCCTTAGATCTTGTTGTTGTTTGCTAGTTTGACCATATTGTTGTTTTGATGTTGTAGTCTGACATGAGGACTACACAATCAAGTCATTAGATCACTTATATCGTATCCAGAGTGAAAGATAATCAAGGTCAATGTCGACGTCGGGATTTTTGAGTGTCCCTTTTCGTTACTTGTTCTTTGGTGTTCTCATGTTAATGTGAGATTTGTTTGAAAAAATAAGTGAAAAAGGTCCGACATGTGTAATGTCGACGATTGGACTTTAAGAGTCGCCAGTTGGAGTATTTAATTGGTTACACCAACGCAAACGAAAAAGGTTTGCACATTGACCCAGTGATTTGACACTGCTAGACAGGTCTGTGAAATAGAGATTCATTTTTGGTCTGGTGTGACAACCCGAGAAATTAGACAATTTATGAAAATCTTAAATGATGGATTTAAGGTCAAATATTAGACCTAGATAGAAAATAAGTGTATGCGTATGCTGATATTGGGATTGAATTTTGAGGATTTCAAAATTCGGTGAAGGATATAAGTGAATTATTCAGGATTAAGTGTTTATGTGATTATGATCTGTGTATATGGTTATGTTCTGTGTTCAGAATGTGGTTAAGGGTCATGGGTTGATCAGATAAATTATATCTGTAATAAACCCTAAGAATATATTAAGAACGACAATGTTCGGTTAGAAAATCCTAGCGTTTAACAAGAAACCATAGAAATCGGTTCTAGAAACCCTAGTTTCAGTTCCGGGAATCCGAAACCCTAATTCGGTGCATGAAACCCTAAATTGGGAACTTAATGGCATAAGTGTAAATAATTAAAAGATTAATTAGGGTTAATCTTGACAATTGATTACAAAACCCTAATTCCAAATTTAAAACCCTAATGTCAGATCTGAAAACCCTAGTTTCAGATTCTGTTAAATTAAAGCCCTAATCTGGGAATATAACGGAGAATTATAATGCTTATGAGGTATTAATTAAGTATTAATTAGGGTAAAAGGTTGATTAATTAACAAACCCTAATTTCTAATTTTTGGAACCCTAATTATTCTGTCAGAAACCCTAACGCTCAATTATGGATTTTTATTGCTAAAATTAGCAATATTAATTAGAAAACCCTAATCCTAATTATTTTAAATTATTAGTAATTAGAAAAGCCTAATCTAATTACGTGATTAAATTTCTAAAATTAGAAAATTAATTTTTCTATTAGAAACCCTAATTCAAGGGTTTTGGACCCTAATGACCATTTTGACCCTAATTGCGTAATTAGCAATTTTATTTAGGAATTATTAATCCTAATTAGTAAGAATGAAATTTTGATTAAGGAATTTTTATATAATTAGAAATTTCTAATTATAAGTTAGAATTGTTTATTTTCTATTTTGAAAATCTAAATTAGAAATTGTAGAAATTAAATTTTTACAAAGTTAAGGGTTAAAACCTACACCCTAAAATGTCCAAACCCTAAAACCCTATGGGTTTCATCAAATGCAAAATCCTAGAAAAAAAAATGGAAAGTACAAAAATGCCCTTTTAGTGTATTATTTAGGTTTCTTGCAAATCTTGCAAAATCATGGGTTTGGTGAACAACCCTAGCCTAAACTTAGCATAGCCATGTGACTCCTTCAATGCAAATCAGTCCATCTAGCAAGCCAAATACATTGGATCAAGAATTATATAAATAATTAAAGAGAGAGAAAATGCTACATTATTTTCTCAAATAAACCAAGCCATCCTCTCTCTCCATTTTCGAAATTTTAGAGTAAGAGGGAGTGAGAATTTAAGCCATGATCAAGAATTAGCAAACCAAAAATCAGAATCAAAAGTCAGAAATCGAAAATCAAAGCAAAAAGGTATAAATCTCTAAATTTTTGAAATCCTTCGATTCCTTGTTAATTGTTGCAATTAATTGTTGAAAGTTGTGTAATAGGGTGTCAATTGATGTTCTGGGTAGTTAAATCCATGACCCATAACATCAATGTTCACGAATTTAAAGTTTTAGCAAATCTGGAAATCTGGAAAACTGTGATTTGCAGTAGAATGTCGAGGTCTATAGATCCGAGTGTGTTACGTTTTTTTGATGTCTAAAACTTGTAACATGTAGTCTGATATGTGTTCTTTAAGTTGCAAAAAGAATCAGACCTAGATCTATTATAGATCGCAAGATATACACGGTCAAACGTCGTTGACCGAACTGCTAAAACCGCGAACCCAGAAAACGTAAGAACAGTGTCCGTGTCCTACTTTGACCGGACATATCTTGTTCATTCCGTGATATTTTTGTGTTATTTTGCTTTATAGTTGTAGTACTACATGTTATCTACAAACTGTAATTGATGGATCTCATAAACGTTACTCGGTCGTCAAGTTATAAGGGATCAAAGTAGGTACCTAAGGCTGTTCTTCAAATCTGGAAAACCCAGAATTTGAAGAACAGGTCTGGTATCATTTTTGGAAGCTTAGATCTCTCTGTTATGGTGTTGTTTGGCCATGAACTTGGTTTCATGTTGTAGTATTGCAAAAATACTACAATCTGAAAGTTTTAACAAGCCCAGAAACGCAATACTCAAGGAGTTACGTCCGGTCAAACCACCCACCCTCGCCCTGCCGAAAAATCTGGGCAGCCATGAAGAACACCTGTAGCGACAGAAAGCGTCACTATAGGCCTTTAGCGAAAGTTTTATTTATTATTTCCGGAAAATGATTAAAAATTAGAAAAAAAAATGGTTTTTAATTATTAAAAATACATAATAAATTCTAAAAAATTATTTTAAAGCTTGAAAAATAGTTTTTAATTATTTGGAGTATATTTCGAAAATAATTAATATTTGTGGAATATAAATGGTATTTATTTATTTATTTTATTATAATATTAAATAAATTATTTAAAAATAGTTTTTAATTCATGAAAAATCATGAAAAATAATATTATGGTATAAGAAAATATTTTAAGTTATTTTTGATAACTTTTGATATTTTGTGATGAATTTCATTAATAATTTATTATTAATGGTAATTAGTTTATTTAATGAATATATTAAATAAATTATGGAAAAATAGTATTAATGATTTAAACATCATATAAAAATGATTTAAGTGTTATAAAAATATTTTAAGTTATAAAAAATAATAAATTTTGATATTTTGGCATGAAAATATTAATATTTTAATATTAATATCAATTATTGGATAATGGATTTAAGTGTTGGAAAATCATATAAATATGATTTTAAGGTATTAAAAATACTTTGATATATTATAATTATATTATAATATTATGTTATGATTTTCATTAATATTTTATATTAAATAAATATTAATGATTAAGGTATTAACTGGTATTTAATTCATTTAAATACGATTTTAAGGATTGAAAAATGTTGATAAATGGTAATAATTATCCGAAAGTTATTACGAGCCTAAGAAAAATGTTTTGTTTGGTTAGAAATTATCTATGATAATTGTTAACTGTTAAGTCAGAGTTTAATTGAACTTAAACTCGATATTCGTCCGACTAGACCGTCGGGATGATAGAATTGTGTCGGTTTCAACTCAGACTGCAATAGTTTGACTTGATACCTAGTCTTATGCGTGTTATAAGGCTGATAAGATTTTGTGGTAATGTGTTTAGGTTATTCTGTGGATATAAATATAACAGTAATATACTGTAATGATATTATTCTAATATTGGAGATCTATATTATTAATATTAGGTCTTCGGGTAAAGCGTTATAAATTGCGTTGCGGTAATCAACGGTGCAGGCAAGTTTTTCAGTTCTATTATGTTTGTGGATGGAATGTGGTTATGTGTTAAATTACATATCATGCTCTATGAATTGTTAAAAGTCAAAATATGACTAAGTTAATTGGGTTAAGGAACTAAATCAATATGTGATTACATGTTGTATGATGTAAATCGATAAATTAGAAATGTATAATGCATGAATTAATGTTTTGTAAGAAATTATTGATGTATGTAGAATATGTTTAGTAAAGAATATATGTTGCATGCAGATATGCATATTAAAGGAAAATGTAGTGCATATAGAATTTTGTGTTATGTGAAACATGATAGATTGTTAAATTTGCTGGGCTGTCGAGCTCAATCTTGCAAACATAAACTTTTTGCAGGTTAATGATGTTAGACAATATTATTTGCTATACGGATGATGAAGATTGAATGATGCACAAAATGAATACATTTTCTTGAATTAGAAATTGTAAAAATCTATAATTAATAGTTTTGTCAAATGTAATTGGCAGCTATATACAGTTTGAAATATTGTATAGATAAAGAAGGTTATTTTGAAATGAGAATAGATATGATTCTTAAACAAATGAATTATCGATAGGAATGATAATGCCAAGTTCAGCTTGGGATATAAAGTGCAGCTAGATTGTAATAGTGTATTATGATAAATATTATTGTGTAATAGATATTCTATGAAATGTATTAAGTTAAGGTTACTCGACCTTGGGCAATAGTGTGTAATGTAATGTATAAACAATTTATGTTTATATCTTCCGCAAATAATGATAGAAATAGTGAACCAGATCCGCGACGATTTGGGGCCCGGGTTCGAGGATACTATAGTTGGTATCAGAGCTGTTGGTTATGAAGCTTAGGTAGGAATACATTAGGGTTTTGCGACAAAATTAGGGTTTTTCCTAATTAGCGCTCCATGAAGTAATATGTAAACATATATCATATAACACAGATATTTAATAATCTTAAATTTCTCATTTAAATTGATAAATAGGGTTAAATCAATTAATGCTAGGGTTTGGTCAATATACCATAATTGACCATCCATCAACAGTATAATTTTTACATTACATATTAATAGCACTGAAAAATCAAAATATCATAATATTATAATATTATTATCATTCCTTGATCAAAACCCAAAATTAGGGTTTGGATTCCATATCTAATTTTATCCGCCAAAATTAACCTTATAATTAAGTAAAAATAGTTTACTTAATAACTTGAACAAAATTCTTATAATAAAATAATTATTATAATTATTCAAAATCATTTCATGTATTATTTAAATAATATGCACATATAATTTCATGGAAAAATAATTAATAAATCATTTCTAATAAAGAATTAATTACTATAAGAATATCATTTGTAATAACCAATATTTCTAAAATAAATTTATTTACAATTAATAATGTAATAAATAAATTTTATTTATCAAACATATAATTATAATTACACATTACCTTGGCACATTTCATTCATATTTATTTTTAATAAATAAAAAAAAATTATACTCAAAATTTATGATTTATTTATATAGAAAATATCGGGTTGTCACATTCACCCTCCCTTATAAATATTTCATCCCGGAATCACCACATTAAAACCTATACCTACCAGGGTACATGACATTCATAATCGTTGCAGGTAGATCTTGATCACTTTGATCAGTCTAATCTTTAACTATTTACTTAAAGCTTGTCTTTCTGATTATACGGAATTTTGATTTCTAAAGAAACTCAAATTCCTCCTTCAAAATTTATTATAAAATTATTTACTAGAAATAGAAAAATTATATATATGAAAATAAAAGTTATAAGAAAAGTACCTAGAGTTCCACTGCCAGCTGCCGCCGTGTCTTGGACTGTCATGTTGAAGACCCTTGCAGTAGATTTCGTCGGCTTGCAGGATGAAGTTGGTCCCGTGATTGCCAAAGTTCCGCCGCTTTTCCCCATGTTCACACTTGTTGCCTCCGCTTTCCTTTTCGGACAGTCTTTCACCTTATTTTCCTTTGATCCGCACAGAAAACACCCACCAATTGTCTTAGAATTGGGGCAGTTGGGAGAGATATGGCCCTCCTGCCCGCACTTGAAACATGCAAATTTTCCCTTTAGACATTCCCCTAAATAATTTTTCTCACAATTCCCACATTGCACCAACGGCTTCTTATTTGTACCTTCTTGTTTTACTTGCACCCCACCAAAGTTGTTCACCTTCCTTTTATCCCTCCTATTCCCAGTATTTGCATTCCACCTTCCCAGTTCCCTCAACTTTTCCCTTGTTCCTCCTTTCTTTGTTGTAAAGGCTCATAGCCTCACTTCCTTCCTCAGCAATAAGTGATTTCTCCATGAGTGCTGCAAATGTAGGAATTTGCAACACTGCCACCTTGTTGTAGAGCCAAGGGTTTTAATCCCAGCTCAAACCTTCTTGTTTTTCTAGCCTCCGTATCGACTTGATGCGGGGCGAACCTAGCCAATTCATTAAATTTTGCAGCATATTCCGCAACAGACATATTCTCTTGTTTTAATTCAAGAAATTTTACTTCCATTCTAGCATGCATACTAGATGAAAAATAGTTTTCGAATAACAGGGTTTTAAACCTTTCCCAAGCAACTACACCTTCCCCAGCCCTTGCCTGATTAGCTTCCCACCAAAAATTTGCTTCACCCTTCATCATATAGGTAGCAAAAACCGTTTTCTGCTCCTCAGCCACCCTAGCTATTACAAACGCCTTTTCTATTTCTTTAACCCAAGTTTGGGCTTCTACAGGGTCAGTTGTACCTCTAAATTCGGGAGGTCCTACAGCTTTGAAGTCCTTGAAGTTTGCTATGCGATTGTCCTGTTGGTTCCCAGCGGCTGTCGTTCCTTGTTGCATGGCTTGAGCTATCATATTTGCGAATTGCTGCATTAGATCTGGTTGTGGTTGTCCTTCAACGTTGTTGACAGATTCTTCTGCCCTTTGATTTCAGTTTTTTCGTCAAGGCGGCATTATCTGGTTAAATAAAACATAATTTAACTTACATTCTAAACCTTATCATATAAGTTTAATATATATTAAACTTGTTTCATTACCCAAACATGAGTTCATTTCCATTAATTCAAAATAATTTACATAGCATAGTCCATAGTACTATCCCTTTGTGACCACAAGAGTCGGGATTTACAATTTTGATTAACACAAAAGTTGAGAATATTACATTACACAAACATACTAAGCACACATATAATATTAAACAAACCTACACCACAGAACCTATACTACCTATTCACTATGCCTTTTCCTTGATCGAGGACAACTTTTTGCTTGATGACCTTCTCTCCCACAGATAAAACAAACACACTGCTTAGGATTGGGACACTGAGGAGAAAAATGTCCCCCATGTCCGCAATTGTAGCAAACATTTTCGCCTTTCCTGCACACGCCTTCATGCTTCTTGTCACATTTTGTACACTTTTCTATGTGTTTAAAGTTCCCTTGGTTGTTATCAGGATCACGATCATTCATTTTTCTTTTTCTCTTCTGGTTCGGAGCTTCACTTGACTTGTTGCTTTTAGCTCCTATTTGGTCAATTTGAATTTTAAGCTTATCTTGTTCTTCCATTGTTTCAATTAATGCTTTCCGCAGTTGGCTATTTAGTAATTTTTCTATTTCCCACAACCGTTCCAAAGAGGAAACCTGGTCCCGCAGATTCTGCACTTCGGTTGATGCTTGGTCAGCTCCAACTTCAGTGTCTGAATCACTATCGGTTAGTTCCACCATTTCTGGATCTGGTACGGCATTCTCCACAATAACCACCTCATCGAGGTTGCTTTCACTTTGAGCCTCTATTTCAGCTATTGGCTTTGATATCGGCTTCTTCTTTACGATCCAAGGGTATCCTAATCCTTTTTCACATGACATCTACACACATAAATTATCCTGATTAGCATAGAATATATACACATAACACATAAAGGTTTTATATAAGTTATCTTTTAGTTTGTTTGACGATGAACTTATACGATTCATCTATCTTTAAATTCTATATGAGTTATTTATATTTTCAACGTTTCCCTCTGTTCTAAAGTTATAGCCTAAGGTCTATCCCACCTAAGATTTCTAACCCTATAGCTCTGATACCATTCTGTGACGCCCCCAAATCCAGGTACTTGAAACCCGAACTCGGTGCTTCACGATACCATTTCTATGAGCGGAATAATACTAATAATAATAACAATAATATAGATTTTCAAACATAATTTACATATTATCAGAGTTTAGTTCCCAAGTACGAAACCTTTAAACATTCGTTACATGATAATAATAATAATATTTATTATCCTTATCATAAAGTCAGACTATTACACAAAATAGCATAAACATTTAATCAGCAACTTTTCCTTTACCGTTGTTCTTGACAGATCCTTCGGGTTGTTCACACTTAGCTGAAAATATTTAAAATTAAGCAAGAATGAGCATTCGAGTGCCCAGCAAGTAATAGCAACAATAATAGTTAACTGAAAGGATTAAATGTTTTCTTTAAAAGATACTTCTACAACGGATCAATAGTTGTGAAGTAAGCTGAACCAATAATCAACAACATGTCATTTTGATTTCCAATTTTTTGAAACTACGTATTGACTATAAATGAGAATCAGTTGACAGAATATGAACATTATTTTCTATTTTCGAAAAGGTTTAAACAGAAATTCATCTGTAAACCGTCATTGCTTACGGGCACGGGGGTGATCAGCCCGTTATGCCCTGTATTGATCAACACTACATTGCTAGAACTGATATTATCGTTCATCCTTTGTCCGCCTTAGCGCATAAAAATTTCTCATAATTGGGATGTTCATAACAGTCTTGAATCCAAACCAAAACAATTCGGTTGGATAACAGTAAAGTTTTATCTTGTTCAACAACAACTTTAAATTTATGTCTAGCTGGATCAAATAGCTTAGACGACTTTTATTTCAATGTTTACATACTAGACAACTATAAGTATGTATCAACACGTGATAAAATATAATGATTATCCAAGTGGGGACACTTGTATAACCATGTTATAGAAATTAACCAACAGAATAAATAACTTAATCAATATTAACAGGATAAAGGAAATTGTACAACAATTATTGCTTAATAGCTTACTTATATAGAATCATTGCATAAGTATATACAAAGGTTGAAATATTTGAACAGTTCAGATATTATCTTACGCATGTCCTTAGCATAAAGTAAATGCAAAGGGTTAGATACTTGTCTTGTCTGCTGCTTACACAACTTAGATATATCTTTTCTATCAAGTCCTATCATTAAATAGATCATTGTCTGATTAGAATAATATATTATATCATATAATACTGCTTATTGCAGTCAGCACATTCCTAATCACATTGTCGCATAACTTTAACACCATTGAATTACAAATAATTCACTTATCAAGTCAATCTATCCAAGTCCAGATCAATTTCTGAAATATGTCGGTCTACCGACAACCTTATCGGGTAAATATCGAGTCTATGACTCTATACAGTTATACAATATCCACTTAGATATCTTAAACAACAGTTATAACATTTTCCATGACCTTATAATAATTATAAAATAATTATTACCATTTACCATAATTTTTGAAATATCAGAATCATTGTTAAATGATTTAAATATCAAACAATTCTATTATCATTAATATTTAATTAATATTAAACTATTAATGAAATCATTGCCAAAATATTAAAGTCATTAATAATAACTTAAAATAGTTTTAAAACATTTATATTACCCTTAAATGATTTTTAAAACATTTAAAATCATCATTAAATAATTACCATTAATATTAATTTATCATTATCCAAATATTAAAAGTTATTAATTACAACTTAAAATATTTTTAATTCACTTATATCCTTTTTAAATGATTTTTAAATAAATAAAACCATTTTTAAACTATTTGTTTAAATAAATTTAATATCATTATTCATTAAATAAATATCATTAATATTAAATTATTAATGAAATTATCCTTTAAATATTAAAAGTTATAATTTATAACTGAAAATATCTTTAAATACTTTATTTTCATTTAAAATGAATTATTATAATATTAAAATTATTTTTAAAATAAATTATTTAATATAATTATTAAATAACTTTAATATCATTAATAATAATTAATTAATGAAATTTACCTTTAAATATTAAAAGTTATATTTTATAACTTAAAATATTTTTAAATACCTTATTCTTATCTAAAATGATTTTTAATTTAATAAAATCATTTTTAATTCATTTATTTAATTCATTTAATAAATAACTTAATTATCATTAATATTAATTTATTAATGAAAATTATCACATAATATTAAAAGTTATCAAAAATAACTTAAATTATTTTCTTATACCATAAAATAATTTTAAATGATTTTTCAAATATTAAAATCATTTTAAATAATTTATTTAATATTATAATTAAATAAATTAAATACTTTTAATATTCCAAAAATATTAAATATTTATGAAATATATTTAAAATAATTAAAAACTAATTTTTAGAATTTAAAATAATTTTTAAAAATTTATTTTATATTTTTAATAATTAAAAACTATTTTTTTCTATTTATTTAATAATTTTCGAAAATTTAATTAATATCTGTCGCTAAAGACCACCTATAGCGACAGAACCGTCGCTATAGGTGTTCTTGGTGTTCTTCATGCCAACCCAGAAAACGTGACAGTGACCAGGCTTGCTAGTTTGACCGACTGCAATTTCATGTGTGATGTGTTTCTGGGCTCGGTTTTCGGTCATATCATGTAGAGAAAATGTAAGACTACAAGATCCAGCAACAAATAGGCTTATAACATGCATAACCAACGAGATCTGAGCCCTTAAAGTGGCTGTCAGACCTGTTCTTCATTTTCTGGGTTACCCAGAAATGAAGAACAGTTCGTCCATCCTCTTTTGGGCTTCCACAACTTGCGAGATATGATATGTTTTAGTGATTTAAAAGCTACAGTATATAAAACACATGTAACACTATAGATCCATCACAAAACATCACTAAAACAACCATAGAACAGCCAGATCCGACACGGTCAAACCATGTCAGACGACATGTTCAAGTGTTTTCTGGGTTACCCAGAAAATAGCTTTTCATGTTCGTCCGGCCTGGTTTGACCATAGATTACTAATTCTCTGCTTTATTAAAAGGAGATTTTAAGGAATAAAAATGTAGTCCATATACAAGACTACAACATAGATCCAACAAATCAACAAAACAATTAACAACAAGCAAGATCTGAGCCGTTGAACTTCCTGTCAAACGCAGTTCATGCTGTTCTTCGTTGCCCAGATTTTGACCGGTCATGCCCGGTCAACGGGTTTTGACCGATCATAACTTGCAATATATTACTTATTTAGGCCTGAATCTTGCTCCAGAATAAATAGGACATACCAGAATACAAGCAAAAAGCTTTAAACAACTAAAACAGTTAACAGGTAACGATTAAATAGGACTGACATTTGCTTGTCAGACAACAAGAAATTTTTTTCCAGGTTTTGAAAAAATACAATTTCGATCACTTTGATGTTATGGATTTGATAACTACCAACCCAGATCATTATAATAACTTATAAATAACATGTTTTAACAACAAATTCTAACATCTAACAACAAAAATTTGGACAAAATTTAAGCTAGGGTTTATACCTCCTTATGAACAATCTTTGATTTTGTGCTTCTGATTTGGTTGTGATGTTCGTGGGGCTTGGTTATGGAACTGATATATGAAGGAAATTTCGGAGGTTTGGGGTTGAGAGAGAATGTTTGAGTGTTTGGGCAAAAAAATAAGTTAACAAATGATTTTCTCTCTCTTCCAAGCTATTTATAGATCAACAAGATGCATGTATTGGCTGAAAATAGAGCTGAATGCTGTCATTTTAGGGTCAAGGGAGTTGTTGGTTTGGTGAACCACTCACTCTATTGTCAAAACCTACATGTAGCTTCTTTAATGCTAAAAAGGGCATAATAGTCATTTGATTTTCCAATTTAATGGCAAACATGGAAATTGACAAACCCTTAGGGTTTGGCCCTTAGGGTTTGGCCCTTAGGGTTTAACCCTAAGATTTAGTACATAGCATTTGTAGGATTTAGCAATTAGGGTTTGTGCCAAAAAAAATTAAAAAAATAATTAAATAAAATTATTTTAGTTTCTAAAATTTAAAAATTAAGATTTGTTAACTAGATTAGGTTAATACTTATATTATACATGAACATTAGGGTTTAGTACCCCTAATCATAATTACCCTTGCCAATTTGGCAATTAGTGTTTACAATTTTTAATAATTAGGGCTACTAAAATATATAATTAGAGTTTCTATTAATTAAATTAGGGTTCGTGATATAAATTTAAATTCTTTATTTATACATGGACATTAGGGTATTATAACATAATTAACTTTACCACTTGAATAATTAGTGCTTAAAATTAATAATTAGGGTTCAAAAAAATATCGATTAGGGTTTCGAATTTCGCAATTAGGGTTTCGCGACAAAATTAGGGTTTCGCGACAAAATTAGGGTTTTTCCTAATTAGCGCTCCATGATGTAATATGTAAACATATATCATATAACACAGATATTTAATAATCTTAAATTTCTCATTAAATTGATAAATAGGGTTAAATCAATTAATGCTAGGGTTTGGTCAATATACCATAATTGACCATCCATCAACAGTATAATTTTTACAGTACATATTAATAGCACTGAAAAATCAAAATATCATAATATTATAATATTATTATCATTCCTTGATCAAAACCCAAAATTAGGGTTTGGATTCCATATCTGATTTAATCCTGCCAAAATTAACCTTATAATTAAGTAAAAATAATTTACTTAATAACTTGAACAAAATTCTTATAATAAAATAATTATTATAATTATTAAAAATCATTTCATGTATTATTTAAATAATATGCACATATAATTTCATGGAAAAATAATTAATAAACCATTTCTAATATAGAATTAATTACTATAAGAATATCATTTGTAATAACCAATATTTCTAAAATAAATTTATTTACAATTAATAATGTAATAAATAAATTATTTTTATCAAATATATAATTATAATTACACATTACCTTGGCACATTTCATTCATATTTATTTTTAATAAATAAAAAAAATTATACGCAAAACTTATGATTTATTTATATAGAAAATATCGGATTGTCACATTAATCACATTGTCACATATGTTTAACAGTCATTGAATCACAAACAAACACTTATCTAGTCAAACTATCTACGTCTAGATCAATTTCTAAAAATATTTCGGTGTACCGACGGCTTTATCGAGTAATTATCTAGTTTATTGTTAATAAAACTCTATTCCATACCTTAAATATTATTCTGGACAATGTAAATATCAGTCATATTATTTTTAAATAATTTTTAAATAATTATTATAATTTTTCATGATTTTTCAAACACTGGAATCATTATTAAATGATTTAAATATTAAATAATTTCAATTATCATTAATATTTATACAATAATAAAATATTAATGAAACTATTGCCAAAATATTAGAGTTATTTATAATAACTCAAAATATTTTTAAAGTATTACTATTACCCTTAAATGATTTTTAAAACTAATTAAAATTCTTTTTAAATAATTACCATTAATATTTAAACATTCATTCATTATTCCTCAAAATATTAAAAGTCATTTATTATACTTAAAATATTTTTAATTCATTTATATCCATTTTAAATGATTTTTAAATCAATAAAACCATTTTTAAATAATTTATTTAATATAATTATTAAATAAATCAAATATCATTAATATTAAATTATTAATGAAATTTACCTTTAAATATTAAAAGTTATATTTTATAACTTAAAATATTTTTAAACTCTTTATTTACATTTAAAATGATTTTTATAATATTAAAATCATTTTTTAAAATAATTTAATTAATATAATTATTAAATAAATTTATATTATTAATATTAAATAATTAATGAAATTTGCTTTAAAATATTACAATTTATATTTTATAACTTCAAATATTTTTAAATACCTTATTATCATTTAAAATGATTTTTTATATAATAAAATCATTTTTAATTAATCTATTTAATGCATTTATTTAACAAATTAAATATCCATAATATTCAAATAAATACTAATAATTATGAAAAATATGTCAAATTATTAAAAGTTAATTTTTTAACTTAAATTATTTTTAAAATAAGTTTTGTAATTTTTAGAAATTAATTTTTAATTTTAAATGGTTTTTGGAAATAAAATTAATAAGAGTTTTGTGATTTTTAGAAATTAATTTTTAATTTTAAATGATTTTTGGAAATAAAATTAATAAGTCTGTCGCTAAAGCCTTTAACAATAGAAATTGTCGCCTTAGGTGTTCTTGAGCTGAAGAACATTCATGAGACAGTTTCGAGTGAGCTACTTTGACCAGCATTAATTCGTTGTGTATTGTGTTTTTGGGAAAAATAATGTTAGATCTTGTAGAAATAGTGTAATACTACAAGATCCAACAACAAACAAGGTTATAACATGCTCCAAATGCAAGATCTAAAGGCCTAAACTAGCTGTTAGAGTTGTTCTTCATTTTCTGGGTTACCCAGAAATGAAGAATAGTTAGAGTAGGCATATTTGGGCTTCCACAACTTGCAATCCATGTGGTGATTGTGAGACCCCGAATTTTATGAAATAAAAGTATTCAATTTTTCTATTTTGGTAAATAGTTAAATTGATAAAAGTTTAAAGTTAAGGGTGATATATGAAAATTTTGCAAAGTAAGCAAGTTGATATAAAATATTCATTGTGTCGAGGAATAATCGATTAGTCGGAGAATATTCATTTTATCAGGGAATATTCGTACAACGGCACAATCATTGGTGGACCCCACAACGAAATTATTGTCGGATTGAGAAAACGACAAAAATATTTTATCAAAATAACGACGGAAGTTTTACCGTTAAGTGTTGAAACACCCGGTATTAAAAGTACAGTAATACGTGTGGTTGCATAGTAGCACACAGTTTTGATTATTGATGCTTACGTGAGAAGTCACTCAGTTTTGTTCAATTATTGCTATAGTAATTGTTGCATAGTATCCCACGTTATTTGATTTAATTATTGTCGATATTTTATATATTATTAAATCAATAATTGAGATAACAAAGTTACTAATATTATTATTTGCAATATTATCGATGTCTAGAAGTTCTGCCAAGGAGAGGTTTGGTCACCTAATTACGCGCCAATAGGGAGAAATCCTTATTGGAAAGCCCCCTCTTTTCTGGGAACGACCTGGTCAATCAATATTGTGAATTATAATAAAGGTGATAAGTTTTGTGTTATTATTAATATAAATGTAATAAAACAGAAAACTTTTTATATAAAACAGAATACTTTATAAAGTTATTTGTTTTATTAGATTATAAATAGAATATATAATATTCTATTATGCATAGTGTTTTTATAGTGTCTGCATAGTGTTTGCATAGTAAAAAATTTTTATATAAAACCAAATACTTTTATAAAGTTATTCGTTTCATTAGACTATAAATAGAATATATAATATTCTATTATGCATAGTATTTGCATAATGCATGCATAGTATTTGTATAGTAAATCTTTTTATATAAAACAGAATACTTTTATAAAGTTATTCATTTTATTAGATTATAAATAGAATATATTATATTTTATTTAAAAGATTTTGTTTTATTAGAATATTTTTTTTAATACTGAATAGTAATTGAATATGGACTGTTCGTTTAAAAGTAAATCAATCTGGACCGTTCATGAATTAGTTACTATTCAGACCATTCTCCTATAAATAGAAGCTTATTCCTTCATTATTTCTTACGAATTCACCGAAACTCTAGAGAGAGAAACTATAAAGAGATAGAAGAAAAGTATTTTGCTACTTTACTACTCCTATATCCAGTTTCTTCTAAGGTAAGGGGTATTATTTCTTTTGTATTCATAAAGAGAACTTTTGTTATTCCATTCTTTATTATTCTGTTGGAATAACATGTATACGCGGACTACCCTATATTTGGTGAAATTATTCTGTTATTCCATTCTTTATTATTATATTGTAATAACCTGTCTATGCGAAGTACCACATACATAGTGAAATTCTTCTGTTATTTCATTCTTATTATTATGTTGGAATAACCTGTCTATGCGAAGTACCGCATACATGGTGAAATTCTTCTGTTATTTCATTCTTTATTATTCTGTTGGAACATCCTCTCTGTGTGTTTACGCATGACCTGGTTCCGTTAGTTATTATTTTGTCAGAATATCTTGTCTATGCATTTACACATGACCTAGTTCCGTTATTTATTATCCTGTCATAATATCCTGTCTGTGCGTTTACGCATGACCTGGTTCCATTCTTTATTTTTCTGTCAGAATATCATGTCTGTGCGTTTACGCATGACTTGGTTTCATTCTTTATTATTCTGTTGGAATAACCTGTCTGTGCGGTCTATCGCATGTATGGTGAATTCCGTTGTTATTCCATTCTTTATTATTCTGTTGGGAATAACTTGTTCTTGCGGTCTATCGTATACATGGTGAATTCTTATGTTATTCCATTCTTTATTATTCTGTTGGAATAACCTGTCTATGTGGATTACCGCATGCATGGTGAATGATCCTTCGTATTCATATGAATAGTATTTTCATTCAAAGGGGTTTCTGCCAGTGGAAGTTTCATAATTTTTCTGACCCTCAAAAATTCTGGAAAAAATTTGAAATGATAATTTGATGAGTTTTCTATATTGTGTCCAAAAATGGCGATTTTTGGATGTATAGATTAGGAGTTATGAATTTATAGGAAAAGAATATTTTAAAAGTAAACTCTTATAACTCCTTGTGGTTAACTCCAAAATTGGTAAAATTTTTATTTGTAGTACATGTATATAACATGAGTATATCCTGTAAATTTTGGAATTTTTGGACAAAAGTATAATTTATGATAAATGTCTAAATATTCGGCAGTTTTAGCCATATAAAAATTGTAAATGAATTTTAAAAATTCAGAGAAAAATATATGTTCAATATGGGACTATATTCTGCTAAATCCCAGAAAAATGAATATTTTTGGAACTAATTTGGTATTTTTTTCATAAAAATGAACTAGTTATGAGTAAATAAATTAAATATGTTATGTGAAGTAATAAAATTGGAAAATAGGATTTTATGGCTTGGGAATCCTATATAGGGTAAATGCAGATTTTTTTTGATGAGGGATTTGATCATTGATGATGAAATCTTATGAGTATGTCATTTTTGAATGATTAAATGCATTATTTGATAAAGTGTAAACAATTGAAATAAATTATTTATAAGTTTAAGAAATGATTAAAATATTATTATAATATTAATGATATTAGATTATGAGATTATTAAGTGATTAATAACATTTGGTTATTATTGAACGCTGGATAAATTGTATTATAAGTGTTTAATATTTATCCTTTATCTCATTTGATTTATTCTTTATATCATTGTCATTATCCCCATGCTTATATTATGATGAAAGTCATCTGTGGATCCTGCAGTGCATAGATGGACTTGGTATAAGTATGACCAGGGATTATTCGGTATAATCATGACTGTAATATTAAAAATGATGTGGTAAAAGTCCTCATTGGCCCGTAGTGCATTGATGGACAGTTTTTGGTATGATTATGGCTATGGATTCTCTTCGTCCAAGGGTACAAAGATGAATTGTTTTATGGCATGATCAGGACCGTTGATGAAAACATGATTATCTTTGGCCCATAGTGTATAGATAATTTGTGGTCGTGATATTAACGAATATCCTTGGCCTGTAGTGCAGGGATGATTCGATGATGTGGATTAATTATTGAGTTGAGTCTCAGCAATGAAATATTAATTCATGGATGTGATATTAATGAATATCCTTTTGACCGTAGTGCAGGGGTGATTCTATGATGTGGATTATTTATTAAGCTGAGTCTCAGTGATAAAATATTGATAATAAATTTTTAATTCGTAAAAGATAGTAGATATCATGCTCTACTTGACTCTTCTAAAATACAGTTATATGTCTTTGGCCTGTAGTGCAAAGATGAATTATTAATGAATATCTTTGGCCATAGTGTAGAGATGAATTTATTAGTATGATTATGAGCAGAAATTGTGATTTGGTATAACCAAGATTTTTGATGTTTCAGGTGAAGATAGGTGATGAAAATTTTCTTCGTCCTGTGTGCGAAGAGGAATTTAAAATCACAATTATGATTATGAGTTATTCATATGATTGTGGATAGGAATTGTTGATTGATGTTACAGGGATAAAATATTATCGGTGGACTTTTAACATAGAGAAGATAATAGATCTGATGGTCTATTTGACTCTTCTAATGGATTGCTCATTCCGCTGCAACTATGGTTGAAAAGTTTTATCATCTATCATATGTTCTAAATCTCTGATTTATTACTGATGAAGGCTATTGATGATTTAAATTATCTTTAGTCATGATATTTTTTACTGGGCTAGTTATGCTCACCCTTTTTTCTTCACAATTCCTTTCAGTAATAATAGTGTAATTGGGTTGAGCGGGGATAACAGGGGAATAGAACGGTGGTCTATAGCTATTGAGGTTCTCCCTAAATAGTATGGAAATAATTTTATTGATGACTTTAGATAAGTGTGTCGTATTGTATACGTCATTTGATATTTAATTTTGGTGAACCGAATAGGGTGAGGTGAACCCAACTTTGGAAGGGTGTTTTGCCACTATCATACAAGATGTCTAATGACATACAACCTCGTGTTATCATAAGACAGGGTTGTGCACATCCACTTGCTGAGTATATCTACGACCACTACCTATATGATCTTGGAGTTTATTTAAAATATAATTTTCACTTGGAGACAGTGGAGATAGTTATATGTCAAGAGAAGACTCACCATTAGAAAAAAGATGATAGTAATCTTCTGGTTTTCTTTTGGGTCTATTGGGTCAACCTGAAAGTAGTATGCACACAAGCCAATCATGTTTGATGATAAAGCATATACTTTGTAACAATCTTATTCATTTATTAATAAAAGGTATTAATTTATTAAAGACTTTTAATTATCTACATGATGCTGTTTTATAATATGTGATAATCCCATAGTTTTAAGCAATGCTTTTAGAATAATGATGATGATCATTCTAATGAGATCTAAATTCTTAGAAAGCTTAAAACTAAAATAGTTCCCAATCGTTGGATTACTAAATTGGGGATTAGTGAATCCGGATAGATTGGTACATACGTTGCTTGCTCATTGGATGAGGATGATTGATCTCATGATCATTTGTGTGGAGACACTAAAGCAAGTATGTAGGTGCTTATTAGAGAATAAGTTCACTGAACGTGACTCGCTAAGGAATACCTAATGGAGTTTTACTTGCATGTCAATAGGAATTCCTGTAGTGATAGTAGTACAAGTGATCCTTGGACTTGAGATCATCATTGTATCTTCTGTATGATGAGTTATACTTTGACTTATTCCTTAAGACCCTTAGGGTATTTCAAAGGGTATGCTTGGGTATAATAAGTTGTACATGGAGATAATGTATGATCAATAAAGAATCTACCACTTCTAGTAAAAGAAGAGAACTATCCTATGTGATTCGATAAATGACAACTCAGTAGTCCTTGGCCAAGGCAGAATGAAATTAGAAAGGAGTTTCTAATTTGCATTATTTGAAGTTATGCATTTAAGAGTCGAAATACATATAATTAAATAAAATAAAACTTGACAGAAATTCCATGTCTTATATTTAATTGGGACATTGTATGGTGGAAGGATTGAATTGTACGGTAACTATTTACTCAAAGGTTCTTTTATGATTAATGTTAAAATCTATATTATCTGGAAAGTCATTGATCGCTAGGGAGGCTTATCCCTATTGTAGAATAAATATTATTTATTTAAATAAATTATTAGTTTAATTTATTTATTTAAATAAGATTAGAATTGTTCTAATTGATTTATTCACAACCGGTTTAATATGGAGAACCTAAAGGGTCACATCATAAAAGGAAGAATAATTATTTAAGAAGTTAATGGCATAATCGTAATAATAAGTTAAGTATATTTAATTTAATCTATGGTGATAGAATAAATTAAATAACTTAATATTTATTATTTAATATTTTAGAAATATTAAATATAAATTAATAAGAGGAGTCTTATTATTATTATTACTATTATTATTATTTAATTCCTAAAGGAGTTTGAGAATTAATTAATAAAAGTACTCTCAAATATCCTAATAAGATTAGGAGGCCAATTAATTAAAAGACTTTAATTAATTATTCCTAATAAGATTGGGAGCCTAATTAATTAAAAGAATTTAATTAATTAAAATAAAACTCAATTCCTTAATTGTTAAGGAGGGTTGACCACATCTATAAATAAGAGGATTCTTATTATGGGTGAAGATGGTTGTTGACTTTTACAATCATACGTAATTTCAATAGTTAGGAGAGTACGTCTTTTTCTATAGAGATTAGAAAAACTAGGGTTTAGCCAACCACTCATCTTCTTGAATTCTTCTTCTTCCTTGGTGGATCACCTCTAGAGGCCAAACACTTAGGTGGCTAACGTTGATCAAAGGAAAGGAACCAAACCCGGTGGATTCAAGTTGAACGCGAAAGGGATTGGAGGTGAACTTGTACCTGAGGAAGCTCAGATCTTCAAGGGTATGATTCTTGTTCTCTCTTTTTCGTTTAATTAATAATTGTGCATAAAGGGTGATCCAGGGTTTATGGTTTGTAAAATTTTTAAAACTCTGATCTTACACTCTTCCGCTAATTTTGTGCAATTTGATTGCGTTCATGAATGTTACAAACCTAACAGTGACATCAGAGCCAAACCTTTATGCAAATTATTAATTGTTCAGATTTGATATGTATATTGATATGTGTTTAGAACAATTTAGTTGGGCATAATTTTATTGTATAAATTTTTTTTTTAAAAAAAAAATTCGCAAAATCTGTTTTGAAAATCAGTATTTCGGTTTTTTTTTCTCGTTGATTCGTGTGGGCAGAAGTTTTGTTTTAAAATTTTTAGTTTCAGACTTGCACGGATTTCAAAGGATTCCTGGCCTTTTTTTTCTGATTCATGTGTACATGTCAAAGAAAAAAAGGAGACTCCTATATTTGAAAAAAAAATGTACAAAAGGTTTCCTGGACTCCCACGTGGTCATGTATTAGAATATATATATATATATATATATATATATATATATATATATATATATATATATATATATATATATTATATGATATATAATATATTATATATATCTATCTAATAAAATACAAATGATTTTGAATTTTCCGCTCATTCAATAAATCATCTTAGCCGTCCAAAGTTTAAGATAAATTCCACCGTCCATACATATATCTAATAAATCTATCTATCTATCTAATAAATCTATCTAATAAAATATAAATGATTTTGAATTTTCCGCTCACTCAATAAATCATCTTGGTCGTCCAAAGTTTGAGATAAATCCCACCGTCCATACATCTATCTAATAAAATACATCTCTCTATTTTTCTAATAAAATACAAATGATTTTGAATTTATCACTCACTCAATAAATCATTTGGGCCGTTTAAAATTTAAGATAAATCTTACTGTCTATACAGTGCCGGAGGCACGGGACCGAGCTAGTATATATATATATTACAAGGCAGGATTTCGGTTTATATTATATATATATATATTAAACTTAATTATTTTATAATTAAAATAAAAATTTATTTTAATCTTAAAATAAAAGGTTTATTTTAATATTAAAATAAAAGTGTTTATTTTAATATTAAAATAAAAGTGTTTATTTTAATTTTAAAATTAAATTTCATGCTAACTAATTAGAGTTGGAATTGGATTCCATGATAACTAATTGGAGTTGAAATTGGATTCTATGTTTTCTAAAATAAAGTAGTTTATTTGTTAATAGAAAAGTGAATCCATCTTTTCTTAAATAAAAGAGTTTATTTAGATATGAAATAAGATTTCATATTATTCAAAATAAAGGAGTTTATTTGTGAATAGAAAAGAGAATCCTAATTTCCTTAAATAAATGAGTTTATTTTAGATATGAAATATGATTTCATATTATTCAAAATAGAGGAGTTTATTTGTAAATAGGAAAAAGAATCAGTATTTCCTTAAATAAAGGAGTTTATTTAGATATGAAATAAGATTTCATATTATTCCAAATAAAAGAGTTTATTTATGAATAGGAAAGAAAATTCGTGTTTCCTTTAATAAAGGAGTTTTTTTTTTACATGGAATTGGATTCCATAATTAATTAAAATAAAGGAGTTTATTTTGATTAAAGATTTTGATTAAAATAAAATAGTTTATTTTATTCAAAATTGAATAAATTAAAATAAAATAGTTTTATTTTGATTTAAATTTGGATTAAAATAAAGGAGTTTATTTTGATTCAAAAATAGATTTTATACTAACTAAATTTGCTCATTAAATGATATCAATATATATATATATTAAATGTTTATTATTCATGAGATGAATGTTATTTATTGATACATATGGTGATGTGTATGATAATAAATGGGATTGATTATGGATTATTGACCTAATGTGATTGGATTTTATTTTAGTTGGATGCATGAATGTATGGGTTTTATTAAATGGGGTTTGCGTACCTCGTCTTCTCTAATTTTTCTGAATGTAAATTCTATCTTCCTCCTATGTACTTCCCCTTGACTGCTGATCAAGGTTTCTATTTATTTTAAATAGTTTTGTAATAGGAATAGTTAGAATTAATTTTAAAGAATTGGAGATCAAGGAGCAAGGAGCGCTTGAAGAACCGTTTGTAATGGAGCCCGGGTTTAAATGTAATAGTTATATTTAAATATTAATTTTTGCACCCCTAGGATTTGACCTTTTGGTTCACTTGGTTGCTCTAGTGAACCAAACTAGAATAAAAGTTCATAATCAATCCATGTAGAATATAGTATTCTATATGTGCATGCTTATACTATATATATATTATATATTATATATTATGCAAACATGCTTCGCATGTTCATTAATATGACGCGTATTTTATATATATGTGTGCATGCGCGCTAAACAAGATGAGACAAATTAATAACAAACCCCTCAAATATTTTATATTAAGTTGTAACGTTCAAAGATATTTAGAATATCGAACGTCGCCTTCTAGCATGATAGAAACAATAGAGTATTGAATATTTAATATGAGTTTGTTGTGCACACACAAGGCGAGTATTAAATATTTAAGATGTTGTTTTTATTACATATGATGTTTATAAGGAATTGAACATTACTGCTTTGTTGTGCACACACAAGGGCTGTAGTTTTCTCTTCACTTATATGGAAATACTGGGTCTGACTTAACTTAAATCATTTTAGTTCGGATGTGCACACACTTGACCATTATGATTTAAGAGGTAAAATACAAGGAGTTATATAGTTGATGTAATTGACAAGAGTTTTCTACCTATTTATTTATATATAGTTTGTTGTGCACACACAAGGCTATATACATTTGAAATGGGATCCTTATTCTCACTAGTAAATCTTTAATTAGATTTTGCCGAACTATATAAGTGAGGGTAATATAGTTTGAAGAAAATAGTGGGAGATACCAATTTAAAACAAGACCTAAATTATTTTGGTAATTAATAAAAGAATGTATGTTAAAATGTTGTTAATTTCAAATTCATTTACAGAATTTTACAATGTCTAAATTACTATCACTGCGTATCATATTAGATGCTAAATTAATCGGACCGAATTAAACGGATTGGTTAAGGTAATTGAGAATAGTTCTCACGGCTGAAAAGCTATCTTATGTCCTTAATACGCCTATCCTTGCAATGGTTGCAGACAATGCCTCTGAGGAAGATATTGCTACTTTTAGAAAGTGGCTAGATGATGCATAGTTAGCTCAATGCATCATGCTCGCATCCATGAGTAACGAGCTTCAGCGTCAGCATGAAACTATGGATGCTCCTCTTATATTCCTGCACATCAAGTAGTTGATGGTGAGGAAAGTAGGACTAATAGATATCATATATCTAAGGAGCTCTTCCGATCTAGAATGACCAATGACACTACAGTACAGACAAAAGTCCTTAATATAATCAATTTGATTGATCAATTAGGACAACGGGTTTTGTCATGGATGGAGAGTTGAACTAAGATTTGATCTTGCACTCACTCTCAGACTCCGTTCACAATTGTTGTGAATTTTTTATATGAACGAGCTAGATATCAGCCTCGCTGATTTGCTTAACATGTTGAAAAATGTTGAGAGTCACTTTCCAACCAAGAAATACCATGTCTTACTGGTAGGGGCCAAAGGATCTTCTGAAAAGAATAATGATTCTAAGAAGGTAAATATAAAGGCAAAAACAAAGGATAATAAGAACAAAACTGATACAGATAGCAAATGAGTTTGCTTCCACTGCATTAAGCCTGGACACTGGAAAGAAACTGCGAAAAGCATCTTGTAGAAGCTAACCAAAGAAGCTTAGTGAAGTTTCGGTTACAAATACAATTTTGTTCATGATTTAAAATAAATTTTTCTTTAAGTCAAGGTTCTACTTGGGTATTGGATACCGACTTTGGTTATCATAAATATAGATTTATGAAGGGACCAAGTAGAAGTAGAAAGCTAAACAAAGGATAAGTAATCCTATGTCTGGTAAATGAAGCAAAGGTTGCTGCATTAGCCGTAGGAACTTATAGTTTAGCAATGCCTACGGGCAAATCTATTAAGTCAATAAGCTGTTATTGTATTATAGTTCTTGTTGGAAACATTATTTCCATTTTATTGTTGGACAATGAAATTTTTGGTATTATATTTAAGAACAATTGTTGTTCTATTTATAATAATAATGTTTTGTATAGAACTGAAATATTACTTAATAGATTTTGTATACTTGACTTACGTAAAAAATTATTTTATAAATTGAACAAACTAGTATAAGAAAAGGAGATGATCATTCAAAGAGTTGAATATGTGTATTTGCTGAAATACAAGTGTGAATTATTTGAAAGGTTCAAAGAATTCAGAAATGAAACAAATTAGCTAAGTATTAGGATTCTTTGATCGGATCAAGGAAGGAATACTTGTGCAATAAGTTTCTAGATCATCTCAAATGGTTTTCTCATAATGGACGCCTCTTGATACGCAATAATTGATTGATGTATCTGAAAGGAAAAATCGTACCTTGTTGGACATGGTGCGGTCCATAATGATTTTACCGACATTCCAGTATCCCTCTAGGATCATGTCCTAGAAATAGCTGCATATCTACGAAAAGGTAACCTCAAAATTTGGCCCCAAGACTCCATAAAAGTTATGGACAGGGAGGATTCCTAATCTTAAGTATGTTAAGATAAGGGGTTGTCCAACTTATGTGAAACGGTTTCAAAGGATAATCTTGTGACAAAATTTGACAAGTACAGATTTGTGGGACATCCTAAAGTAAGTTTAGGGCATATGTTCTATAATCCTACTTAACAAAAGGTGTTTGTTGCGAAACATGCTGCCTTCTAAGATAAAGGTATTTATCATTGAAGGGGCTAGTGGGAGGATAATACATCTTGAAAAGTTCAAGAACAACAAAACACTACAAGTCAAATAAGAGGAACCTATAGATAGACCTATTGTACCACAACCGAATCGTAAATTTGGAATAGTACCGAAAATACCTGGGAGGTATGGTTTAATCATGGATGATGATGATGAGGTATGTATCATAGAAGATGATGATCCAGTTACTTACGATGAGGTAAGAGTTGTAGACACTCTCAAAAATGGAACATTCATTTTGATGAAATAATCAAAAGAGTTTGATTTTATCAAAAACAAGAATGAACCTAGTGTGTACAAAAGGGTCAGTGGGAGCGTCGTGACATTTCTAGTATTATATGTTGATATAATACGGATAAGGAATAACATACCAATGCTACAATCAGTAAAGATAAAGTTGTCTAAACATTCCTCCATGAATGATTTGGGAAGAGTATCTTAATTGGGGATGCAAATCTATATAGATAGATTTAAAAGGATGCTCGGCTTAACCCAATGAACGTATATTCATTTGATGCTAAAGTCGTTTAGCATGGAAAACTCCATGGAATGTCTCATGTTGATGAGCCATGGAGTGTATCTCTCTTAATAGTCCTCATAGACTCCTAAAAGAGAGATCGCATGAGTGACAATCATGTATGCAATGAAATATACGCGACCTGATGTTGATCAGTCATATTCTGGAGAAGTTCATTGTGAGACAGTGAAAAACATCTTAAAGTACTTAACCAGCACTAAGGTTGTGATATAATTCATGGCGGGTCTGAATTAAAACTAGAGGGCTTAACAGACTCAAGTTTTTCAGACAGACCAAGACGACAGAAAATCCACTTTAAGGTAAAGGTTACCTTGAACGGTGGTGCAGTGAATTGGAAAGGTTTCAAACAACAAAGAGTTGTTGGTTTAGTGATAAAGACAATGTATATAGCTATAAATGAAGCTACAAGTTGATTGTTTGGATGAAAAGTTCATTACAGAACTATGAATAGTTCCTAAGTCTCATCTTAGATCTAAACATGTGTTGTGGCACTTTCATTTGATTATAAGAATCATTGAAAGATGGGAAATCACTATAGAGATAGTGGACTCTCAAGAACAACATTACATATCCATTAACTAAAGCTTATCCAACAGCAAGATAATCGTCACTTAGAGAAGAAGAGTATGAGATACCATGACGATTGACTTTAGTGCAAGTGGGAGATTGAAAGTAGTATGCACACAAGCCAATCATGTTTGATGATAAAGCATATACTTTGTAACAATCTTATTCATTTATTAATAAAAGGTATTAATTTATTAAAGGCTTTTAATTATCTACATGATGCTGTTTTATAATATGTGATAAACTCATAGTTTTAAGTAATGCTTTTAAAATAATGATGATGATCATTCTAATGAGATCTAAATTCTTAGAAATCTTAAAACTAAAATAGTTCTCAATCGTTGGATTACTAAATTGGGGATTAGTGAATCCGGATAGATTGGTACATACGTTACTTGCTCATTGGATGAGAATGATTGATCTCATGATCATTTGTGTGGAGACACTAAAGCAAGTATGTAGGTGCTTATTAGAGAATAAGTTCACTGAACGTGACTCGCTAAGGAATACCTAATGAAGTTTTACTTGCATGTCAATAGGAATTCCTGTAGTGATAGTAGTACAAGTGATCCTTGGACTTGTGATCATCATTGTATCTTGTGTATGATGAGTTATACTTTGACTTATTCCTTAAGACTTTTAGGGTATATCAAAGGGTATGCTTGGGTATAATAAGTTGTACATAGAGATAATGTATGATCAATAAAGAATCTACAACTTCTAGTAAAAGAAGAGAAATGTCCTATGTGATTCGATAAATGACAACTCAGTAGTCCTTGGCCAAGGCAGAATGAAATTAGAAAGGAGTTTCTAATTTGCATTATTTGGAGTTGAGCATTTAAGAGTCGAAATACATATAATTAAATAAAATAAGACTTGACAAAAATTCCATGTCTTATATTTAATTGGGACATTGTATGGTGGAAGGATTGAATTGTACGGTAACTATTTACTCAAAGGTTCTTTTATGATTAATGTTGAAATCTATATTATCTGGAAAGTCGTTGATCGCTAGGGAGGCTTATCCCTATTGTAGAATAAATATTATTTATTTAAATAAATTATTAGTTTAATTTATTTATTTAAATAAGATTAGAATTGTTCTAATTGATTTATTCACAACCGGTTTAATATGGAGAACCTAAAGGGGCACACCATAAAAGGAAGAATAATTATTTAAGAAGTTAATGGCATAATCGTAATAATAAGTTAAGTATATTTAATTTAATCTATGGTGATAGAATAAATTAAATAGCTTAATATTTATTATTTCATATTTTAGAAATATTAAATATAAATTAATAAGAGGAGTCTTATTATTATTATTACTATTATTATTATTTAATTCCTAAAGGAGTTTGAGAATTAATTAATAAAAGTACTCTCAAATATCCTAATAAGATTAGGAGGCCAATTAATTAAAAGACTTTAATTAATTATTCCTAATAAGATTGGGAGCATATTAATTAAAAGAATTTAATTAATTAAAATAAAACTCAATTCCTTAATTGTTAAGGAGGGTTGACCACATCTATAAATAAGAGGAGTCTTATTATGGGTGAAGATGGTTGTTGACTTTTACAACATACGTAATTCCAATAGTTGGGAGAGTACGTCTTTTTCTATAGAGATAGAAAAACTTGGTTTAGTCCAACCACCCATCTTCTTGAATTCTTCTTCTTCCTTGGTGGATCACCTCTAGAGGCCAAACACTTGGGTGGCTAACGTTGATCAAAGGAAAGGAACCAAACCCGGTGGATTCAAGTTGAACGCGAAAGGGATTGGAGGTGAACTTGTACCTGAGGAAGCTAGGATCTTCAAGGGTATGATTCTTGTTCTCTCTTTTTCGTTTAATTAATAATTGTGCATAAAGGGTGATCCGGGTTTATTGTTTGTAAAATTTTTAAAACTCTGATTTTACACGCTTCCGCTAATTTTGTGCAATTTGATTGCGTTCATGAATGTTACAAACCTAACATAACCAAGGATAATTCTATGGACATATGATATCTATCATAATCTAGACGCATGGCCTCCCATGTACGAAGTTTTCCTTGAGTACTTCCCAAAGATTTTAATTTCTAAAACAATTTTTGACTATACTTTATGTAAAGTATTATTGTAAGGATATGGTCGAGGCACCATGAAAGTTACATATATTTGTATTAAAACTCATAGTTAACTGTGGTCGTATTATATACAACAGTTCAATAGTTGTATAAATGAAGTTTATAATTGATTTTTATAGTGTGATATCTGGCAACTCAGAATGGGTCGTGTGGACCTATTTTGGGGGCGTCACAATGATTTTGTGATATACGAGTTGCAGTTTGTGACCAACATGTAAGGGTACAAATCTAACACATTAAACACATATAACAACAACTAAATAAGTAGATCTTATTCGGTCAAACCCTGTCAGAAGTCACGCTCTTGAGTTTTCTGGGTTACCCAAAAAACACAAGTCGTGATCATTCTGCTTGGTTTGACCATCCAGTAAAACCAACCTGTTTGATGTTTTAGTGATCTAAACGCTTAAGCTTATAGTCTAAACAACATACTACAACTTAGATGCAAAAACTAGAACAAAGCAACAAAAACCTGACAGATCTGGGGCCATAAACTTCTTGTCAGACACGATCTGGGCAGTTTATGGGTTACCTAGAATTGCCCAGTCATGCTCGGTCAACTACGTTTGACAAACAATAACATGAAATCTAAACCAGATCTGATCCTGATTCGAGTTCCAAATCAAAGACCACATGACATACTACACATAACCTTTAAAACATTAAAACACATAATCATCGTAGATCTATGAGGTCTAAGATTCGTTGTCAGACAACATTTATAAATTTTTCCAGATTTTGAAAAACTTTAATTTGGAGCCTATAGATGTTATATATTTATAAAATACCAACCTAGAACAACTATATACACTTCCTACAACATGTTTAAACATAAACACATAACATTTAACATAGCAACTAAGATCAGATTCTAAGTTAGGTTTATACCTTTCTATGAACAAGTTCTTGATTCTATGCTTCAGATCTGTTAGTGGAGATAGTGGGTGTGACACCCCCAAAATAGGTATACATAGCCTATTCTGAGTCGCCAAATACATGGTACATAATACAAATATAATCTTAAATATACAACAAGAGCTGTGAGTTTTAATACAAATATTGTCTTCTAGACAATATCCACTCTCAGAATTAGTCCTCATAACATTTATTATCACACTATTTTATAGAATAGTGAGGACTTGTGACACCCCCAAATCCGGTACTTCCATTTCCACAGGATTTGGTGTTCACTGTACAAACATCATCTATCTATCTACCCATAAATAAAATACAACCATACAATAGATAGAATAAATAATAACTCTCTCCCCTTATGAGGTTACATCAACTGCATAACTAAATAAATCCCAGGTTAATCTAACCTTAAAATATCTGTGCGAAAACATAACCATTAAGACTTAAGTAACATCAATTCTAAATGTCATTATACAACCACATAAACAAATAGTCTTCATTACTTACTAATCTTGCCCTTGCCTTTACTAGTGGAAGGCTGGTCTGTTCTCTCGTTCTTAACTGCAATGTTATTATTACGCAAGAGTGAGCACGATTGCCCACAAGTATAACAATATAATAAATGAATAATAATAACATGCGAATGAATTAATAACTTTGAATATAAAAGCTCAACTTTTGAATCAAGAATGAATAACAAGAATCAAAAGAAATTATGAGGGTCACAAGACCTTGAACTATGTCCTAGGTTGTCAAGTGTTTATTCTTGAAACCTTTAACAGTCATAAGACTATGGACTCTTCTTCTCGTACTTAGGGGGATCAGCCCTTAGTACCATACTGTGCACAATATCTTAACGCTAAAGTGTAAATAATCCCCTATTAAAGGGTTGTTCATCTCAGTTTGACATCGGAGTCCGCACCAAAGGAAGTTTGGATTGGGTAAGCTCAATAAAAGTTCTAGAATTTATAACGCTTATCAACTATGGACTAGTTGAATCAATAAGGGTTCACTAGTCTTACAAGGTTCAATAATAATTGATATTCAATTTGAATAATAAAATTCAAGATGTATACAATCGAATAAGTATTGTATAATAAGAATTATGCTTTTAAAGAATGATAAGATCTAATATGAAATCTTGACTTGAACAGTAATAAACAAGATAGAATAATGAACTTGCTTTATGTAAAGAATTAAGGTTTAGGAACTTGCCTCGTGTGTAGGCTAAACGATTACTACTTTCGTTCACCACAAGTCTTACACACATACCATATATATTCACGAAATTCATTAGTTACATTTTCTCTTAATTATTTAATATAAACTCTACTTTATTTAACAAATCATTACCCTTCTAATTTAATTACTTAATTAAATTAGAATATTTTCATTCTCTTACTATTATTACACTCGAATAAATTATTTTATAATAATTTCCATCGAATATTTATTTTACTCCATCAATATCTCAATTAAAATATTTATTTTATTTTATAAATATTTTAATAATAATTTTCATCGAATATTTATTTTATTCCATCAATATCTCAATTATAATATTTATTTTATTTTATAAATATTTTAATAATAATTTTATCGAATATTTATTTTACTCCATCAATATCTCAATTAAAATATTTAATTTATTTGATAAATATTTTAATTAATTATTATTATTTAATTAATTATTATTTTTTATTTATTTATTTATTTTTATTTTTATTTTCGTCGGGGCGGGATAATTTAGTATGGTAACACCCGCCGGGGGCGGGGTTACACAGACTTAGTTTCTGCAATTTCTGCAGTTCTGCAGTTCGCGAACATAACAAGGCCAAATTAGGCCAAAAATGAATCACACGTAAAATTATACATGAATATGGTCATAACTTTCAATTAGTTATTTTTACACGAATTTAGACTTACCCAATCATTGTAATACATATATAATCATTACTTAACCCATCTAGCATGATTTTTAACAAGTTACAACACATAATTTGCAAAAATCAACACATTTCCTTCCTTATTCTTGATGTTCTTGAAGGTTTTGAAAATAAAACATGAAAATTGTCACTACGGATTCGTTATAACACCGAATCCGTTTATTTAAATTTTGGTCTCTTCGTATCAACATGCATAACATCATACGAGTGTAAATTTTACGAAAACATTTATGTTTGACATACTAAAGTCACGTATAAGGCCATAAGGTCCAAAACCCATACTCTGTAATTTTGTAGAAATCATATACGACATGTTTTCATGAATTTGATGATATGGTTTACATAATATATATAATTAAACACGATTTGATATGTCATAGCACATATACAACCCATAATCATTACTCCTAACCCAATTACAGAGGTTAAACCAAAACTTTAAAAGCCATTTTCATGAAAACTAAAAGACGTGAAGTAGAAATTGGGAAGGAGGTAGATTACCCTGAGTATAATTTAGAAGAGGTGATCAATGATGATCCTTTCACAACAACCTGTTGATTACACACTTAAAAAAAATTCTCTCAAGCTTCTCAATTTTCTCTCTGGCTTGTTTTCTAGACTTAGGCGATAATGAAGAATGAAAAGAAGAATACGTATTATAAGAATTCAACAGACGCGCATAATGGTCAGTTACTCCAGTAGTGGGTAACTGCATCCAACTCCCCGTAGGGCCTTGTTTGGCTAGATTAATAGATTTCAAAAATTATTTAATTTAATAAAGCTTTATCATATAGTTTAATTCATGTCACACCCACTTGCACAATAATTCATATATCTTATTTAATATAAATAAAATATAATAACTTCTCGTAAATTCACATAGTCATATATTTAATTTTTTCATTAATTAATAATGTCAAATTATTAATTCTCTAATTAATAATTAAATTAATTAAAATACTAATATGCTTATTAAATATTTCTTTTAATACAATAAGCTCACATAATCACATACTTTGATAATAAAACTCTCTACATTAATTTAATAAATGTAACACATATAATTAAATTAATCTACCACAATTACGTCAATTAATTATTTAATCTAATAATTAATTCATCGAAAAATATTTATTCAATCCAATAAATATTAAAATATTATTACAAAATGACGGTTGTCACATCTTTCCCCTCTTAAAAGGATTCTGTCCCCAGAATCACAACTCAAAAATTTGTCCCGTTACATTCTCCCCCCCTTACAAAGATTCTGTCCCCAGAATCGCATATAACAATCTAAGTAAATAAATGAGGATAATTCTTCATCATATTCTCTTCGAGTTCCCACGTAGCTTCTTCAGCGTTGTGGTTCCTCCAAATTACCTTAACAGAAGGTATTACTTTATTTCTCAGAACTTGTTCTTTTCGGTCGACAATTTGAACAGGAATTTTTTCGTAAGATAAGTCTTTGTCGAAATGTAGGGGTTCAAATTCAATCACGTGCTTGTAATCGGGTTTGTAGGGTCGTAGGACTAAGACATGGAAAACATTGTGGACATTCTCTAGAGATGGAGGTAAGGCTACCTCATAAGCAACTTCTCCGACCCTTCTCAAAACTTCAAAGGGTCCGATGAATCTTGGGCTCAATTTTCCCTTCTTTCCGAATCTGATCTTTCCTTTCCAAGGAGAGACCTTTAAGAACACATAACTACCTGGTTCGAACTCAACATTCTTACGGTGTGGATCGGCGTATTTCTTCTGTCTATCTTGAGCTGCTGTCAATCTTACTCGAATCACCTTGACTTTGTCTGCTGTTTGTTGTATCAATTCCGGGCCTAGTAGTTGTCTTTCGCCAACTTCATCCCAATATAGTGGAGTTATGCACTTTCTGCCGTATAACGCTTCATAGGGTGGCATTCCAATACTAGCGTGGTAACTGTTGTTGTAACCGAACTCTACAAGCGGTAAATGATCATCCCAATTTCCTTTAAAATCCATTATGCAAGCTCTTAACATATCTTCCAATGTTTGAATTGTTCTTTCACTTTGTCCATCTGTCTGCGGGTGATATGCTGTGCTCATTCGCAACTGTGTACCCATGCATTCCTGTAGACGTTTCCAGAAGTTCGACGTAAAACGCGGATCTCTATCAGAAACAATTGACACGGGAACTCCGTGTCTTGAAACAATCTCTTTTACATATAACCTTGCCAACTGATCTAAGTTGAATCTGATTTTGATCGGAAGGAAGTGTGCGGATTTCGTTAGTCGGTCAACGATAACCCATACTGCGTCGTAGCCTTTTTGAGTCGTCGGAAGGCCAACCACGAAGTCCATTGTAATATGTTCCCATTTCCACTCTGGGATCTCTAACGGTTGTAACAATCCACTCGGTCTCTGATGTTCCGCTTTCACTTTCTGACAGGTCAGACACTTGGCAACACATTCTGCAACATCACGCTTCAAATTCGGCCACCAGAAATGTTGTTTAAGATCTTGGTACATCTTGGTACTACCAGGGTGAATCGAATATCATGAACTATGAGCCTCGCTTAAAATATCTTCCTTAATCTCTTGAACTGGCGGTACCCAAATTCTATTATCAAATCTCAGTATTCCTTCCTTATCCATTTTAAATCTTGGTTCGGTTCCTTCAGATATCTTCTTTGTCACATTTTTACATTCTTCGTCCTGAAGCTGAGCCTCCTTAATTTTATCCAGTAGGGTTATACCAGATTGCATCTGAAATATTTTCTCATCAATCTCCATAGGATACTTCACTTCCAATTCCAATTTCTCCTTTTCCGCAATTAGCTCGTCCTGAGCAGTCAACATCATCAACTTCTCCAGACCCTTTCTACTTAAGGCATCGGCAACGACATTCGCCTTACCCGGATGGTATAAAATCTCACAGTCGTAGTCCTTAATTAACTCCAACCACCTTCTTTGTCGCATATTCAAGTCCTTCTGCGTGAAAATATATTTCAGACTCTTATGGTCGGTATATATTTCACACTTCTCCCCGTAGAGATAGTGCCTCCAAATTTTCAAAGCAAAAACAACCGCAGCTAACTCCAAGTCATGGGTCGGATACCCCTTCTCATAATCTTTCAGTTGTCGTGACGCGTATGCAATGACTCTACCATTTTGCATGAGCACACAGCCAAGTCTTTTGTGCGATGCATCACTATATACCACAAAATTTCCTGTGTCATCTGGTAGAGATAACACAAGGGCTGAACTTAACCTCTTCTTTAATTCTTGAAAGCTTTCCTCACACTTCTCCGTCCAAACAAATTTCATCGATTTTCTAGTCAGATTTGTCAACGGGGTTGCGATCTTGGAAAAATCCTGAATGAATCTTCTGTAATAACCTGCCAATCCAAGAAAACTTCTTACTTCCGACGGCGTCTTCGGCTGATCCCAGTTAATCACAGCTTCGACTTTGGAGGGATCCACCGAAATTCCGTCCCTATCGATCACATGTCCAAGAAATTGTACCCTTTCAATCCAGAATTCACATTTCGAAAATTTAGCGTACAACTTCTCTCTTATCAACGTCTCTAATGTCACCCTCAAATGTTCTTCATGTTCTTCCTTGGTTTTCGAATATACCAAAATGTCATCTATAAATACCACTACGAATTTGTCCAAAAACGGCTTGAACACTCCATTCATTAAGCCCATAAATGCTGCAGGAGCATTTGTTAAACCAAATGACATTACCAAAAATTCGTAGTGACCATATCGGGTTCTGAATGCTGTCTTCGGTACATCTTCTGGTCTCACCTTCAGTTGATGATAACCACTCCTCAAATCTATCTTTGAAAAGTATCTCGCTCCCTTTAACTGATCGAACAAGTCGTCGATTCGCGGTAATGGATATCTATTCTTGATCGTGACCTTATTCAGTTCTCTATAGTCGATGCAGAGCCGCATTGTCCCATCCTTCTTCTTTACGAATAAAACCGGTGCTCCCCACGGTGATACGCTTGGTTGGATATACTTCTTGTCTAGTAATTCTTGTAGTTGAACCATCAGCTCTTTCATCTCTACCGGTGCCATTCGGTATGGTGCCTTCGATATTGGAACCGTTCCTGGAGCCAAATCGATCACGAATTCAACCGCTCTATCTGGTGGAAGTCCTGGTAAATCATCCGGAAATACGTCTGCGAAATCCCTCACTACTGGTATCTCCTCTATTTTCGGATTTTCTTTACGAATATCGACTATGTAAGCTAGATATCCTACACAGCCTTGTCTTAACAACTTCCTGGCCTGCATCATCATCAGACAACTCGCTTGTCTAGGCGACTTACTACCATAAAACACAACCTTTGACGGAGTCATAAGGTTAATACGCTTCTTCTGGCAATCAATTACTGCCCCATAATTGGATAACCAGTCCATACCCAAGATAATATCGAATTCTCCCAGTCGAATAGGGATAAGATCTACGTTCATAATGTTACCCTTAATATCCACTCTACAGTTCTTGTGCACGTACTTAACAGGAATAATTTCTCTATTCGCAATTCCTATGTTCATGGGGTATTCTAACTCATCCTTAGGCAATTCTAAGTTCTTGGCAAAGTCATCGGATATAAATGAACAAGTAGCACCCGAATCAAATAATACATAAGCATTAACTTTATTGATCGGAATGATACCTGACACCACATCGCGAGACTGCACTGCATCCTGAACTGTCATGTTGAATGTTCTGGCGGTCGGCCGGTTGGTTGCAGTTGGTCCTGTGATAGTCAGAGTGCTTCCACCGTTGTTTCCTGTATTCCTTCCTGATCCTATTCCTCCAGATCCCTTCTTAGGACAATCCCTTGCAAGATGATCCTTTGAGCCACAAGTGAAGCAGGCACTCTTCTTTGGTTTAGAACAGTTAGGTGCTATGTGTCCTTCCTGACCACAATTGTAGCATACTCGTTTTCCCTTCATGCAAACTCCCAGATGAGCTTTTCTGCAGGTTGAGCACGCTTCAATCTTCTTCTTTTGCCCTCCTTGTTGACTTCCAGCTGACGAGTTATCGGACCACTTTCTCTTCTGATTATTATTACCTCCCGTGCTACTTCCACCAGTCTTGTTAATTCCTTCATTTTCACTCTTTTTCTTCTTCTGATCCTGATTATATTTAGATACCGCATCGCTTCCACCTTCAGCGAGTATGGCCTTCTCTAACACTCCAGCAAAGGTGTTCAATTGGAACATTGACACCTTGCTATACAACCAGGGCTTCAGTCCCTGCTCGAAACGTCTTGCCTTTCTCTCGTCAGTATGCACTTGATATGTGGCGAACCTAGCCGATTCATTGAACCTTGCCGCATAATCTGCTACGGACATATTCCCTTGTTTCAACTCCAAAAACTGAACTTACATTTGGTTTTGCGAACTAGTCGGAAAATACATCTCGAAAAACATCTCCTTAAATCTCTCCCAGGTTATTACACCTTCTCCTCCCCGTACTTTGTTTGCCTGCCACCAATAGCTGGCTTCAGACTTCAGCATGAATGTTGCATATGCGGTCTTCTGGTCTTCCCTTACTCTGGCGACGTCAAACACCTTCTCCATCTCCATAACCCATGTTTGAGCTTCAATTGGGTTCATGGAACCTTTAAACTCTGGCGGTCCCACCGCCTTGAAATCCTTGAACGTGGTGTTTGGTGGGGCTTGTGGTTGATTGTTAATTGCTCCAGCCAGTAAATTCACCAACTGCTGAAAGGGGTCAGCATTGGTGGTGTTGTTGTTGTTATTCGTTGACCCTTCCTGGGCTGGTCGACGATTTGGTCGTCTTCTTGGTGGCATTTTTCTGTTAAATAAACGCTTTATTAGAACTTTATTTATTTCTCTAAATAGTTAAGACATTACTCAATAATTTAACATATCACTTAACACATCATCTTAAATAACTTGATATATTTGCATTCAAATCAAAGTTTTAACATTAAACGATAGCATAACTTCTATTTACATCAACTATCCTGGAATAAAGAATCCACAGGATTTAAAACATTCAAATATTCTTTCGTTCATAAACACGTCAGAATTTACATATAAAAACTAATTAAGTCTTTCACATAATTAAACAAATTCTATCACTGTCTGTCAAGGCGCTGGATAGCCTTGCTACGTTCCTCCTCCATGATGCGGCACATCGTTCTACGATCTAGCATATATGATGGTAGATCCTCAAACTGGATTGGATACTTCCTAACTCGATCTTGGACCACATTCATTGCATTTTGTAGTGTAGAGTATGTCTCCTCAAGTTTAGCCTTCTTCGCATGGCGATCATCTTCTGCACGATCAGAACGGCGTGACTCTCGTACCCAACCCTCCTCTGCTATGGCAAGCCTCTCTGAGGTCTCCTTCAGATCCTTCTTTAACTTCTCTATTTCTGCGGACTTATCCTCGGTCTGACCCTTCTCGTGAACCAGATCCCACTCCACGTTTCCTAAACGTGTGTGAAGAGTCACAATCTCTCTATCCTTTTGCTCAATAGTAATCTGCTGACTAACCGCCTGCTCAGTCAAATCCCGAACAGTATCCTGCAACTCTACGTTACGATCATAGAGTGCGTCATACATCTTTGCATCAATGGAGTTCGGTGGGAACTCCTCTTCTTCCTCTTCCTCGGGATCCTCCTCTGGATCAGTCTCCGGCTCATGCTCCTGACCAACGAAAGTAACCATCGGATATGACTCTCTCTGTACAAGTTGTTCCCTGACGACATAAATGTCTCGGGGCTCCTCCTCTATAGGTAATCGGGGTTCCTCCTCCCTAGCTTGACTAGCTCCTCCAATATCCGACATCCTGACAACAAAATTTTAAGTTTTAATTACTAATCCATGCTAGCGAACACATAGATTAACACATAAGCACATAAAGTCTTTTATTATCTTTAATGAATTTAGAAATTCATTTCTTAGAACTCGATAAGAGTTTACCACTACTATGTTCTCGATCTCCTACAAGGCTACTACCTAAGGTTGTCCCCCCCCCCCACCTAAGGTTTATAACCTTACAGCTTTGATACCAACCTGTGACACCCCCAAATCCGGTACTTCCATTTCCACAGGATTTGGTGTTCACTGTACAAACATCATCTATCTATCTACCCATAAATAAAATACAACCATACAATAGATAGAATAAATAATAACTCTCTCCCCTTATGGGGTTACATCAACTGCATAACTAAATAAATCCCAGGTTAATCTAACCTTAAAATATCTGTGCGAAAACATAACAATTAAGTCTTAAGTAACATCAATTCTAAATGTCATTACACAACCACATAAACAAATAGTCTTCATTACTTACTAATCTTGCCCTTGCCTTTACTAGTGGAAGGCTCGTCTGTTCTCTCGTTCTTAACTGCAATGTTATTATTACGCAAGAGTGAGCACGATTGCCCACAAGTATAACAATATAATAAATGAATAATAATAACATGCGAATGAATTAATAACTTTGAATATAAAAGCTCAACTTTTGAATCAAGAATGAATAACAAGAATCAAAAGAAATTCTGAGGGTCACAAGACCTTGAACTATGTCCTAGGTTGTCAAGTGTTTATTCTTGAAACCTTTAACAATCATAAGACTATGGACTCTTCTTCTCGTACTTAGGGGGATCAGCCCTTAGTACCATATTGTGCACAATATCTTAACGCTAAAGCGTAAATAATCCCCTTTTAAAGGGTTGTTCATCTCAGTTTGACATCGGAGTCCGCACCAAAGGAAGTTTGGATTGGGTAAGCTCAATAAAAGTTCTAGAATTTATAACGCTTATCAACTATGGATTAGTTGAATCAATAAGGGTTCACTAGTCTTACAAGGTTCAATAATAATTGATATTCAATTTGAATAATAAAATTCAAGATGTATACAATCGAATAAGTATTGTATAATAAGAATTATGCTTTTAAAGAATGATAAGATCTAATATGAAATCTTGACTTGAACAGTAATAAACAAGATAGAATAATGAACTTGCTTTATGTAAAGAATTAAGGTTTAGGAACTTGCCTCGTGTGTAGGCTAAACGATTACTACTTCCGTTCACCACAAGTCCTACACACATACCATATATATTCACGAAATTCATTAGTTACATTTTCTCTTAATTATTTAATATAAACTCTACTTTATTTAACAAATCATTACCCTTCTAATTTAATTACTTAATTAAATTAGAATATTTTCATTCTCTTACTATTATTACACTCGAATAAATTATTTTATAATAATTTCCATCGAATATTTATTTTACTCCATCAATATCTCAATTAAAATATTTATTTTATTTTATAAATATTTTAATAATAATTTTCATCGAATATTTATTTTATTCCATCAATATCTCAATTATAATATTTATTTTATTTTATAAATATTTTAATAATAATTTTATCGAATATTTATTTTATTCCATCAATATCTCAATTAAAATATTTAATTTATTTAATAAATATTTTAATTAATTATTATTATTTAATTAATTATTATTATTTATTTATTTATTTATTTTTATTTTTATTTTCGTCGGGGCGGGATAATTTAGTTTGGTAACACCCGCCAGGGGCGGGGTTACCCAGACTTAGTTTCTGCAATTTCTGCAGTTCTGCAGTTCACGAACATAACAAGGCCAAATTAGGCCAAAAATGAATCACACGTAAAATTATACATGAATATGGCCATAACTTTCAATTAGTTATTTTTACACGAATTTAGACTTACCCAATCATTGTAATACATATATAATCATTACTTAACCCATCTAGCATGATTTTTAACAAGTTACAACACATAATTTGCAAAAATCAACACATTTCCTTCCTTTGTTCTTGATGTTCTTGAAGGTTTTGAAAATAAAACATGAAAATTGTCACTACGGATTCGTTATAACACCGAATCCGTTTATTTAAATTTTGATCTCTTCGTATCAACATGCATAACATCATACGAGTGTAAATTTTACGAAAACATTTATGTTTGACATACTAAAGTCATGTATAAGGCCATAAGGCCAAAACCCATACTCTGTAATTTTGTAGAAATCATATACGACATGTTTTCATGAATTTGATGATATGGTTTACATAATATATATAATTAAACACGATTTGATATGTCATAACACATATACAACCCATAATCATTACTCCTAACCCAATTACAGAGGTTAAACCAAAACTTTAAAAGCCATTTTCATGAAAACTAAAAGACGTGAAGTAGAAATTGGGAAGGAGGAGATTACCCTGAGTATAATTTAGAAGAGGTGATCAATGATGATCCTTTCACAACAACCTGTTGATTACACACTTACAAATTTCTCTCAAGCTTCTCAATTTTCTCTCTGGCTTATTTTCTAGACTTAGACGATAATGAAGAATGAAAAGAAGAACACGTATTATAAGAATTCAACAGACGCGCATAATGGTCAGTTACTCCAGTAGTGGGTAACTGCATCCAACTCCCCATAGGGCCTTGTTTGGCTAGATTAATAGATTTCAAAAATTATTTAATTTAATAAAGCTTTATCATATAGTTTAATTCATGTCACACCCACTTGCACAATAATTCATATATCTTATTTAATATAAATAAAATATAATAACTTCTCGTAAATTCACATAGTCATATATTTAATTTTCTCATTAATTAATAATGTCAAATTATTAATTCTCTAATTAATAATTAAATTAATTAAAATACTAATATGCTTATTAAATATTTCTTTTAATACAATAAGCTCACATAATCACATACTTTGATAATAAAACTCTCTACATTAATTTAATAAATGTAACACATATAATTAAATTAATCTACCACAATTGCGTCAATTAATTATTTAATCTAATAATTAATTCATCGAAAAATATTTATTCAATCCAATAAATATTAAAATATTATTACAAAATGACGGTTGTCACAGGACTAATAAAACACCATCTCGGACCGTCACTCTGTTCCCCGACTAGTTCCGGCTACATTCTCATTTCCTGAAGAGAACAATGAAAGAAAGGGTGAGCTCAACTAGCCCAGTAAGAAATATTATGACTAAGATAATGCAGAATAAATTATCATTAGCCTTCAACAATGTTAAACTGATAAAATACAATAGACATCAAGTTTAACTGCAGCGGAATAAGCAATCCATTAAAAGAGTCAAGTAGAGAATAAAATCTATTATCTTTTGTGATTTTAAAAAAAATTTCATCACTTTTTATCGCTGAGACTCAGCTTAAAAAATAATCCACATCATCCTTGCACTACGGCCAAGGATATTCATTAGGGTCCCGACCACAAATTATCCATGCACTACGGGCCAAGGATATTCGTTTATTCATCAATGGTCATGATCATGCCAACAACTGTCCATCAATGCACTACGGGCCAATGAGGACTTTTACTATATCATTTGTAACATTACGGTCATGATTATAACGAATAATCCCTGTTCATAATCATACCAAGTCCATCCATGCACTACAGGCCACAAATGACTTTAAAAAAAATATAAACATGAGGATGATGACAATGATATAAGAATTCAATAAAACAAGTTCAAGAATTAATTTATTCAGGAACTAATAAGTCCAAATTGTCAACATAATACTTCTTTGTAGAGTAAAATTCAAGAATGCTCAGAAGAATATTTCCATGAAAATATACTGGATGAAGTGCAAATATCAAGGATATTCCACTAATTTCATGGAGTATAGAAGTCAAAACTTTAACCAACTGAGTATAATAAAGAATGAAATAACAAAAGAAATCACCATACATGCGGTACTTCGCATAGACATGTTATTCCAATAGAATAATAAATAACGGAACCAGGTCAGGCGAAATTTGCACCGACAGGATGTTCCAACAGAATAATAAAGAATGGAATAACAACAGAAATCACCGTGCATCCGGTACTTCGCATTAACAGGTTATTCCAATAGAATACTAAATAATGGAACAAGGTTAGGTGAAATTCGCACCGACAGGATGTTCCAACAGAATAATAAAGATGGAACCAGGTCCGGCGTAAAATGCACAGACAGGATAATCCAACATAATAATAAAGAATGGAATAACAGAAGAATTTCACCAAGTATAGGGTAGCCCGAGTATACAGGTTATTCCAACAGAATAATAAAGAATGGAATAACAGAAGTTCTTTTCATAAATACAAAAGAAATAATACCCCTTACATTAGCATAAAGTTGGATACTGAAATAGAAATGTAGCAGACTTCTCTTCTTCTTCTCTCTATAATAAATGCTCTATAGCTTTGGTGAATTGGTGAGAAATGAAGGAAGAATGAGCTTCTATTTATAGAAAAATATAGTTTCAATAATTGCACGTTTTGGGGCTCGAAGAATTACAGTACAATACTTCCAACTTTTCTTTCACTTTTAATTTAGTCTTGGAAGTATTATCAAACTTGTACCACCTCCCCTAATAGTAAATAATGTGAATCAATAGTTCAATCATGTGAATCAATAGTTATAATCATGTGAAAATACGAAATACAGTATAGTACCTCCATCTATACCCCCCTTTTCAACTTAGTCATGCAAGTATTATAAATCTTGCACCAATTCCCCTAATAGTAAGTGAATGTGACTCAATAGTACACACATGTGAATAAATAGTTATATAAGCATGTGAATTAGTAGTAATTAATTGCTCATTTATTCGATAAATTACCCGATTTATCAATATAACCCCAGACATCAATTATCATCGGAATAGATGTCGATTTCAAATAACACCAATAATCCCAACATAATGGAACTATCAAATTCATCTTTAATCAACACGAATTTATTCATTATTAATACCATAACTCATAATATTTAACAATCAGGTCGTTCCCAAGAAAGAAGGGGCTTTCCAATAAGGATTTCTCCCTATTGGCGCACAATTAGGTGACCAAACCTCTCCTTGGCAGAACTTCTAGACATTATAAATATTGCAATTTAATAATATGAATAACTTTGTCATCTCAATTATTAATTTAATAATATATCATATAATGTAGATGATACTGTGACAATAATCGAATCAATAATATGAGAGATATGATGCAACAATTACAGTAGCAATAATTGAGTATAACTGAGTGACTTCTCACGTAAGCGTCAATAATCAATACCGTGTGCTACTATGCAACCACACGTATTACTATACTTTTACTACCGAGTAGTTCAACAGTATTAACGATAAAACTTCCACCGTTATTTTTATAAAAATATTTTTGTCGTTTTCTCAATCTGATAATAATTCTGTTGTGGGGTCCACCAATGATTGCGCCATTGTACGAATATTCCCTGCTAAAACGAATATTCCCCGTCCAATCGAATATAATATAACAACTTGCATACATTGTAGAATTTATAAATACTACACACAACTATAACATTATAACAAATTCATTCCATAATATTCAAAAATGATAATTATAGAAAAATCATCTTTATTCATAAAAGTTGGGGTCTTACAACCTCCTCTTCTTATGAAATTTCACCCTCGAAATGAAGGTACGTACCTGGTATGTCGAAGAGGTAAGGATACCATGATTTCATTTCAGATTCTAACTCCCAGGTCATTTCCTCAACATCATGGTTCATCCATAAAACTTTGACTTGAGGTATCACCATGGAGCGTAGAATATATTTCTTCTTATCAAAGATTTGAACAGGAACCTCTTCATACATTAAATCTTCTGCTATTTCGTCCAGTTCTAACTCAATAATGTTGTTCGGGTCTTTCACATATTTACGTAACATGGATATATGAATCTTCTACATATTTACTGTTATTATAGGAAAACTCCACCAATGGTAAGAACTTATCCCAACTTCCCTTGAGGTCAAGGACACAGAGTCTTAATAAATCTTTAAGAGTTTGAATAGTCGTCTCCGATTGTCCGTCCTTCTGAGGATGATATGTCAAACTAAATCATAAATTCGTGCCCATAGCTTTTTGCAAACTAACCCAAAATCGTGAAGTGAATCTTTGGTCTTGATCAGAAAGTATGGATACTGGCATACCATGCAATCTTACAACCTCGTTTATGTATATACGAGCAAGACGTTCAAGGGTATAAGTTTCTCGTTTAGGTAATAAATGAGCAGACTCAGTCAATCTATCAATAATGACCCAAATTACATCTATGCCTTGAGAAACCTTGGGAAGACCAGTAACGAAATCCATGGTAATGTGCTCCCATAATGGACCTTTTGATACTTGATGCTCTGCCTTGACTCGTTGACCAGTTAAACACCTTGAGATAAATAACGCTATCTCCCTCTTCATATTTCCCCACCAAAATGTATGTCGAAGATCATGATACATTTTGGTACTCCCAGGATGGATTGTAAACGGTGTATTGTGCGCCTCCATCATGATTTTATACTTTAAATCAGGGTCGTTAGGAACACAAAGTCTGGAGTTTACTCAAAGTATTCCTTCTTTATCGATTCTTGCTTCCGGCCTAACACCTTCTTGCACTTTCTTCCTCATACGCATCAGCTCCAGGTCTGTAATTTGAGCAGCTTTAACTTTATTAATTAAAGTCGGTTCTACTCGTATATTCGCCATCATCACGTGGGTCCTTGGAGTCTGTATCTCTATCTCCATCCTTTTCAAGTCATACAAAATTGGTCTTTGCGTTGACAATATCGCACTTATACCCGCATATGATCTTCTACTCAATGCGTTAGCTACCATGTTCGCTTTTCCAGGATATTATTGGATGGTATGATCATAATCTTTAAATAGTTCAAGCCAAAATCGCTGTCGCATGTTGAGTTCCTTTTGAGTGAAGAAATATTTGAGGATTTTATGATCCGTAAAGATCTCCACTTTATCCCCATACAAGTAATGCCTCCAAATATTTAGTGAAAAAACGACTGCTGCCAACTCTAGATCATGAGTAGGATAATTCCTCTCATATTCTTTAAGTTGTCGTGAGGCATAGGCTATGACTTTCCCATGTTGCATGAGAACACAACCTAACCCTTTGCCCAAAGCATCACTATAGATGACAAATCCCTCCGAGCTAGATGGTATTGTCAGAACAGGTGCTGAAATAAGTCTCCTCTTGAGTTCTTGAAAACTCTTCTCATATATTTCGCTCCAACCGAATTTTGTATCTTTCCAAGTCAGCTGAGTTAATGGAGTAGCGATTCAAGAAAATCCTTCCACAATTCTCAGATAATAACCAGCTAAGCCGAGAAAGCTACGTACTTCGGTCACTGATTTGGGTTGCTCCGAGCTTTGAATAGCTTCAATCTTTGCTGGGTCAACAGATATTCCATGACTTAATACTATGTGCCCAAGGAATGCTACTTCCTCAAGCCAGAACTTGCATTTCTTTAACTTGGCATAAAGCATATATTCATGAAGCTTTTGGAGTATCAGCCTCAAGTGTTGCTCATGATCTTCACGGTTTTTGGAATAAATAAGGATGTCATCAATAAAGACGACCACAAAGTGATCCAAATATTCCTTGAATACTCGGTTCATCATATCCATGAAGGCAGAAGGAGCATTAGTCAATCCAAAAGACATGACTAGGAATTTATAATGCCCGTACCGAGTTTTGAAAGCCGTCTTTGGAATATCATCGGTTCTAATCTTCAATCGGTGATATCCGAAAAGAAGATCAATCTTTGAAAAGAATTTGGCGCCTTGTAACTGGTCAAACAGGTCGTCAATACGTGGCAATGGGTACCTATTTTTGATGGTGACATGGTTCAACACCCGATAATCAATACAAAGTCGCATACTCCTGTCTTTCTTTTTCATGAATAGAACAGGAGCACCCCAAGGAGAAGTACTAGGATGACTGAAACCGATGTCTAACAATTCCTGTAATTGGGTCTTTAACTCCTGAAGTTCCATAGGAGCCATTCGATATGGGGCTTTAGAAATAGGTTTTGTACCAGGTTCAAGGTCGATATAAAATTCAATTTCACGCTCTGGGGGTAGGCCAGGAAGTTCTTCAAAGAATACGTCAGGAAATTCATTAACAATAGAAATATGATTCAAAACTGACGTATTTTTATTTAGATTCGTGACATTAGCTAAGAAAGCTTGACATTCGTTTTTCAATAAATGAATAGCTTTATGGCTTGAGATGATAGTGATTGATTTTAATGGTTTGGTTGCTTGAATTCGCATAATAGGTTGGTTAGGAATATGAAAGCTAACAACCTTACGAAAATAATCAATTTTTGCATGATAAGTAGTTAACCAATCAATCCCTAGAATTACATCAAATGCAAGTATTTTCAATAAAATAAGATCTACAGGTAATGTGAGGGTACCAATTTGAACTAAACAAGACTTATAAACAGTAGATGTAATGAAAGTTTCTCCCAATGGAGTTTAAATAGATAAGTCAAAGTCCAATTTCTCTGGAGTCAAATTTAAACATTGAACGCAAGTAGGAGAAATAAAAGAATGGTTAGAACCATTATCAGATAAGGTATATACTTCGCTAGAGTTTATGATAAGCTTACCCGTGATGACCTCGTTCGGGTTCCTTGCTTTCTGGGAGGTCACGACAAACGCTCTCCCTTGTACTACCGGTTTTGTCTTGTCTGGGACGGCCTTTGATGCCTCCATCCCAGCTGGACTTGTCTTCAGTGCATGACGAAATCGGGCAAGGTGACCTTCTCTTCCACAATTGTAACATGCTTTGCAGAGCATCGTGCAATTTGGACTGATGTGTCCCTCCCCTCCACATTTGAAGTATATGATAGGTGGTTGTTCTCCTTCTTTAACGACAGGTGCTGATGTTGGCGTCTTTCCATCATTCTTGAATCTCCTCTTCTTGAAATGTCCATTCTTATTATTTTGGCTATGATTACCACTGAAGTGGTTACTATTTCTGGCATGTTGATTCCCTTCACTCTTATTGTCACCGCTTCGATGACTGTTTTCACTGGTATTATCATTTTGCCGGCTGCTCTCTTTTGGTTGGGTTGACTCATTATCGCGTTCCAATAACTGAGCCCTATTAACAACATCTGAATTCAAACATAGTTTATGAAAGATAAGATATTGACGTATCTTGGGTTTCAAACCTCTTAGAAACATTCGTGTCATTCTCTCCTCATTATCAACCAAATGGGACGCAAACCGGGATAACTCGGCAAACTTGGCTTTGTACTGCAACACGGTCATGTTGTTTTGTTCCAGTTTAATGAACTCTACCTCTTTCATGTGACGAATACTTACGGGAAAGTACTTGTCGTTGAACAGTTCTTGGAACTTCTCCCAAGACATCTTCAGTGCGGCAGGTTGAGTACGCTTTACAGATTCACACCAGTAATCTTCCTCTGCCCGCAACATGAAGGTGGCAAAGGGAACCTTTTGCTCGTCGGAGCATCCCAAGACATCAAATATCTTGTTGATCTGATTTATCCATGTCTCCGCCTTAAGTGGCTTTGGCTCTCCAAAAAACTTTGGTGGTCCCAGCCCCTTCAACCGTTTGGCGGTGACCGTCCGAGAGTTGCCAGTGTTTTCACCTGCATTTTGGATAGGAGCCGCTCTTGCCTGATGTTGCATGAATTGCATGAAACCTCGAAACATTCCATCGTTCATCATTTGGTCAGTGTTGTTGTTTGCATGAGGATTGTTGCCTTCCTGATGCACATTGTCCTGGTTATTGATCTGTGGAGACTCAACGGTCTCCTGTGCTCCATTGATGTTCTCAACATTCTCAGATGCCATTTTCAAATACTGTCACAAAATAAGGGTTAATTAATATATGACATATTATTCTTATACTCTGACCGACCAATTAAATACCAAATAAATTAGGTAGGTCATACTAGCGCAGGAATTCCCCGTCTCTCCTTTCCTAGTTCTTGTCTCACATCTTAGCCAGGGATCATATCCCTAAGCTTTGATACCAACTGTGATGCCCCCAAAATAGGTATACATCACCTATTCTGAGTCGCCAAATACATGGTACAGAATACAAATACAATCTTAAATATACAACAAGAGCTGTGAGTTTTAATACAAATATTGTCTTCTAGACAATATCTACTCTCAGAATAAGTCCTAATTACATTTATTATCATACTATTTTATAGAATAGTGAGGACTACTAAGACACCATCTCGGACCGTCACTTTGTTCCCCGACTAGTCCCGACTACGTTCTCATTTCCTAAAGAGAACAGTGAAAGAAAGGGTGAGCTCAACTAGCCCAGTAAGAAATATTATGACTAAGATAATGCATAATAAATTATCATTAGCCTTCAACAATGTTAAACTGATAAAATATAATAGACATCAAGTTTAACTACAACGGAACAAGCAATCCATTAAAAGAGTCAAGTAGAGAATAAAATCTACTATCTTTTATGATTTAAAAAGGTTTTCATCACTTTTTATCGCTGAGACTCAGCTTAATAAATAATCCACATCATCCTTGCACTACGTCCAAGGATATTCATTAGGTCACAACCACAAATTATCCATGCACTAAGGGCCAAGGATATTCGTGTATTCATCAATGGTCATGATCATGCCAACAACTGTCCATTAATACACTATGTGCCAATGAGGACTTTTACCACATCATTTGTAACATTACGGTCATGATTACACCGAATAATCCCTGGTCATAATCATACCAAGTCCATCCATGCACTACAGGCCACAGATGACTTTAAAAAAATATAAACATGAGGAATATGACAATGATATAAGAATTCAATAAAACAAGTTCAAGAATTAATTTATTCAGGAACTAATAAGTCCAAATTGTCAACATGATACTTCTTTATAGAGTAAAATTCAAGAATGCTCAGAAGAATATTTTCATGTAAAGATACTGGATGAAGCGTAAATATCAAGGATATTCTACTAATTTCATTAAGTATAGAAGTCAAAACTTTAACCAACTGAGTATAATAAAGAATGGAATAATAACAGAAATTACCATGCATGCGGTACTTCGCATAGACAGGTTATTCCAATAGAATAATAAATAACGGAACCAGGTCAGGCGAAATTCGCACCGACAGGATGTTCCAATAGAATAATAAAGACGGAACCAGGTCCGACGTAAAATGCACAGACAGTATATTCCAACAGACTAATAAAGAATGGAATAACAGAAGAATTTCACCAAGTATAGGGTAGCCCGCGTATACAGGTTATTCCAATAGAATAATAAAGAATGGAATAACAGAAGTTCGCTTCATGAATACAAAAGAAATAATAACCCTTATTTTTGAATAAAGCTGGATACTGGGATAAAAATGTAGCAAACTTCTCTTCTTCTTTCTCTCTATAACTTTTCTATATAATAAATGCTATATAGCTTTGGTGAATTGGTGAGAAATGAAGGAAGAAAGAGTTTCTATTTATAGAAAAATATAGTTATAATAATTGCACATTTTGGGGCTCAAAAAATTACAGTACAATACCTCCAACTTTTCTTTTATTTTTAAATTAGTCATGGAAGTATTATCAAACTTGCATCACCTCCCTTAATAGTAAATAATGTGAATCAATAGTTCAATCATGTAAATCAATAGTTATAATCATGTGAAAATACAAAATACAGTATAGTACCTCCATCTATACCCCCCATTTTAACTTAGTCATGTAAGTATTATCAATCTTGCACCAACTCCCCTAATAGTAAGTGAATGTGACTCAATAGTACACACATGTGAATAAATAGTTATATAAGCATGTGAATTAGTATCAATTAATTGCTCATTTGTCGGATAAATTACCATATTTATCAATATAACCCCCAGACATCAATTATCATCGGAATAGATGTCCATTTCAACTAACACCAATACTCCCAACATAATTGAACTATCAAATTCATCTTTAATCAATACGAATTTATTCATTATTAATATCATAACTCACAATATTTAACAATCAGGTCGTTCCCAGGAAAGAAAGGGCTTTCTAATAAGGATTTCTCCCTATTGGCGCACAATTAGGTGACCAAACCTCTCCTTGGCAGAACTTCTAGACATTATAAATATTGCAATTTAATAATATGAATAACTTTGTCATCTCAATTATTGATTTAATATTATATCATATAATGTAGATGATACTGTGACAATAATCGAATCAATAATATGAGAGATATGATGCAACAATTACTGTAGCAATAATTGAGTATAACTGAGTGACTTCTCACGTAAGCGTCAATAATCAATACCGTGTGCTACTATGCAACCACACGTATTACTGTATTTTTACTACCGAGTAGTTCAACAGTATTAACGGTAAAACTTCCGCCGTTATTTTTATAAAAAATATTTTTTATCGTTTTCTCAATCTGACAATAATTCTGTTGTGGGGTCAACCAATGATTGCGCCGTTGTACGAATATTCCCTGATAAAACAAATATTCCTCGACCAATCGAATATAATATAACAACTTGCATACATTGTAGAATTTATAAATACTACACACAACTATAACATTATAACAAATTCATTCCATAATATTCAAAAATGATAATTATAGAAAAATCATCTTTATTTATAAAAGTTGGGGTCTAACAGTGGGGACTTGTTTTGGGACTGGTCTATCAATATATTTCAAAGGTTTGGAGTTGAGAGAGTTTTGGTTGAGTGTTGTGATCAAATGAGGCTTAAATATGACATTTTCTTTCTCGTAATCTATATATATTATGTATGTAATGGACAAGGCTGATGAAATGGCTGATTTGTGTGATTTATTTAGTCACATGGTTGGTCTTAGAGTAGTTCACCAACTACATTTTGGCTAGATCTACAAGTTTGTCAAGAATAAACATGTGAATAATATTCCTACTTACATGTGATTTGATTATGATATATATGAATGAATATACAAGTATGCTTGTATTAAGAAAAGATGTAAATTCCTTTTAAAGATTATAGAAACATATGTACAAGGTGTTAGAATGAATTGATCAAATATGTTAGGTTGATCCTATATAAGAAAAATAGCTTTGTAAAGTCCTTAAAAATGATGTAAAAGGACTATAAATATAGAAAGATCAAGCATATTAGGTTGATCTTATGATGTAATAGATAGGCTTGTCTGATCGTCGAGCACTGCACCAGAAATCGTAGTCTACCAGGAGAGTCAAGGATAACTCGAGACCTATCGAGGCAGAATCGTAGTCTGCAAGATACTAGATCTCGGAGTTCGTAGACTGCCAGGAGATATAAGGAAGGATCATAGTGTGTCGAGGAGCACTTCCTCGGAGCCGTAGTCTTCTGAGGAAGTCATGTTCAAAATCGTAGAGACATCCTGCCTACGAGCCGACCGAGAATCTACCGAAGCCAAGTCAAAAATCGTAGACTACACTCAGAATCGTAGAGTCTACTAATGTCAAAGCCAAGTCAAGAATCGTAGACTACACTCAGAGCCATAGATTCTACTCATCATATTAGAGGCAGAGATCGTAGTCGAGCAAGATCAGATGAAGTCAACAAGCACAACGACAGAAATCGTAGAGTGTCAAGATTTAATCTCAGAGTCGTAGTGTCTGCACAGTTGAAGCTGAATCGTAGAGTGCATAACTAAGACCTCAATAGATGTGCTCATAAAGCCAAGGTAGAATCATAGAGCAAACACGATTCTCAACAATAGAGCACTCCCAAAATATCCAAAGGAACCAAGCCTCTGGTTGGTACTGCAAAGATACATCCCACTTGAAGGAAACCAGAGAGCACTCAACGAATGGCATGCAAGCTAAAAGAAGATCTAAGCAACAACTTAATCCGCATCCAGACTAAGTTGTGAAGCCATTCAAGATGAAGTCTTCCACAAGTTGATCATAAAAAGACTTCAGTAACTGACTAAGGAAAGTCAGCGAATGCAGTTGCTATCAAGTAAATAGAAGACAGCGATCTTGGAAGCACTAGGATCGTAGTGTTTTCCAAACAAAGAAAGAACTGATAGAGTGTACACATAGATACTAGTCAGCCTCTGAAGAACAAGGCTAAAGTGATTAAGCATTGGGTCAGTCCATTGATGATAAGTGAACAGGAGATCACAAGGAGAAAGCGAGCTAGACACGCCACAAATCTGAAATGTCATGCTATTCAGAAAGGGGCCAGAACAAAGAGTCAAGCCATCAATATCTGAGAGCAGTCGAAGCAAACAGAAGTGTTGAAGCACTGTACAAGAGAAGGAAGAAGTGTTCTACATTGTAGATCTAATGAACACTCTTCAAGATCATAGTGTTGTCTCTACCGTCAACTAGACACTACGATCAGGTCCAAGAAATGCATGCATTAGAATCGTAGAGTTCGGTCATCCGAAGATTGAAGCAATGGCAACGGTTCAATCTGAAGGTTGGTATTCGGATAAGAGCTTGTTGAGAGCATCGATGCAAAAGGACAACCTCTGATCTAGAGATCAGAAAGGGGGAAATAAAGTCGTCGACCTGCCCGAGACATCAAAGTGACATCTCTTACGGGATAGGTGAAACAGTAGACTGCAGTGTCAGAAAGTTATGTCATGTCACATCTGCAGTCTACACCAAATAACTTAAGATCTATGAAGTAATTTGAATAGCTTTCAATGAATACTTTCCAACGGGAAGGTTGGCAAGGAGTATAAATCAGAATGAGCTTCAAAGATCAAAAGTGCTGATGATTTTCATGTTGTAGAATCGTTGAGTTGAAGAATGCTATTGTTGACCCTACGAGTTCCACCAGAGATTGAGAGCACAAGTCTTAGTAACAGTAAGACTATAAAGGTGGAAGTGAAGCAGCTTTGAAGAATGACTTAAACAAATCAAAGCTTCACTCAACAAAGATGAGAATGCCACTGAAGATGGCAGCTAATGTGACGCCCCCAAATTCGGGTTACCTGATCCCCGAGTTTGGTGCTCACGATCCACAAAAAAATATAACATATAACTACCCATTCATTTATAAATAGAAATACATAACTCATTAACAGATATTGTTAATACATAAGTCCCAGGTCCACTAACCTTAACATTACAGACATACCCCTTAGATATACAAAAAGGGTTTACAATACAACAATATAATAATAATAATGTTCAACATAACTAATTTATAACTATGCCTTTTCCTTTGTTCTTCTTCACAGCACCTTCTGCAACTTCGTCCCTAGCTGAAAAGTTTTATTTAGCAAGGGTGAGCAACAAGTTTACCCCGCAAGTTAAGATATACGATAAAAGTATAGAAATCAATATCAATTTTTCTCACATTCTACGCAACAATAATTGGATAATGAAAGAGTACAACGCTTTTAAGGTTTTCTACGATATTCAAATGAAAGGGTGAGCAACAAGTTTACCCCGCAAGTTAAGACATACGATAAAAGTAGATTATTTTTCAGATTTATGCTGAGCGATCCATTGGATCTTGAACTTCTCTTCTCGAGTAACTATCAAAGTTAAACTTTGATATACCCAGGTGTATCAGATAACCATAAAGATTAAATCATACCCTTCTACAAGTATATAAAGTAATCAGCTTCAGTATACCCTATATTATGCATAATACATAATCTCGCGCAAAGGCCGAATACACGACCAATATAATATTCCCTTTATATAAAAGGTTGTTCTTTTCAGTCTCAGAATCAAGATTTTGATTTAACAACAAAATACTGTGATTTTAAATTATATTTACTTCTCGATCTAGCCAAAATAATTGGCATCGATATGTCAATAATAATTGAATTTCTCTTCTCGAATCTATCAAGTTCTAACAAATTTTCGTCTAGCTTGAATAGTTAGCTAAGACATTTCTTAGTATAAATTGACAATAAACAGGAATTATCTGTACTGTCAATTCTAGCTTCTACGAATATGAATATCCAACAACATTTATTCTACAAATGTATATTTCTGAATCATTTATTCAATTTTAATTATTAAACATGCACTAACTGCGAATAATCAACAATAAATTCCATGGACGTGGTGTAATTAGCAATAATTAACCACTATAATAATTGAATGAATATAACTCAAGGTTGAGTTAGGAAACTTTCCTCTTCCGCTGATTACAACTATACAAAATAATTAACTGCGTTCGTAAGACTTATAATCAACAATGTCAGTCTCACAATTAGCACAATCATTTATAACACACAGCACTGTATTCACAGTCAAACTTCTCCTAGGCACATTACCACATAGACACATCAGTGTTTATAACCTATATAAACACATAACAAGTCTAACTATTTCGGTCTGGTTAGGCTTCAGTCCATTCTCGGTGTTCTAGTCACCCTATCTGACAATTAACACAATCATTGTCAAGCAAAAATCAGTTTCTAAGCTTCAATATTAATTTAGATAAGTCAATTATCATTTATAATATTTTTCAGAAGCTTTTAATAATTTATAAGCAATTATTATAATTTGCAATAATTTTTCAAATATCGTAATCATTTTTAAATAATTTAATTATCAGATAATCTTATCATCATTAATATTTAATAATATTAAAATATTAATGACATACTTGTCAAAATATTAAAGTTATTATCAATAACTTAAAACATTTTTAAATCATCAATATTCTACTTAAATAATTTTTAAATTAATTAAAATCATGTTTAAACCATCACAATTAATATTTAAATATTAATGAAATTATTATCCAAATATTAAAAGTCATTAATTATAATTTAAAATATTTTAAAATAATTTTTCTCATTTTTAAATGATTTTTAAATCAATAAAATTATTTTTATTTCATTGATTTAATATAATAATTAAAAAAATATAATTTCATTAATATTAATTATTAATGAGATTTCTCCAAAAATATTAAAAATTATATTTTATAATTCAAAATATTTTCTAACACTTTATTCTCATTTAAAATGATTTTTATAATATTAAAATCATTTTTCTCTAATTTATTCAATATAGTAACTAAATAAATTAAACAACATTAATATTAAATTATTAATAAAAATTCTCTAAAAATATTAAAATTTACATTTTATAACTCAGAATATTTTTAAATGCTTTATTCTTATTTAAACTAATTTTTATAATATTAAAATCATTTTTCTCTAATTTATTCAATATATTAACTAAATAAATTAAACATCATTAATATTAAATTATTAATGAAAATTCTCTAAAAATATTAAAAGTTACATTTTATAACTCATAATATTTTTAAATACTTTATTCTTATTTAAAATGATTTTTAATATATTAAAATCATTTTTCTCTAATTTATTTAATACACTAATTAAATAAATTAAATACCTTTAATATTTAAATAATTATAAATATTAAAGAAAAATAATCCAATTGGTCAAAAATTATTTTTCATAAATTAAAATAATTTTTAAAACCATTTTTAATAATTTTTATAATTTATTTTCTATTTTTAATCATTTTTTAGAAATTAGGAAAATAAAATTAAATAAACTGTCGTTATAGGCCTTTAGCGACACAATGTGTAGACTTGGGTGTTCTTTGCTCAAGAACACTGACAAAGTCAGTGTTCAAGGGGTCATGTTTGACTGGCCCTAATTCTTAGCTTAATCATGTTCTGGGTTAGCTTGAACACTGATCTAGTAGTAGGTATGTAATACTACCATTAACAACCAATAATTTGGTCCAAATACCACTCAGATGCAAGATCTGAGCTTTGAAAATTCTTGTCAGACGGTTTCTGGGTTTTCCAGAAACCCAGGTTGTTCAACCAGTCACTTTCATGCTCAATTTTATATACGATTTGGTCATGTTTCTTGTGATCTAAATGTTCTACGTTATAGTCCTTATGTCAAGGAACAATACCAAAGCAATAGATCGGTCCAACAACAAACAAATCATAATTTATCAAGCGGTCAAACTATATCAGAAAGTTCGTGCAAAACCTTTTCTGGAATTTCCAGAAATTCAAGTCATGGCCGAATGCCCTACTTTGACCGGCTGCTACCTTTGATCTGTTGATATTCTACACGATACAAGGCCATCAATACAAAGTACACATAACCAGCTACAAATATGTACCAAACAACGACATTAAATCATTTAAAACCTGATAGATTCGGACCTTAGAACTTCTTGTCAGACTCTGTTTATCACGTTCTAGGTTACCCAGAATGTTACTCGGTCAATGTCGGTCAACAGACTTTGACTGAGTATAACTTGCAATCTAGCTATTCAATGACACTTATTCCACTTTCCAATTAAAGACCACATATCAGGATATAGATTCAACACATAAGACATTAAAAAGCATTAACAGACAAAGATCAGTGGCATCTGACATTTGCTTGTCAGACGACTATGACTATTCCTTAGCAGTTTTTGAACACTTCATTTTTTTACCCACTTTGATGCTATGGATCTATCATGGATCAACATAGATCATCTAAAAATATCATATAACACCTTCTTAAACACGTAAACATAAATTTTTTTCATAACAACTTGGATCAATATAAAAGATAGGGTTTATACCTCTTAGCCTCAAATCCTTGATCTTAATCTTCCTAATTGATATTGGTTGATCAAGGGGCTGTTTATGTGACTGGTCTACTTGATAATTTCGAAGGTTTTGAGAGAAAAATGGGTTGGTGAGAGCTAGGTTGAAAATGACTAAGTTTTATAAATTTTCTCTCTCTAATTTTCTTATATAATGACATAAGTTGCTAGATCTGATGATATGGACGAATTTGGATGGAGTTTTTGTGCCACAAAGTCAAGTTAGTAGTTCACCAACTAAAGGTATTGCCAATTCTACAAGTTAACTCATTAAATATGTAAAAATTGTATTATTGTCATTTGAAAAATACATTTAATGGCATACTTGACATTTGTACAAACCCTTAAGGTTTAACCCTAAGGTCCTAACCCTTAGGTTTTAAAACTTAAACTTCTATAATTATTTTCTAATTATGGTTTAATTAGAAAATTAAGATTTCTAAAATTATAATTAGGGTTTACTAATTAAATTAGTTTTTCCTAATTATATTAACGTTTAATAAATACATTAGGCTTGCCAATACGGATTAGGGTTGCTTAATTAGGATTTAGGATTCACAAATTTAGAATTAGGGTTTCCTGGCATACGATTAGCGTTTCCAATTGTGTGTTAGGGTTTTTAATTCCTGAGATTAGGGTTTCTAACCTCTTATTAGGCTTTATAAATTTCAAACCTTATCTGATCAATCATTGGTCAATATGTCAACACAGTACAAACACGTACTTATCAGTACAATTATTTTAATTATATTTTCTATCAAATCCCTATTCAGAAATTAGGTTTAGGGTTTCTAAAGCTGTTAGGCACAACTCTACTCTTATTTTCTCAATCAATACACCGATTAACTAATTCTCGAGACTTGTCTCACAGATACACAATACAATATTAACAGTTGGCGCCGTTGCCGGGGAATTAGTTTAATACAGTTTTACCAATATTAGCTTCAATCAAATTAGTCTTAATTTAAATATTTTTATTTTTATTTTTAATTCTCTTCCTATATTTCTCTCTTTTCAGGTACCATGGATGACTTTGCGTATCAATGGCCATACACGAACATGACTCAACCAAAGGAAGCGGAGATTGACAGACTCGCGACACTCTCCGCAATGTCAGCACAAATTAAAGAACTTTCGAGGAAGTTGGACGTTATCGCAGCCCAACAGAGTCAAAGGATGGCAATCATGTGTGACTATTGTGCTGGCAACCATCCGAGTCATCAATGCACCGTTAGTTTTGGGCGGCGAAAACAAGGTGGTGTATACCTCAACCAGTATGCATATGATAATTACCATCAAGTTAGGGGGTATCACCCAGATTCTTCAGGGAGCTACAACTATTAAGACCAATACTCTGCTCCAAATCCAACATATCCATCAAATTTCTCAAATCCACCTCCAATGCAACAAGAAGACAATTCAGATTTCAAGGAATTCATGTTAAGGATTATAGCAGAAAAAGAAGAGATGATAATGAGTCAGGAGTTATCAACCCAAAATTTTAATAATCGAATGGAACAACTCCTCACTACCTCAACCAATGGTCCTCAATACATGGCTTCCGAGACTGAAACAGAAAGTTCAAGGTTGGAGGAATTGGTGTCCAAGTTCATAGCATCAAATGAGGAGAGAATGAGTAATCAAGCGAGGTCAATTCAAAATCTTGCGGATCAGATAGAGCAAATGACCAAATCCGTAAGCAACCTTCCTCCAAACACTTGGTTTTATGGCATGGATGATGAAATTGACGGAGAACCCGAACCAAATCTGCAACTGGATGAGCCACAAGGTATAGGAAGTGTGGAGACAATTGGGGATAATGAAATAGAGGTCCACAAAGATCTAAATGGGTCTCCACCAAAGTTCAACGATCTGGTTAGATTTGCAAAACCGTGCCCGCTTCGTAGTCATGTCGTCGGCGAAGATCTTATTGACATAAGAGTGAGTACAATTTTCAATCCATGGTGGGAAGAGAAAGAGAAGATAGACGAAGAGCACATTATGTGTGACAAGCTTCCATGCCCCAAATTGATCACATACACAATGGATAAAACACCTAGCTATGGGGAGTTCTTGATTGAGATCATACCAAACCAGAGCATGTTAGGTGACTTCAACTCGATGGCCATCGTAAATGGGAACATACCAAAAGCTATATTATTTCCTATAGATGGAGGGTTCCTCAACTTTCGAAGAGGAATTGGATAGCATTGACCAGACAAAGTCAGGCTGAAAGACTATAAATCAAGCGCTGTCTGGGAGGCAACCCAGGAATTTTTTATATTTATATGTTTTACTAGTTTATTTAGTAGATAGGAATTAATTTACTTATTAAGCTCTCTTATAATCTAATCCATGTTGTCTCTCTTCATTGCAGGTATTGGAGGTCCAATGGATAGCAATATAATCGTTGCCACCATCGCCACCATCAACTCACGCTTAGCTGATTACAGGGAAGTTCTCTTCTATTTATCGTTATATTCTTACAGTGAGGACATTGTAATTGCTAAGTTTGGGGGAGTTTTGTTTAATTCATTATCGCATGTTTAGTTTATGTTATGTTATTTTGCATATGTTGTTAATTTAGTTTAGGTTCATTATAAAAAAAAATCAAAAAAAAAAATCAAATATTCAAAAATTCAAAAATAATAGTTAGTTACTATGTTCATCTTGCATGAGTCCAGCTGTTTGATATTTACAGTTTATTTTGGCCAATGATGAGAATGAGATTGAGTAGACAAGTATAATATTGATTATTAGAGCTTTTGATGTGATTTCTTGTTATGAATTGAATCTTTTTCTGTTTGAAACTGGTATAATAAGGATAGCACAATAAAAACAACTTGTTGATTGATTGAGTTTAAATTGATACATAATGCGACTCTAAAGGATAATGCTAGTTTGAATGAAAGAATGAGAAGAATAAGTAGTGATGACTAAAGTTCGATAAAAACTTAAGTTCGAGAAAAAATTGGGATATATAAGCTTCAAAAAAAAAGAAAGAAAAAAAAGAAGAATAAAACGGGAAAAGAGCAAAAAGCCCCCGTAGATGAAAATAAAGCATAAGTATCCCATGTTAACCCTCGATATTGGTAATTGTTTGATTTTAGTTGGATCTAGCTTATTTTTGGATTTCTTAAGTTTACACTGTATGATGCCTTTGAAGAGACTTGTTATGTGTTAAATTTGATTTTATATCAGTTAACATTGTTGTTGAGCACACACGCACTATATCAGTGATAATAGTTTAAGACTTGATGATTAACTAGGAAATTATTGATTGGTTTTGATATGAAGTATTATCGTGTTTGCTTGATTGCTCTAAGGCCGAGTGAATAGATTTGTGTTTATCAATACTGCTGGATTCGTAGGCATATAGATTAGTAGCATTTCATTGCATTGCATTGCATTATGTTGTGTTGCTTGGGGACAAGCAACGGTTTAAGTTTGGGGGTATTACAAAAACTTGTTGGGTAAAATCTAATTATGCACAACACGCAAGTATACGTGGTCAACAAGTAATAAAGTGATAAGTTGAGTATCGTTCCCACAGAGAATTAGTTAATAAAAATTACCAAGTACTAACCCGTAACCAACTCAATCTTATTTAAACAAATGAATTTAATGTTATAAATTAAAATATTTAACTAAACTAATTCTAATTACCACTAATTAAAAATCAGATTATGGAGATTTAAGATCACAACTTCACTTATTGCTTCATTTAGGTTAACACACTTCTTATCAATTATTCTCTATCCCAAATTGTTAATCAAGAACACGAAAGTAGTAATAATCACCTCTCGATGCACTAATACCGTATTATCGTCAATCCACAATTAAGATAGAAATCTGTTAAACACCTTAATCAACTAACCCACTATATCTCTATGTGAATTATAATTGAAGAAGGTTGAAGAATAATTTCTCTATAAGATTACATATGGCGTCAAGCATATCTCTACCTTAACACTCATCAAGTTTAAGCTACTAACAAAATCCTGAACACATGCTATCATGATTAGATCTAAATCAATACTTCATCTCTCGAGTTCATATAGATTATCACGGTAATTGACGGCCAAGCAATTAAACAATTAAGTCCAAATCACAATAGACAATCCTCTAAATAGAACATAATAATTGATAACGAAGCATATTAAAATAAACTACACAATAAGATCCATTGTAATCTCAAACAAAGAATTAGTTCATGATTATTGAATTAAAACTAAGAATCCACAATTGAATAATCATTGAAAGATAAAGACAGAAGAAGATGAGAAGAAATAATCTATTGTCTGTAGATTTGACGCTCCCTTCTTGCTCTTCCTTCAAATCTTCAATGGTCTCCAAGTTGCATCAATCTCCAAATCTCATAAAAACTAGTGTTTTTCTCTAATTTACTCTAATCTAATTTAATAGAATGCTCTCTAATCTCCTAATAATCCCCTCTAATCTGTGTTATTCCCCTCCTTTTATAAGCCTTTGTACATGTCTTTAAGTCCTCTTGGAAGTCCTTGAATCAAACAACTCGAAACAATCCTTTTCGGACTCAAATTCGGACAAAATTCGCTCATTTTCGCGTATACCCAGCCCCGGCTGGGTATTTCCTTTTGTAAAAGCCAGCCCCAGCTGGATAGGCTACTGATTTCACGCCCAGACACCCAGCCCCGGCTGGATCCTAAGGCTAAAAACGCCCAGCCCCGGCTGGGTACCAATCTGCCAACAAAATTTTCTGCTGGAACCTCCTCTGCTAAAACTGCCATAACGTTTGAAACGGGAGGAGTTAAGGGTCCCGCGACCTATCAAATCGAATCTATCGACGAGATCTACAACTTTCATTCTTTGATCTTTGAGAAATAACGAACGCATGATGGTCGAAATTGGACTGGAAGTGACTGCTACGCAAAATCACCACCCAAAACGGTGAAGTTCAACGTCCGTCGGTAGAAATGTCATAACTCTTTCATCCGAACTCCGATTGGAATGATTCAAGATGTTCCGGAAAGCTAAGAAAATGCTCTACAATATAGTCCAAGCTCCAAGCCAAGAACATGAATTGACATGAAAGCATAAACGATGTCCGGCTTGCTTTTCTTTGCATTTTCCGTGCTTTTCCTTACCAATAATCGCTCACATCGCTTCCAAACGTATAACCTACAAAACGAACACAAAATGCATGAAAAGTAACTAAGACACATGAGTTTAAGCAACTAATTAAAGTAATAGATATCGGATAATTAGGTATAAAATCTACTTATCAACAGTCAATGTCAATATTAAAATAATAATAATAATAATAATAATAAAATTGTAAAATTTTGATTATTCAAAATCCTGGTTTATCACATTCACCCCTCTTTAAAAGGATTCTGTCCTTAGAATCACCGCTTTCTTATTCTCTACAATCTTTTGAAGTTGTATCATCAATTCATCTTTATCAGCACAATATTAATTTGTGTTTCATATTCTAACCTGTGACTTGAATCTATAAAAGAAAATAGTTCACCGAAATATCGGATTCATAATATTCGTGTAATAAAGTTTCTAAATAAAATTGTTACCTGTTGCCACCTCTTGAGCAGCTACTAGCTCCTGCGCCGTCATGTTGAATGTACGAGCAGTTGATATTCCTGGTTTTGCAGGTCCTCGAATTGCCAAGGTTCCACCACCAGGTCCCTTGTTGATATTTTCCTTCTCAACATTTCTCTTTGGACAGTTCCGTACTATATGGTCAGTTGATCCACACGCAAAACAACCTTGAATTTTCTTCGGACTGGGATAATTGGGTGACATGTGTCCCTCTTGTCCACAGTTATAACAGACTCCATTCTTCTTTAAACAGACTCCAGAATGGTTCTTCCCGCAGGTTGCGCATGGTTCCCTCCCTTTCCTATTCTCTTCAGTCTTACTACCCGATTGGGTATTCTCACTCCACTTTCTCTTATTCTGATTACTACCACCACTGCTTCCTCCATCACTTGTCTTATTCTTCTTTTCCTGATGAAATCGAGATGCAACATCGCTTCCTCCTTCAGCAATTAATGCCTTCTCCAATAAAACCGCGAACGTGTTGATCTGCAACACTGCTACCTTGTTGAATATCCCCGGTTTCAGTCCGTTCTCAAATCTTCTTGCCTTTCTTGCCTCGGTGTCCACCTGATGAGGTGCAAATCTTGCTAACTCGTTAAATTTGGCAGCATACTCAAATACTGACATGTTCTCCTGCTTAAGTTCTAAGAACTTAACTTCCATCCGAGCTTGCATACTCGGTGAGAAGTAGTTCTCAAAGAACAACTCCTTGAATCTTATCCACGCTACCACCGCTGTACCAGCTCTCGTCTGATTGGTCTCCCACCAGTAATTAGTTTCTCCCTTCATCAAGTATGTAGAAAAAGTTGTCTTCTGCTCTTCTGCCACTCGCGCAATGACGAATGCTTTATCTGTCTCCTTCACCAAAGTCTGGGCTTCAATCGGATCCGTGATTCCCTTGAATTCTGGTGGTCCTACCGCTTTAAAGTCCTTGAAGTTAGCCAATCTATCAGCTGGCTGATTTCTCGCTCTTCCTCTTGTTGGAGCTCTATTTTCCATAGCTTCGGCTATCATATTTGCAATGTTTTGCATTGGGTCAGCTTGACCTCCTTCATTATTCACTGAATGTTCTTCTCTTTGGTTTCGATTATGTTGTCTAGGAGACATGATCTGATTTAAATAAAAAAAATCTTATATTAATTTTCTTTTCTCTATACAAATTCTTATAACAATAAGAATTCAACACATAGTTCTCATATAATCGCATATTTATTCAAATAGCACATAGTACATATAGTACTTAACACATATTACTATCCCTTTTAAAATAATTTTAGGATTAACATACTCAACTTTATAAAAAGTCTCAATTCTCCAACTTTACACAAAAAGTTGCCATTTACCATATTCGCATATCTAATTCCAGTTCATCAAACTTAACACGCTTATAAGTTCATTAACTTTTCATAATTATATGAGTGTATGAACTTTTCCTAGTCAGACCTTTGGCATCCATTCACTGAGGGGTTCAGAACATTTCATATAATCATGAGTCATGAATTTACCATAAATATGAGTTTTAAGAACACATAAATTAATCTTAATCTTATATTCATATAGAAAATAAAGATTTCATTCATTACAATATATTTATATTTATATATGCTCAAACATCGTTCTCGATATTACAACCCTTAATATCATAAACTTCTACCAAAAGATGCTAACACTTATATCTAAGTTGTCTATCGACCACTCCCTTCACCAATCTTGTTCTTGCTGGGACACTTGTTGAATCCGTGCCCTGTTTGCCCATAGGAAAAACACTTCCTCAAATTTGGCTTAGGAAAGTGGAGAGAAATATGTCCTTCCTGCTTACAGCTGAAGCACACATTCTTCCACATCATGCATTCCCCCACGTGAGTCTTGCCACACTTGCTACAGGCTTGCCACTTCTTTTGGTTTGAATTTTCATAATTTTCACTGTCTTTTTCCCTCTTTCTCTTCTTCTTTCCCTTCTTGCTGGTTACTTCAAACAATCCACTACCTTTAGTCTTCATCCTCTCCACCTGCGCCTTCAGCTCGTTCCGTTCTTCAGTCATTTCGTGTAATGCCTGCTCTGTCTTCCACAACTCCTCTAAGAGAAATACCTTACTCCGAAGTTCATAGACTTTTACAGATAATTGATCTTGTTCTCTATCTTTGATCTTATTCTTTAACTCTACCTTAGCTTCTTCAGATTTCACCTCCTCATCACCACTTAGATACATCTCGGGTTAATCATCATGATCACTCCCGAGATTAACCATGGGTTCATCTTTTCCCACTTCTTCAACTGACTCGCTCTATGCTGGCACCTCGGCTACTGGCACTGGTGCGATAGCCGCTGGCATCTCCGTACTCATTTTATCTTCTCCCGACATCCTACAATCAGTTTAAACAACTTGATTAGTACTTTACCAGTACAAACATCTCACACTATGTGTCCACATATCTAACTATTGATGCGCTTCTGCAATCCCTCACTTAGTACTCTAAATGAGTATTCTCTATCTTGCTCATGGTTATAATCCTAGGGTTTTTCCCCACCCCACTTAAGGTTTATAACCTACAACTTTGATACCAACCTGTGACGCCCCCAAATTCGGGTTACCTGATCCCCGAGTTTGGTGCTCACGATCCACAAAAAAATATAACATCTAACCACCCAATCATTTATAAATAGAAATACATAACTCATTAACAGATATTGTTAATACATAAGTCCCAGGTCCACTAACCTTAACATTACAGACATACCCCTTAGATATATAAAAAGGGTTTACAATACAACAATATAATAATAATGTTGTTCATCATAACTAATTTATAACTATGCATTTTCCTTTGTTCTTCTTCGTAACACCTTCTGCAACTTCGTCCCTAGCTGAAATGTTTTATTTAGCAAGGGTGAGCAACAAGTTTGCCCCGCAAGTTAAGACATACGATAAAAGTATAGAAATCAGTATCAATTTTTCTCACATTCTACGCAACAATAATCAGATAATGAAAGAGTACAACGCTTTCAATGTTTTCTACAATATTCAAATGAATAATCAAGAATTAATTCTACGAAATAGCAAAGTAGATTATTTTTCAGATTTATGCTGAGCGGTCCATTGGATCTTGAACTTCTCTTCTCGAGTAACTATCAAACTTTGATATACCCAGGTGTATCAGATAACTATAAAGATTAAATCATACCCCTCTACAAGTATATAAAGTGATCAGCTTTAGTATACCCTATATTATGCATAATACTTAATCGCGTGCAAAGGCCATATACACGACCAATAAAATATTCCCTTTATATAAAAGGTTGTTCTTCTCAGTCTCAAAATCAAGATTTTGATTTAATAACGAAATACTGTGATTTCAAATTTATTTACTTCTCGATCTAGCCAAAATAATTGGCATCGATCTGTCAATAATAATTGAATTTCTCTTCTCGAATCTATCAAGTTCTAACAAATGTTCGTCTAGCTTGAATAATTAGCTAAGACATTTCTCAGTATAAATTGACAATAAACAGGAATTATATGTACTGTCAATTCTAGCTTCTACAGATATGAATATCCAACAACAGTTATTCTACAAATGTATATTTCTGAATCAGTAATTCAATTTGAATTATTAAACATGCACTAACTACGAATAATCAACAATAAATTCCCTGGACGTGGTGTAATTAGCAATAATTAACCACTATAATAATTGAATGAATATAACTCAATGTTGGGTTAGGAAACTTGCCTCTTCCGCTGATTACAGCTACACAAAATAATTAACTGCGTTCGTAAGACCTATAATCAACAATGTCAGTCTCACAATTAGCACAATCATTTATAACACAAAGCACTGTATTCACAGTCAAACTTCTCCTAGGCACATTACCACATAGACACATCAATGTTTATAACCTATATAAACACATAACAAGTCTAAATATTTCAGTCTGGTTAGACTTCTGTCCGGTGTTCTAGTCACCCTATCCGACAATTAACACAATCATTGTCAAGCAAAAATTGGTTTCTAAGCTTCAATATTAATTTAGATAAGTCAATTATCATTTATAATATTTTTTGGAAGCTTTTAATAATTTATAAGCAATTATTATAATTTATAATAATTTTTTAAATATCTTAATCATTTTTAAATGATTTAATTATTAGATAATCTTATCATCATTAATATTTAATAATATTAAAATATTAATGACATGCTTGTCAAAATATTAAAGTTATTATCAATAACTTAAAATATTTTTAAATCATCAATATTCTACTTAAATGATTTTTAAATTAATTAAAATCATGTTTAAACCATCACCATTAATATTTAAATATTAATGAAATTATTATCCAAATATTAAAAGTCATTAATTATAACTGAAAATATTTTAAAATCATTTTTCTCATTTTTAAATAATTTTTAAATCAATAAAATCATTTTTAATTCATTTATTTAATATAATAATTAAATAAATCTAATTTCATTAATATTAATTATTAATGAGAATTCTCCAAAAATATTCAAAATTATATTTTATATTTCAAAATATTTTCTAACACTTTATTCTCATTTAAAATGATATTTAAAATATTAAAATCATTTTATCTAATTTATTCAATATATTAACTAAATAAATTAAACATCATTAATATTAAATTATTAATAAAAATTCTCTAAAAATATTAAAATTTATATTTTATAACTCAGAATATTTTTTTAATACTATATTCTTATTTAAAATGATTTTTATAATATTAAAATCATTTTTCTCTAATTTATTCAATATATTAACTAAATAAATTAAACATCATTAATTTTAAATTATTAATGAAAATTCTCTAAAATATTAAAAGTTACATTTTATAACTCGGAATATTTTTAAATACTTTATTCTTATTTAAAATGATTTTTAATATATTAAAATTATTATTCTCTAATTTATTTAATGCATTAATTAAATAAATTAAATACCTTTAATATTTAAATAATTATAAATATGAAAGGAAAATATTCCAATTGGTCAAAAAATATTTTTCATAAATTAAAATAATTTTAAAACCATTTTTAATAATTTTTATAATTTATTTTCTATTTTTAATCATTTTCCAGAAATTAGGAAAATAAAATTAAATAAACTGTCGCTATAGGCCTTTAGCGACACAATCTGTAGCCTTAGGTGTTCTTGGCTCTAGAACACTGACAAAGTCAATGTTCAAGGGGTCATGTTTAACCGGCCCTAATTCTTATCTTAATCATGTTCTGGGTTTGTTTGGACACTGATCTGGTAGTAGGTATGTAATACTACCATTAACAACCAATAATTTGGTCCAAAAACCACTCAGATGCAAGATCTGAGCTTTGAAAATTCTTTTCAGGCGGTTTCTGGGTTTTCCAGAAACCCAGGCTATTCAACCACTTACTTTCATGCTCGATTTTATATACGATCTGGTCATATTTCTTGTGATCTAAATGTTCTACGTTATAGTCCTTATGTCAAGGAACAATACCAAAGCAAAAGATCGGTCCAACAACAAACAAATCACAATTTATCAAGCGGTCAAACTATGTCAGAAAGTTCGTGCAAAACTTTTTTTGGAATTTCCAGAAATTCAAGTCATGGCTGAATGCCCTACTTTGACCGACTGCTACCTTTGATCTGTTGATATTCTACACGATATAAGGCCACCAATACAAAGTACACATAACCAGCTACAAATATGTACCAAACAACAACATTAAATCATTTAAAACCTGACTGATCCAAACCTTAGAACTTCTTGTCAGACTCTGTTTATCACGTTCTGGGTTACCCAGAATGTTACTCGGTCAACGTCGGTCAACGGACTTTGACCGAGTATAACTTGCAATCTAGCTATCCAATGACACTGATTCCACTTTCCAATTAAAGACCACATATCAGGCTATAGATTCAACACATAAAACATTAAAAAGCATTAACAGACAAATATCAGTGGCGTCTGACATTTGTTTGTCAGACGACTATGACTGTTCTTGAGCAGTTTTTGAAAACTTCAAGTATGAAATGAATAGTAAGTCTTAGATAATGAACTAAAGAACTTAATGAATCATTATAAGGTATTGTTAAACCTTAATAATGTTGCCTAAAGGTTAGAAATAACAATCGAACGTAAATGTAATGTGAAGATAAGAACAATGTAACGGAAAGCCGGAGCCAATAACAATAAATCTAAGTCATGTTTAGATTGAGAAGAAGGGTAAGATATAGATGTACTCATACTTGATTATATATTACCTAATGTAGTACGTTATGTGATCATGTATTGTAGAGACTTTAAAGACTTAATCGAGAATGTGATATTAACTGTAGCAGACGCTAAAGGCAAGTACTCTAACCCTTGTTCCAGTTCAGTCTAGACAAGCTTTGTGATCAATGTATTCTTACGCGTGAATTGATGTATGACGAAGTCAACGCCATTTCTTTCGACTAGACTTAAATTATGTACAATGTTTATCAAGTTATATTGATGTGGTTTTCAATTGAAGACTGAGTATGCTAAAATGTTTTGTCGTCAAACGACAGGCACGTGAGGTTAGCACAATTTAAACATACACACGTTTAATGAATGTAGTGTTGATCAACATAGAGTACTATAGGTTGATCACCTAGAAGTGCTCGTAAGAAATGTCGGACTTACGGACTTAGTACCGGGATGTCCTTTTCAAAGAACTTATGATATGCTCAAGGTCTTGGACTGGAATTGGTGTTTTACTGAATATTGTTATTGTAAAATGTTTTGAATGAAAAGAAGTGCTATTTTGAATTATCGATATTACTTCATAACTATTATTTAGTTATTGAAGATATATGATTCCTATGTTTCAAGCATGTTGTTTATTAGAAATGTTGTACTTGTTGAGCTAGTCATGCTCACTCTTGCTTGAACCATATGAACACAACTAAGATCGAACGGACCGAAGGCACCGGCAATGATAAGGGCAATGCAAAGACGAATCCATAGAATGTTTTTGTAATAGTATAGGATGAACGATTGTAAAATATTTGATATTATGACAAGAACAGTTGAAAGGGTTATAAAGAACCTGGGAAATGTAAATATTATTTTGAATATATAGAAGACATATTCGCTCTTTTGAGGCTTTTCAATTGAATATATGTGTGAATGGTAGTACCGTGAAGCACCATCTATCGGGTTGAAAGAGACCTGGATTTGGGGGCGTCACAGCACCGGATCCTAGCGATGGGGAGATGATGCCTCAAATTTATCAAAAGAGGTGGACGAAATTCACAGAAGAGCCGGAACCCGCTGTGGTCAACATTGTCAAGGAGTTTTATGCAAACGCCACAGACAAAGAACTATTCCATGCGTTTGTGCGAGGACACTTGGTTTCATTTAGTGCCGATGCGATCAACACCTACTATCAATTGCGGGTACCTCATTACTGTCATTATGCTCACCTACGAGATTCTGATCCGGACTATGATGCAATAATCATGGAGATGACAAAGCCGGGAATATCTTGAATCAAAGGTCGGAAGGGAGGCACGGTGTTCAATAGCAAGGATGTGACGACCCCAAAATAGGTATATATCACCCATCTTGAGTCGCCAAATACATGGTACAGAATACAAATACAATCTTAAATATACAACAAGAGCTGTGAGTTTTAATACAAATATTGTCTTCTAGACAATATCCACTCTCAGAATAAGTTCTCATTACAATTATTATCACATTATTTCATAGAATAGTGAGGACTACTAATGCTATCATCTGGACCATCACTCCGTTCCCCGACTAGTCCCTACTACGTTCTCATTTCCTGAAGAGAATAGTGAAAGAAAGGGTGAGCTCAACTAGCCCAGTAAGAAATATTATGACTAGATAATGCAGGATAAATTATCATTAGCCTTCAACAATGTTAAACTGATAAAAAACAATAGACAACAAGTTTAACTGCAGCGGAATAAGCAATCCATTAAAAGAGTCAAGTAGAGAATAAAATCTACTATCTTTTATAATTTAAAAAGTTTTTCATCACTTTTATCACTGAGACTCAGCTTAATAAATAATCCACATCGTCCCTGTACTACGGCCAAGGATATTTATTAGTATCACGACCACAAATTATCCATACACTACGAGCCAAAGATATTCGTGTATTTATCAATGGTCATGATCATGCCATAAAACAATTCATCTTCGTACCCTTGGACGAAGAGAATCCATAGCCATAATCATACCAAAAAACTGTTCATCAATGCATTACAGGCCAATGAGGACTTTTTCTACATCATTTGTAACATTACGGTCATGATTATACCGAATAATCCCTAGTCATAATCATACCAACTCTATCTATGTACTACAGGTCACAGATGACTTTCAACATAATATAAACATGAGGATGATGACAATGATATAAGAATTCAATAAAAACAAGTTCAGGAATTAAATTATCCAGGAACTAATAACGTCCAAATTGTCAACATGATACTTCTTTGTAGAGTAAAATTCAAGAATTCTCAGAAGAATATTTCCATGAAAAGATACTAGATGAAGCACAAATATCAAGGATATTCTACTAATTTCATGGAGTATAGAAGTCAAAACTTTAACCAACTGAGTATAATAAAGAATTGAGTAACAAAAGAAATTATCATGCATGCGGTACTTCTCATAGACAGGTTATTCTAACAGAATAATAAATAACGGAACCAGGTCAGGCGTAATACACACCGACAGGATATTCTAATTGAATAATAAAGAATGGAATAACAACAAAAATCACCATGCATGCGGTACTTCGCATAAACAGGTTATTCCAACAGAATAATAAATAACGGAACCAGGTAGGCAAAATTCGCATCGACAGGATGTTCCAACAGAATAATAAAGAATGGAATAACAACAAAAATCACCATACATGCGGTACTTCGCATAGATAGGTTATTCCAACAGAATAATAAATAATGGAGCTAGGTCCGACGTAAAATGCACAGACGGGATATTCCAACAGAATAATAAAGAATGGAATAACAGAAGAATTTCACCAAGTATAGGGTAGACCGCGTATACAGGTTATTCCAACAGAATAATAAATAATGGAATAACAGAAGAATTTCACCAAGTATAAGGTAGCCGGCGTATACAGGTTATTCCAACAGAATAATAAATAATGGAATAACAGAAGAATTTCACCAAATATAGGGGAGTCCGTGTATACAGGTTATTCCAACAGAATAATAAAGAATGGAATAACAGAAGGATTTTACCAAGTATAGGGTAGACCGCGTATACAAGTTATTCCAACAGAATAATAAATAATTGAATAATAGAAGAATTTCACCAAGTATAAGGTAGCCCGCATATATAGGTTATTCCAACAGAATAATAAAGAATGGAATAACAGAAGTTTTCTTCATGAATACAAAAGAAATAATACCCCTTACCTTATAAAGAAGAAACTGGATATAGAAGTAGTGAAGTAGCAGAATACTCTACTTCTTTCTCTCTATAATTTCTCTCTCTAGAGTTTCAATGAATTCGTAAGAAATAATGAAGGAATGAGCTTCTATTTATAGGAGAATGGATTGAATAGTAACTAATTCATGAACGGTCCAGGTTGATTTACTTTTAAACGGACGGTCCATATTAAAACTTAAAGCAACGGTCCATACTGATTCACTATTAAAACTTTAAACCAACGATCCATATTGATTTACTATTAAAACTTTAAACCAGCGATCCATATTGATTTACTATTATAAATTCAACCAACGGTCTAAAAAATTAGCACATCTCCTCATGGAATAATATTTTACCCAAAAATAATTTGGACCGAAAAGAAATATATTGTTCAGGTGAATTAGTACCCCGTGAATAGTACTCATAAATAGTAACTCGTGACTAATAACTCATGAATAGTAACTCATAAATAGTAACTCATGAATAGTAACTCATAAATAGTAACTTGTAAATAGTAACTCATGAATAGTAACTCATGAATAGTAACTCGTGAATAGTACTCTGACACAAAAAGTGTCCCGAATACCCGATTGAACAAAATAACCTCCAAACATCAATTATCATCAGAATAAATGTCAATTTCTACTAACACAAATAATCCCAACACAGTGGAACTATCAAATTTATCTTTAATCAACATGAACTTATTTATCATTAATATTATAACTCACAATATTTAATAACCAGGTTGTTCCCAGGAAAGAGGGGGCTTTCCAATAAGGATTTCTCCCTATTAGCGCGCAATTAGGTGACCAAACCTCTCTTTGACAGAATTTCTAGACATTATAAATATTGAAATTTAATAATATGAATAACTTTGTCGTCTCAATTATTGATTTAATAATATAACATATAATGCAGATGATACTGTGACAATAATCGAATCAATAATATGAGAGATATGATGCAGTAATTACTGTAGCAATAATTGATTATAACTGAGTGATTTCTCACGTAAGCATCAATAATCAATACCGTGTGCTACTATGGAACCACGCGTATTACTGTACTTTTACTACCGAGTAGTTCAACAGTATTAACGGTAAAACTTCTGCCATTATTTTCATAAAAAGATAATTCTGTCATTTTCTTACTACGACAATACTTTCGTTGTGGGGTCCACCAATGATTGTGTCGTCATACGAATATTCTTGACAAAAAGAATATTCTCCGACCAAACGAATGTTATATAACAACTTGCGTACTTCGCAAAATTTATAAATATTATCCACAACTATAACATTATATCAAATTCATTCCATAATATTCAAAAAAATATTTTGAGAAAATTAAATCTTTATTCGTAAATTTTGGGATTTTACAATCTCCCCTCCTTATGAAATTTCGCCCTTAAAATTTACGTATGTACCTGGTATGCCGAACAGATGAGTACACTTCGTCAGATTCTAACTCTTGAGGTATAACCTTTAAGCGTAGAATATATTCCAGGATTTTAACAGGTACATCTTCATACGTTAAATTATCCGCTATCTCGTCCGGTTCTAAATCAATAATGTGGTTCGGGTCGTCCACATATTTTCATAACATCGATACGTGACAAACGTTATGAACACGCAACATATTTGGCGGTAAAACGAGTCTATAAGTCATAGTTCCTACTCGATCGAGGATTTCAAATGGGCCAATTAAATCGAGGATTGAGATTTCCTCCCTTCATCAATTCTAGCTTCTAGAATAACGTTCTCTTGAACCTTCTTCACATTCATCAGCTCTGAGTATGTAGCTTGAGCGATTTTAACTTTATCAATTAAAGTCTATTTTAATCATATATTCATTATCTTCACGTAGGTCCTTAGAGTCTTTAACTCTATCTTCATCATTTGTAAGTTATACGAAATGGGTCTTTGTGTTAACGACATCGCACTCGTAAACGCATACGATCTTCTACTCAACGTGTTAGCTACCAAGTTCGCTCTTCCACGATGATATTGAATGGTACGATCGTAATCTTCAACAGCTCGAGCCAACTTCTTTGGCGCATTATACGTTCGTTTTGGTTGAAGAAATATTTAAGGGTTTTAGAAATGGGTTTTGTACTGGGGTCAATACAAAATTTGATTTCACGCTCTAGGGTAGGCTAAGAAGTCTTTAAGAATACGTCAGGAAATTTATTAATAATAGAAATATCATTCAAAACTATGACTCTCATTCAAGACTTGGATAGTATGTCACATTGATACCTATCAACTTGCCATCATCATTCACGACGTCGCCTATAGAAAGTTTGGCTTCGGTGCATTCCACACCAAGAAGTCAACAACAAAAGGATCGGGGCTCTTTACTTATGGCTTGATATGACAATGATTGACTTTAGTGGTTTGGTTGCTTGAATTCGCATAACAGGTTGGTTAGGAATATGAAAGCTAACAACCTTACGAAAAGCATAATGAGTAGTTAATCAATCGATTTCTAAAATCACATCAAAGGCAAGTATTTTCAAAGAGATAAGATCGACAGGTAACGTGAAAGTGTCGATTTAAATCAAACAAGATTAATAAACAGTGGAGGTAACGAAGGTTTCTGCTAATGAAGTTTCAACCAATAGGTCAAAGTCTAACTTCTCTTGAGTTAAATTTAAACATTGAGCGCAAGCAAGAGAGATAAAAGAATGGGTAGAACAGGTATCTAATAAGGTATAGACTTTGCAAGAATTTATAATTAACTAACCCGTGCTAACTTCGTTTGGGTTACTCTCTTTTTGAGAAGTCACGAAAAACGTTCTTCCCGAAACCACCGACTTTGTTTTTTTCGTATTCGCCTTTGGTGCCACCGTCCCAGCTAGACTTGATTTCGGTGCACAACAAAATGGGTCTAGGTGACCTTCTCTTCCACAATTGTAACATGCTTTTGACGGCATCGCGCATTTTGGACTGATGTGTCCCTCCCCTCCGCATTTGAAGCATATGATAGGTGGTCGTTCTCCTTCCTTAACAACGGGTGTTGGTGCTGACGTCTTTCCATCATTATTGAATCTCCTCTTCTTGAAATGTCCATTCTTATTGTTTTGGCCATGATTACCACCGAAGTGGTTACCATTTCTGGCATGCTGATTCCCTCCACGCTTATTGTCACCGCTTCGATAACTTTTATCATTGGTATTATCATTTTGTCGGCTGCTCTCTTTTGGTTGCGTTGACTCATTATCGCGCTCCAATAATTGAGCCCTATTAACAACATCTAAATACAAAAATAGTTTATGAGAAATGAGGTATTGACGTATCTCAGGTTTTAAACCTCTTAAAAACATTCGTGTCATTCTCTCCTCATTATCAACCAAATGGGATGCAAACCGGGACAACTCGGCAAACTTGGCTTCGTACTGCAACACGATCATGTTGTTTTGTTTCATCTTGATGAACTCTACCTCTTTCATGTGACGAATACTTTCGGGAAAGTACTTGTCGTTGAACTATTCTTGGAACTTCTTCCAAGTCATCTTCAGTGCGGCACGTTGAGTACGGTTTACATATTCCTACCAGTAATCTGCCTCTACACGCAACATGAAGGTGGCAAAGGGAACCTTTTGCTCCTTGGAGCATCCCAAGACATCAAATATCTTGCAGATCTGCTTTATCTACGTCTCCGCCTTAAGTGGTTTTGGCTCTCCAAAAACTCCGGTGGTCCCAGCTCCTTGAACTATTTGGAGGTGACCGTCCGAGAGTTACCAATGTTTCCACCTGTAGTTTGGACAGGAGCCGCTCTCGCCTGATGTTGCATGAATTGCATGAAGCCTCGGAACATTTCGTCGTTCATCATTTGGTCAGTGCTTTTGTTTGCATGAGGATTGTTGCCTTCCTGATGCACATTATCCTGATTATTAATTTGTGGAGACTCAACAGTCTCATGTGCTCCATTGATGTTCTCAACATTCTCGGATGCCATTTTTAATACTGCCACAAAACAAGGGTTAATTAACATATCAAATATTATCCCTATACTCTGACCAACCAATTAAATAACAAATAAACTTAGGTAGGTTAAACTAGCGAAGGAATTCCCCGTCTCTCCCCTCCTAGTTCTTATCTCACATCTCAGTCAGGGATCATATCCTTAAGCTTTGATACCAACTGTGACGCCTCTAAAATAGGTATACATCACCCATCTTGAGTCGCCAATTACATGGTACTTTAAACCAGCGATCCATATTGATTTACTATTAAAACTTTAAACCAGCGATCCATATTGATTTACGATTATAAATTCAACCAACGGTCTGAAAAATCAGCACATCTCCTCATGGAATAATATTGTACCCAAAAATAATTTGGACCGAAAAGAAATATATTGTTCGGGTGAATAGTACCCCGTGAATAGTACTCGTTAATAGTAACTCATGAATAGTAACTCATGAATAGTAACTCATGAATAGTAACTTGTGAATAGTAACTCATGAATAGTAATTTGTGAATAGTACTTCGACACAAAAAGTGTCCCAAATACCCGATTGAACAATATAACCTCCAGACATCAATTATCATCGGAATAAATGTCGATTTTTACTAACACAAATAATCTCAACACAATGGAACTATCAAATTCATCTTTAATTAACACGAACTTATTCATCATTAATATTATAACTCACAATATTTAACAACCAGGTTGTTCCTAGGAAAGAGGGGGCTTTCCAATAAGGATTTCTCCCTATTGACACGCAATTAGGTGACCAAACCTATCCTTGACAGAACTTCTAGACATTGTAAATATTGCAATTTAATAATATGAATAACTTTGTCGTCTCAATTATTGATTTAATAATATAACATATAATGCAGATGATACTGTGATAATAATCAAATCAATAATATGAGAGATATGATGCAGCAATTACTGTAGTAATAATTGAGTATAACTGAGTGATTTCTCACGTAAGCATCAATAATCAATACCGTGTGCTACTATGCAACCACGCGTATTACTCATGTACTTTTACTACCGAGTAGTTCAACAGTATTAACGGTAAAACTTCCGCCGTTATTTTCATAAAAAGATATTTATGTCATTTTCTTACTATGACAATACTTCCGTTATGGGGTCCACCAATGATTGTGTCGTCGTACGAATATTACCGACAAAAAGAATATTCCCCGACCAAACGAATGTTATATAACAACTTGCGTACGTCACAAAATTTATAAATATTACCCACAACTATAACATTATATCAAATTCATTCCATAATATTCAAAAAAATATTTCGAGAAAATTGAATCTTTATTCGTAAAATTTGGGATTTTACAAAGGACCTTAGCCGGTATGGAAAAATATGGTACGCGTTCCTATGTGCTAAATTGCTTCTGTCCCAACACACCTCGGACGTCACCAAAGAGAAGGTGTTACTGTTATACGCAATTGTGCAAGATTTCATTATCGATGTCGGGGCCATTATCTGTTTCTCCATCCGCCGGTGTTTACGTAAAAAAAATCGGGTGGCTTGCCACACCCATCACTCATATCTGGGTTGTGTCGCAGTGCAGGGGTGAGATGGTCCGACGACGAGCCCACACAAATGCCGCTCGCGTTGCTTGATTTTAGAATGGTAGCGCGGTATTCTGTATGGACAGGAGGCAAGTCACATCCGCGGGGTCTGGGCTTCATTTTTCCGTCGGCTTCAGAAGACGAAGTTGATGCTACAGAGGCATCGGAGGATGATGATGAAGTTATGGGAGATCAAGGGGCTGAGAAGGTAACGCAAACCGAGGCCATATTCAGTCCTCAGTTCCTTGATTTCCAAAATCAAATGAATGCGCACAACAAAGCAACACGTCGGGAAATGCGGCGATTGGTAATGAGGCAAGATCACCTGTTTGATGCTATGAATACATCTTTCACCTCACTCAACACAACCCTTCAAATCTTCATTCTGACGGCTCAATTTCCATATTAGCAGCCCATGCCAATGCCGAGGTTTCCACCAAGTGATTCAAACGAAGAACAACAACCACCTCCTCAGACTTAAGCGATAGCAGGGAAGTCCTCACGTACTTAATTTTGATTGATCATCCAATAAGGACATTGTATTACTAAGTGTGGGGGATTTAAATTCATTTTTGCATGCATATGTAGTACTTAGGTTGCATTTTGTCATTTTAATTTCAGTTTTGCATTTTAATTTCGGTACGGCATGATAGCTTAGGTGCATACATAGTAGCTTAAGGTATTTTTGTCATTGCATTGTTTTTAGTTATGTAAATAGTGCATTTTGTTATCTATATAAAAAAATAGTTAGTTAAATATTATGTTTGCATAAGTCCAAAAATATTGTAGTTCATGTTATTTGTGGGCCAATGATGAGATTGATAATAAGTTAACCAATACAGCATTGAGTACTAGAACTGTGATATAATTTCTGTTATGAATCGAATCTTGAGCTTGTTTGAAACTAGTATAGAAAAGGTTAGCACGATTAATAACATCTTTGTTGACTGGTCAGTTCAAATTGATACATAAATAGTCTCTAAAGGATAATGCTAGAGTGAATGAGAAAACGACAAGGATAGACAGTAAAGACGAAAATTAGGCAAGAACCTAAGTTTGGGGGATGATATATGGGGTATATCAGCTTTATATATATATCTAAAAAAACGTTCAGCAAACTAGAGTCAAATATATACCTAAGTTTGGGGGATGATATATGGGGTATATCGGCTTTATATATACATCTAACAGCTTGATTTTGATAAGTGGATTTTATATACGCGATTCAGTTGTTGTGTCATTTAACGTATATTTGAAGTCAATTGGGATGATTTGGAGTCAAATGATGAAAAATTGAAAGAAGCCATAAAGTTCAGCAAACTATTTAGCAGAATAGAAGCCCGTTGGAGCGGGCCTGTTTGTACTATATACCCCCGCCGGGGCGGGGGGTCTTCATTAGCAGTTAGTAGAAAGGTAGCCCGCCGGGGCGGGCTTATTTTACTCTTACACCCCCGCCGGGGCGGGGAGTGTCGAATTCTGCAGTCTTTTGTTAAGATTGAAACTCTTCTTGGGCATGGATTCTAGCTTATTGCATGGCAATGGAACTCTAGAGAGATGGAATTTTGGCTAGTAATTGTGTGTTAGACATCTACTACTCAATTAACAACGAATTCAACAACACACAAGGAATATTGGACGAAGATTAATCTCAGTTTTTTAGAGCAAGCTTTGAAAGGAGTATTTTGAAGAGATTTTCGAGACGATTGCAATTCTAGGCTACGTGAAGGGTGTTTTTCAATATTCTTCATCTTAGGCTATTATTTGTAATTGAAAGAATATTTTCTATGATTTATTCAGTGTTTATTTCATTTATGATGAACTAATTCACTTTTTAGGCTTATGATGGATCTTTGAGTGAATCGATGATTTTGTAAACTTTGATTTCCATTTCAATAATTTATTTCCAGTTTATCTATATTGATTTGAGCTTGAATTTATGAATTGCCTGATCAACAATTCTTTATGGATTTGTATGGAATCGAGAGAGGATATTCAAATCTAGACTTAATTAATATAGCATGTGTTCATGAATTTTGTAAATAGCAGAATCTTGATAATGTTAAGGTAGAGATATGCTTGACATCGCATATAATCGGATAGAGAACTTAAGCTTAAAACTTCTTTAATTGTAATTCACATAGAGATATAGTGAGTTAGCTGATTAAGGTGTTTAACTTGTTTCTATCTTAATTGTGGATTTAAGTTAATACGGTATTCGTGTTTTTGATTAATAAACTGGAATAGTGATTTGAATTGGAATAAAGGTGTTAAAATCAGAGTGAAGCTTAAAGTGAAATCATAAGTCTAATTCTCCATTAATTATTTGAAATTCTAGATTGTGATATTTGTGATTATTTTGTGGTAGTTCAGTTATTCTTTAATTTAGAATTTTTAATTATAATCATTGAGTTGAATAGTTTAATAAAATTAGGATTAATAGAAAATTGGTACTTGTGAGTTTAAGATTATTGCTAATTGATCTCTGTGGGAACGATACTCTACTTATCACTTTATTACTTGTTGACCACGTATACTTGTGTGTTGTGCGTATATAGATTTTACCTAACAAGTTTTTGTACTATATACGCACAACCAACACCTCACACCACCTTTATATATTACCACATCTCAACCCATATTCCACACAACACTCTTCAACTACACTCATCAAATTTCAAATTAAGGCATTCATAGAAGTTAGTTGTGGGCATTTGAGAGGCAAGTATACCATTATTTTCATGTTACTCAACTTCATTCACCATAATTGAGGACCAAATTGACAAGTGTGGGGGATAAGCATGTGTGCACACCAAGTGTTTATCAGTGTGTATCAACCAAGTTTGGAGGGGCAAGGTAGTGTGAGTCAAGCAATAGAGAGAACATGCCTTCATAACCAACTTCGAAATGTCAAAGGGGGGATAGTTCAAGGTCTTCACAACCAACCCGAACTTTTGATCGCCGAAAATTCGCTAGTGCCGCCGCCGCCGCCAACCGGTATGATTACATGTTCACCGAAGCCCTTACACTGGAGCGGGGGTTGGCACCAGATCCTAGCGATGGGGAGATGATGCCTCAAATTTATCAAAAGGGGTGGACGAAAGTCACAGAAGAGCCAGAACCCGCTGTGGTCAACATTGTCAAGGAGTTTTATGCAAACTCCGCGGATAAAGAACCACTCCACGCGTTTGTGCGAGGCCACTTGGTTCCATTTATTGCTGATACGATCACCACCTACTATCAACTGCGGGTACCTCGCCACTGCCACTATGCTCACTTACGAGATTCTAATCCGGACTATGATGCAATAATCACGGAGCTGACAAAGCCGGGAACATCTTAATCAAAGGTTGGAAGGGAGGCACGGTGTTCAATAGCAAGGACCTTAGCGGGTATAGAAAAATATGGTACGCGTTCCTATGAGCTAAGTTTCTTCCGTCCCAACATACCTCGGACGTCACCAAAGAGAAGGCGTTACTGTTATACGCAATTGTGCAAGATTTCACTATCGATGTTGGGGCCATTATTTGTTTCTCCATCCGTCAGTGTTTACGTGGAAATTTTTTAGGCAGCTTGCCACACCCATCACTCATATGCGGGTTGTGTCGCAATGCAGGGGTGAGATGGTCCGATGACAAGCCCACACAAATGCCACTCGCGTTGCTTGATTCTAGAATGATAGCGTGGTATTCTGTATGGGCAGGAGGCGAGTCACATCCGCGGGGTCTGGGCTTTATTTTTCCGTCAACTTCAGAAGATGAAGTCGATGCTACAGAGGCATCAAAGGATGATGATGAAGCTATGGGAAATCAAGGGGTTAAGCAGGTAACGTAGACCGAGGCCATATTTAGTCCTCAGTTCTTTGATTTCCAAAATCAAATGAATGCGCACAACAAAGCAGCACGTCGGGAAATGCGGCGATTAGTAATGAGGTAAGATAACATGTTTGATGCTATGAACGCATCTTTTACCTCACTCAACACAACCCTTCAAAGCTTCAACCCGGCGGCTCAATTTCCATATCAGCATCCCGTGTCAATGCCGAGGTTTCCACCAAGTGATTCAGACGAAGAAGAACAACAACCACCTCCTCAGACTTAAGCGATAACAGGGAAGTCCTCACATACTTAATTTTGATTGATCATCCAATGAGGACATTGTATTACTTAAGTGTGGGGGATTTAAATTCATGTTTGCATACATATGTAGTACTTAGGTTACATTTTGTCATTTTAATTTTAGTATTGCATTTTAATTTCAGTACGGCATGATTGCTTCAGTGCATACATAGTAGCTTAGGGTATTTTTGTCATTGCATTATTTTTAGTTGTGTAAATAGTGCATTTTGTTATCTATATAAAAAAATTAGTTAGTTAAATATTGTGTTTGCATAAGTCAGCAATATTGTAGTTCATGTTATATGTGGGCCAATGATGAGATTGATAATAAGTTAACCAATACAGCATTGAGTACTAGAACTGTGATACAATTTCTGTTATGAATCAAATCTTGAGCTCGTTTGAAACTGGTATAGAAAAGGTTAGCACGATTAATAACATCTTTGTTGACTGGTCAGTTCAAATTGATACATAAATAGTCTCTAAAGGATAATGCTAGAGTGAATGAAAAAACGACAAGGATAGACAGTAAAGGTGAAAATTAGGCAAGAACCTAAGTTTGGGGGATGATATATGGGGTATATCAGCTTTTTATATATATATCTAAAAAAAGTATATATCGTGACTAGTCTGGTTTCGGGGCCTTTGTTACTTGAGCAAATACGCCCGAGGGGATTGTCATTACACCTAGCGCCCTAAGGTCTTTTATGGTCTGGGAGTCATTGGTTTAAAGCTCGTTAAGGGGTAGCACTGTCAGCCTAATGGGATGAGACATTGCACAGTCATGTTTATATAAAAAATGAATAAAATGGGAAAAGAGTAAAAAGCCCCCGTAAGAAATAAAAAGAAATATATATATATATATATATATATATATATATATATATATATATATATATATATATAAAGTACAAGTATCATGTGTGAACCCTTGGGATTAGTGATTGCTTATTTTTAATTGGAGCTGTCTATGTTTGAAATTTTTAAGTTTGCATTGTATGACTCCTTCTAAGAAATTGGTTATGTATTGAATTTGAATCCGCAGCAATTATCATGGATGTTGATCACACACACACACATTATACCAGTGATGATGGCTTGAGATTTGAGGATTAATATGGAATTGTAGATTGGTTTTGATAGTTGATATTGTATAGTTGCTTGTTTTCGCTGAGGTCGTTGAGATAATCTTGATTCTGCGATACTGATGGATTCAAAAGCATATAAATTAGATTATATTCATTTTGTCTCATTGCATTGCATAGCATGTAGTTGTTTTGTGCTCGAGGACTAGCACGATTTAAGTTTGGGGGATTTTGATAAGTGGATTTTATATATGCGAATCAGTGTCCATTTCATGGTTATTTGTTGCTAAATTCTTGTGTTCATGCTCGTTTTCACTTATTTTATGTTATTTTATGTATAGGATGGTTGTTGTGGCATTTAACGTATATTTGAAGTCAATTGGGATGATTTGGAGGCAAATGATGAGAAATTGGAAGAAGCCATGAAGTTCAGCAAACTATTTAGCAGAATAGATGCCCGCCGGGGCGGGCCTGTTTGTACTATATACCCCTGCCGGGGCGGGGGGTCTTCATTAGCAGTTAGCAGAAAGGTAGCCCATCGGAGCGGGCTTGTTTTATTCTTACACCCCCGCCGGGGCGGGGGGGTGTCGAATTCTGCAGTCTTTTGTTGAGATTGAAACTCTTCTTGGGCATGAATTCTAGCTTATTGATTGGCAATGGAACTCTAGAGAGATGGAATTTTGGCTGGGACTTTTGTGTTTGACATCTACTACTTAATTAACAACGAATTCAACAACACACAAGGCAAATTACGAGGATTAATCTTAGTTTTTCAGAGCAAGCATTGGATGGAGTATTTCGAAGAGATTTTCGAGACGATTGAAATTCTAGGCTACGTGAAGGTTGTTTTTCAATATTCTTCATCTTAGGCTATTATTTGTAATTGAAAGAATATTTTCTATGATTTATTCAGTGTTTATTTCGTTTATGATGAACTAATTCACATTTTAGGCTTATGATGGATCTTTGAGTGAATCGATGATTTTGTAAACTTTGATTTCCATTTCAATAATCTATTTTCATTTTATCTATATTGATTTAAGCTTGAATTTATGAATTGCCTGATCAACAATTCTTTGTGGATTTGTATGGAATCGAGAGAGGATATTCAAATCTAGACTTAATTAATATAGCATGTGTTCATGAATTTTGTGAATAGCAGAATCTTGATGAATGTTAAGGTAGAGATATGCTTGACATCGCATATAATCGGATAGAGAACTTAAGCTTAAACCTTCTTTAAATATAATTCACATAGAGATATAGTTAGCTAGTTGATTAAGGTGTTTAACTTGTTTCTATCTTAATTGTGGATTTAAGTTAATACGGTATTAGGGCATCGAGATGTGGTTAATACTACATTCGTGTTCTTGATTAATAAATTGGAATAGTGATTTGAATTGGAATAATGGTGTTAAAATCAGAGTGAAACTTAAAGTGAAATCATAAGTCTAATTCTCCATTAATTGTTTGAAATTCTAGATTTTGATATTTGTGATTATTTTGTGGTAGTTCAATTATTCTTTAATTTAGAATTTTTAATTATAATCATTGAGTTGAATAGTTTAATAAAGTTAGGATTAATAGGAAATTGGTACTTGTGAGTTTAAGATTATTGTTAGTTGATCTCTGTGGGAAGGATACTCTACTTATCACTTTATTACTTGTTGACCACGTATATTTGTGTGTTGTGCGTATATAGATTTTACCCAACAAGTTTTTGGCTCAGCGGGGGTATATAGTACAAACAGGCCCGCCCCGACGGGCTTTTATTCTGCTAAATAGTTTGCTAAACTTCATGGCTTCTTCCAATTTTTCATCATTTGACTCCAAATCATCCCAAATAAGTTCAAATATACGTTAAATGCCACAACAACCATCCTACACATAAAATAACATAAAACAAGTGAAAACGAACATGAAAACAAGAATTTAGCAACAAATAAGCATGAAATGGACACTGATTCGCGTATATAAAATCCACTTATCAGTAAGGTACACTCTTCACAAATCATGAAACACAAGGACACATGGAAGAATGAAAATTAGCTTAACAGAAGAATGACTAAAGATCCACAAAAGTCCAAATGGAGGAGGAATTCTCACACACACACACACACACACACAAACATGCATCATATTAGATGTTTTGTGTGTTATAAAGTTGGCCACAAGGCTGCAAAGTGCCATTTTAACTCCACGCATGTGAGACCCAAAATCAAGCAGATTTGGGTCCCCAAGGGTACTATCAAAGTAGGACCCATGCAAGTATGGGTACCAAAATAAAGGTTTAATGTTACCACAGGAAAAGAGCTCCACGATCACAACCTGGTATCTGGACAGTGGCTGCTCAAGGCACATGACTAAAAACAAAGCCTTTCTGTCTAACTACATAGAGAAGGAGGGTCCCTCAATCATCTTTGGAGACAACGGCTCTGGCAAGACAAGAGGATATGGCTCAGGTGGAAATGGTGCAGTATCCTTCAGTAAAGTGGCCTATGTGGAAGGACTACAACACAATCTTTTAAGCATTAGCCAACTCTACGACAAGGGTCATCAAGTAACATTCCTCAATAATCAATGTCAAGTCCGAGACCTGAAGACATCTGCTGTAAAGTTAACCGAAATAAGAGAAGGAATGTCTACACAAAAAATCTTGGTCAACTAAGCTCAGACGAGACAATATGCTTTCTGGCTAAAGCATCTAAAGAAATGAGCTGGTTATGGCATCGAAGACTGTCTCATCTCAACTTCAAGAGCATGTCCAAGCTAGCCTTAAAAGATCTAGTTGCAGGCTTACCTAAGTTCAGCTTCGTTAAAAAAAAGGCCATGCACTGCCTGTCAGCTTGGAAAGCAGACCAGAAGCTCATTCAAAAGAAAAACTGCCAACTCAATTGACAAGCCCCTGTAGTTGCTCCACATGGATCTATTTGGGTCAATTCCAATAACGAGCCTTGGAGGAAAGAGATACTCACTGGTCAAAGTCGACGATTACACCAGATTCACATGGGTATTCTTTCTAACCTCAAAGGATGAAACAAGCTCTCAACTGATCAAGATGTTCAGACTAGTGATGAACGAGAAAGGGGAGAAAATAAAGGCTATAAGGAGTGATCATGGCAAAGAATTCGACTTCTCAGAAATGGACCAGTTCTGCACAATCAATGGCATCAGTCACAACTTCTCAGCTCCACGAACTCCTCAACAAAATGGAGTAGCTGAGAGAAAGAACAGGACATTAATAGAGGCTGGAAGAACCCTACTAGTAGCAGACCATCTGCCTGAATACTTCTGGGCAGAAGCTGTCAACACTACATGCTACACTCAGAACAGATCACTCATACACTCTACGATTAAGAAGACACCCTATGAACTGTGGAAAGGAAGAAAGCCAAGTGTCAGCTACTTTCATGTATTCGGCTGTGCATGCTACATTCTTAACAATGGAAACCAGTATTTGACAAAGTTTCAGCCCAAGTCAGATAAAGGAATCTTTTTTGCATATGCCACAGACAGTAAAGCCTAGAGAGTGTTCAACAAGAAGACACTAAGTGTTGAAGTCTCGATTCACATCATCTTTGATGAGACAGACTTAGACAAAACAGTGCTACAAGACACTATGACCGACAGTTCAGACACTACAAACGAGGTTGTCGAGCTCAACACTACAGTCGTAGTTCTAGATAGTGAAATCGTTGAGCAAGGAAATGAGATTGTAGAGAGGCCTATGCAAGACGATGAACCTCCACACCAAGAAGCAGATATAGATCTTGAAGACCTCAGACAAGAAGGCATCAGGACAGATATCCCAACAAGAAGTAAATGGGCAAGAGATCACACTCAAGACTTAATCATTGGGGATCCAAGTGCAAGAGTCAAAACTAGAGCTGCCACCCAAAATGAATGTTTCTATCTAAGCTTCATGTCACGAATCGAACCTAAAAAGATAGAGGATGCCTTGGAAGACTCCAGCTGGATAGAAGCCATGCAGGAAGAACTTAATCAGTTCGAAAGAAGCAAAGTATAAAGATTGGTACCAAGACCAAAGAATCATCCTGTCATTGGAACCAAGTGGGTCTTTAGAAAGAAGATGGATGAAGATGGAGTAATAACCAGGAATAAGGCAAGACTAATGGCCAAGGGCTACTCTCAGGAAGAAGGCATTGACTATGATGAGACATTTATACCTATTGCCAGACTAGAAGCCATCAAAATATTTCTTGCCTTTGCTGCTCACATGAAATTCAAGGTCTTTCAGATGGATGTCAAAAGTGCATTCTTGAATAGTGAACTTCAAGAAGAAGTTTATGTAGAGCAACCTCCAGTTTTCATCAATCCATCTCTCTCTAATTATGTCTATAGATTAGACAAAGACCTATATGGTCTTAAACAAGCACCTAGAGCATGGTATGAAACACTAACTAACTTTCTTATTGAAAATGAGTTCACTAGAGGTAGAGTAGATACCACACTATTTCTTAGAAAGCATAAAGACAAAGTCTTATTAGTTCAAATATACGTTGATGACATTATTTTTGGATTTACTGATGAAAAGTTACGCAAGAGATTCTCCAAACTTATGCAGAGCAAGTTTGAAATGAGCATGATGGGTGAGCTGAATTTCTTCCTTGGACTGCAAGTAAAGCAAACTGATGAAGGAATCTTCATAAACCAGGCCAAGTACATTAAAGATTTACTTAAGAAGTATGGCATGGAATCAGCCTCTCCCATGAAAAATCTAATTTCTCCTGCAACCAAGCTTGACAAAGATGAAAAAGGTAAAAGTATTGATATAACTCTATACCGAGGTATGATAGGCTCTCTTTTATATCTAACTGCTAGTAGACCAGACATAATGTTTGTAACATGCATATGTGCTAGATTTCAGGCTAATCTTAAAGAATCACATTTAACTGCTATAAAGAGGATTTTCAGGTATCTCAAAGGTACACCTCACTTGGGGTCCTGGTACCCCCAAGGAGTCCTCATTTGAACTAACAGGCTACACAGATGCTGATTTTAATGCTGCAAAATAGATAGAAAGAGTACTAGTGGCACCTGTCAATTGCTAGGAAACAGACTTATGTCCTGGTTTAGCAAGAAGCAAAACTCAGTATCTACTTCAACTGCAGAAGCTGAATACATTGCTGCTGGCAGCTGCTGTACTCAAATCCTATGGATGAAAAATCAGCTAGCAGATTATGGGTTTAAATTCAAATCCCATACCTATTCACTGTGATAACACAAGCGCAATAGCAATAACTCATAATCCTGTCATGCATTCTAGGACTAATCCTGTCATCCTGTCATAAGTGAGCTAGGCATGCTTAACTTACAACCATAAAATCTATGCTCTAGTTTGTGCTAACCATGCAGATATAAAAGGCTATGTTCGAAATCGTAGACATGATAAAAGGAAGTCTACGATCATAGAACTGCAGTTACATGAAAGACATCGATCGCAGCACAGACTCAACGATCGTAGAACAAAGGAGCTTCTTCTAATGATAAAAGTTCAACAAAACAAAGCAATCTCTCTGATAAGCGCCTCAGGGACAAACCTAACCCTTGATTCATTTTATGAGGTTAGCCCTTCCTAAGCTACCTTAAACCGAGAAGAATGCCAAGTTAAAAGTACATCGCAAGGACCTAGACAGACTCGACGATAGAAGTTCAGACTCAACGATTGCTGAACAAACTCAACGATCGCAAAGCAAACTCAACAATCACAAAGGCTACCTCAACGATCGTAGTCCTTCTTAAGGACACATTATCTCAGAAGGAGCTAAGGGTAAATTAGTACAATCCTCCTCATTCAAATTCGTAGAGCCAAGCATAATTCGACACCTGTCCCACTAAGCAAAATGGAGAGAGAGAAGTTACAAGAACAAATTGAAAATGCCTTTTTTGAAATTAGAAGTTGAAAAAGCTCATCTCTCTCTTTCTCTCTACAAACAAAAACCCTAACTCTCAATAAGCTCAATCAACCATACTCCTTGCAAAGAAATCAAATTTCACAAAACTCTGTCATTAATAAAGAAGGCTGGTCTCGAAGAGGCTCTGGGTACGGCCACATTGATCTACCCAAAGCTAGTAAAATAATTCTAAAGAAATGGTGTGTACAAAAACGACGTCATCACTACGAAAGTCAGGGACATGGAAATCAAGCTAAAGGCTGAGGACATCAACCTAGCCCTAGGTTTCAAATCTGAAGGGTTTTCATTCATATATGGCATAGATTTCCATGAGGGACTTAAAAGGATACATCACAAGAAATTCCCCACTGTCAAGGGATACAAGAAAAAGGAGTTTCCTCATAGGTACGAATTTTTGGCTGATATTGTTGGAAAATGCATATGCTGCAAGAGCTCAGGCCATGATTCTGTAAACGAGGTACATCTCAAGCTCATAACAGCCATCAGTTGTGGGATACAACTTAACTATGGAGCCCTGCTGCTTGAATGGATTGGAAAGTGGATTCTCAGCTCGAAGAAATCAAAAAGCTCTGGGAAGATGCTCTACGGGCGATTTGTCAATATCATTCTACAATCCGCTTTGGGTGATAAAATTGAGGATGATGAAGGTGAACAAATAAATCCAAACAAAAGAATGACCCAGCAACTATTCGAGAACTGGAAAAGGAATCCAGCTGAAAATGTACGAATGATGTCTGAGTCCAGTGGTAGGACTACTGATGCAAAGGAGTCAGGAATTCCAGGGAATATGTTAGTTGTTAGGGAGACTGAAGAAGATGAAGAAGAAACTAATAAGGCAGAACCCACTGCCCTGGTCAAAAAAAGCAAGGGCAAGAGAAAGCTATAGGCTAGAATGGCAGAAGAATCCCAGGGATCAACTACTGATATACCTGTAGAGTCCTCTGACATTGAGACTCTAAGGATCCTAAGAAGAAAACAACAGCAGGCTGAGGCAGATGAAGACAGAGCTACCATATCACAGCTGCTGAAGAAGAACAAAATCAGTCACAAATCCAAGAGGCCATCTGTCTCTTCGATCGTAGAGTATTTACCGATCATAGAGACCAGACTGAACACCTCGAGCAAAGAAGTTGATGAACCAGATGTTCTGGCTGATCAACAGGACAGAGCTGAAGCTCAAGGAAGTCCTGATGCTGAGGCTCAGCCTAGAAAACCAAGACAAAAATTGGTCAAGAATACATCCTTGTCAATGAAAGGGTACTCAAAGAGGAAAACAAAAAGATGGCTGCTGAAAAAGAACTATCCAAAGAAAGCCAAAAGGACAAAACTCAAGCTGAGGTGGAGATACCTGAAGTTCTCACCCTAGAAAATACTCTAGCTCAGGGGGAGCTACCAGTCCTGCAGAAGGATGATCATGTTGAGGGGGAGCCTCATGATATCTCCATGACAGAAGAAGTTGTTCCTATGGAAAATAAGGGAGAACCAGAGCAAGAACAAAATGAAGTCATTGATAAAGTGGAATCCTCGAACGAAAATAGAGAAGAGGACGAAGATGATGAGGTCGAGATCATAGTTGTGGGCATTAATGGGTACAGAAAAGCTAACTACGAACAGTTGTTCTCCTATCTACCCATGATGCCTTTTCATCAAGCTCAAATTCTAAACTCCTGGAATCACATGTTTTGGAGCTTCAAAGAATATTCAGCCATCTCTGTGCTAGCTCATGGATTCCCAGGCAACTTCAACTTTGCCAAACAGCTAATCACTAATGGTCCCTCCTCAAGAATAGTGCATGAGGTATTAACTATCCCAATCTTATTCAGAGTTAATCACTATCCACTATCCTTCTTCAGCAAATTTTATGAATTTCCAAGCCGGCTGGAAGTGATCCTAAATCCACGAAGTCAATTCCCAGTTACAGAATCCCAAAATTCTGTAACTGATGAACCAAATATGCCCAACTTCGTACTGATCCCAACTCTTCTCATCTCTACGATTACTGACTCTAGCCCCATCGTAGAGTCCCTCGCTCAAATCGTAGAGTCACCTACTCCAGACACTCAAACACAGGCCCCTCCATTCGATATTCCCCCCTCATCCACAAATGAATACTTCAACTTTGATCTTGCCCTCTACTTTTTACAAGATCAATACAAGAGAACACCCCCTCCTTCACAAATTCCCCAACTCAATGAACTTCTTTCAGAACTGCCCACCAAAACTGATTTGTCAGAAATATCCAAGAAAGTGATCAATGAAATCGATGATAGTCTTGAAGAACACACTGAACTCATTCAAATGAGATTAACAACAATGATCAGTGTTGCTAATAGTCTCCCAAGCACCCTAAGCTCTGAGCTCACTAAAAAGCTTAAAGAGATCATCAAGGAAATGATTAAGAGCATAAAGGACAAGGATGACATCCACTTTCTCGCAGCCAAAAGACACAGGGATGTTGTTCTTTATCTTACAGTCCACTCAAGAAGCTCAGAATAAACTTATGATGGAGAACTTCCTCAATCTGCAAACTATCGTAAAAGAATTCCAACAATTTTACATCAGCCAAGGACAGCAGACTGACAATATTCCAGTCGTCCTTCAACAAAAGGAAGCTCGATCTGATGCTCTGATCAAATAAAATCGAGAGGACATTGCTCAAACTCAAAGTCAACTCAACGAGCTTGTCCAAGGAATGACTCTCCTCTCAGAAGACATTCGAACCCTTGATGCTGACATAAAGGGGGAGAATAAAGGGAAAGGAGATCAAGGCAGAGGTAGAGGCAGAGGTACCTTTTCTGCTCAATCTTCCAAGAATCTTCCTCCAAGGCAGTATCACCAACAGACTCCACGATTTGGCCATCATACTCAACGATCTGATCATGATCCAATCATCATGGATCAACCATTAAGGAGTCGAGGGCCAACTCCCAGCTCACAAGAAGTGACCACCACAGGCCTAAGAATGCCAATTAGATATCCTGCATTCATGAATAGGCATGATCACAATCCAAGACTAAGTCCAAGTGAGCTGGAAGATCTAGCCAGGAGAGACGAAGCAAGCAGGAAAAAGAGAGCTGGGGAGTATGCAAATCCTCCACGAGGAAAAAGGCTGAAGAAATAGAGATAAGTTGAATTTTAATTCTTATTGATGTAGTCAAACTTAACTATAATATCTATTCTTCAAACATCAATAAATTCATGCTTATTCTCTAGAAATTTCAGCTGCTCACTGAAATATTAAGTCATATTTACTTTCTAACAATTGCATCTAGATTTTGATAATCATGACAACGAATCTCATTGGTTATGTCAACATCAAATAGGGGGAGATTGTAGGAAGAATGCATATCTTGATTTGATGTTTTAAAGTAAACGTTCATGATTATATGTGAAGTCCTTCCAGGAATATATGTACAAGGACTTAGCGATAGATCAAATTGTTAGGTTGATCTAAGCTTTTAATGTTTATCATTCTGTAAATTAATGTATAGATAAAGAGATCAAAGATGTTAGGATGATCTATAAAATGTAATAAATATGCTTCAATAAAATCGCAGTCTATTGAGCTGATCAAGAACTTGCAGAAGCCAAGGCAGAATCGTAGAGTATCGAGGATCGTAGTATGTCTGCCTTGAAGGGCCTCTCCAGAAATCGTAGTGTAGTCCAAAAGTTTGCCGAAGCCAACCCAGAAATTGTAGTGTGGTCCAGGCATTTGCCTAAGCCAACTAAGAGATCGTAGTGTGGTCCAGACGTTTGCCAAAACCAACTCAAAGATCGAAGTGTGCTCTCAGAGATGTAGAGTCTGCAATGCAAGCAAGTGAAGATCGTAGTGTGCCAGCCCTTAAGAGAAATCGTAGTGTTCTCGTTTGGTTGCATTAAGCACCAAGGTGGCAAGACACCACGATACGAATCGTAGAGTATCATCTGGCTGTGTCAGAAGTTGTGAACCCTGGTCATTTGTTCAAAGATAAAATCTTAACAAATGTGGAATGGGTTACAAATGTTGAAGTAATCATCAGTCCCAATGGCATGAAAATATCCTTAGTATGCAACAAAAAGACGTATTAAAGAAGCTAAGCAAAGGACCATGGGACAGAGGAAAACGCCTTTTTAGGTGTTAGGTGAAAAAGCAGTCTGCTATGTCAGTGGGCCAGAATGCATTTCAGAAGATATGCAGAAAAGTCTCCATCAAAGTTCAGAAACGTCAAATGCATTAAATGCTTCAATGGATGGATTCAACTGGAAGATTTCAAAGATCACATATATGCAAGACATCTACAGATGATAGAGGGATGCAAGAAATTGAACAAAAAGAAAGAATACTCAACGCTCAACTCTACGATCTGAGAAAAAGAGAAAGCTTACACAGTTACTCAGTTCTTTCGAACAAGAGCTTAACGACAACTGAGTAGCACCAACCAAGAACTCAACTACTACCAATCAACTAAAGTAAGAGTCCAAAGTCAGAAGGACTTGAAGAGTTCTAAGTGAACTATGAACAGACAAGTCTGCTGGACTTGAAGAGTTCAAGAGTGAACTAAGAAGTTCCTAGACTGTTGGTCTAGATTGAATCTGTGAGATTCAAAAAGTGTAAAAGACATCCTTAGTGGATTTCCTACTCGAGGAGTAGAAGAGTGGACTAGGAGCTTTAAGTGCTCTAAACCACTTAAAACTGTTGTGTCTATTGCATTCTTACTATAACTGCTATAACTGTTATAACTGTTATAATTGTCTCACTCTCATTAACTCACTATATCTAAAAGGAAGATCAAACAAACCTTAATTCCGCTGTGTTTAAATCATTATCAAAATTGACATAGTAAAACGAAAAAAAAATTTAAATATCTATTCAACCCCCCCTTCTAGATAACTATTATGCCTCCGGGAACTAACAACCTTGAATAACCATAACTTGTTGAAATGTTTAACTTAGAACTATATTATAAAAAGGGGAACCTAGATTGACTTAAGGGACACGAAATGACATTTGACATGATAGTGTATGTGTTAAGTTCATGCCGAACAGAAACCACAAGGCAACAGCTTAGCCTTGGCTTAGCCAGAGGGCTACGCAGCTGCGCTGGCCCTAGGCTTAGCCATGGCGCAGCTGCGCCGGTCTGAAATCAGAAGTTAGATGATTTGAAAATCTAATCTTTGGACAGATAACTTGTATGATGCCTATATTGCTAAAAATGGTTTAAACCCTACTGATACATGTATATATGAAATGATTAAGTAATAAGATAGTGTCTTGTATAATGAAAGTCCATGGGTAAAAAGGTCTTAATCTGGAGTATTGTAAATTTACTTATGAAGTAACTAGGTACTTGATTTCATGATAAACCTATAAGCTGATTTTGTACCGTATGTGCATACTTGAATAATGACAAGCTTAAATAAAGAATGTGATTAGCTAATGAACATCGTATACTTATAATACACTATAAATAGGATTTGAACGTGTTGATTTCTTAACATGGATAAACTACGCTTAAGGCAAGTATCCGAACTAATCTTTTCATTGTGAAAGTATCCTAAACCCTTGCATTACTTTATTCAACGGATATCGTAAGCAAATATCTAACTTATCTATTTGGATGCAAGTTATCTTACTTAATCGTTCAATTGAGCTAGTATGTTTAAATTCTTATGAAACTATTATTCATGTTGAACTTGGTATCGTTCTTTGAATATTGTAAAAGTGTCTATGCCATTGATTCAGCTAGGCTATATGCATGTTTATAAAACTGTCCAAACCCATTTGACTGGTACGGAAATCTTGAAAATTGAGTTAAACAACCCTTAGGGTAAGGGGAGTGTATATTGTTGGAAACCCCAACACACGCGTGAATATTACTGTGGTGTTATGCATAACATAGAGTATTGTAAACTAATCATCTATAGTACTTGATTCTTTTGGATTATCAATTTAAAATTGGTAATTCTGGTAGATGTTCAATAGTTCTTAGTGACAACTCAATATAAATTATTTTATCCAGTTGGATACGTTGATAGCCTTTGAATTCATATATATATGTTGATCTATATTGAACTATCATTTCATATTCCAAAGATTTGATTCGAGAGTTATTGATACTCATTGTTCATGATATTATTCTAATACTCTGAACTATCTTGGAAATTATACTTTGATATTCCAAACTCGTGATATAAAACTCATTTCCCTTGTTGTATATTACTTGTTGGGCAATTTATGCTCATTCTTGCTTTTTTAAAACCTTTCAATTAAGACAGAACATGAAAGTGTATCTGAAAAAGACAAGGACAAGGGCAAAGCTACCGACTAGCTTTTTCCTTTATGGATTAAAATTATTATGTTGTATTAAGACTGTTTTTAGAGTATGTTTAAGCTTAAATAGGATTATGTAATAAGTCTTTATTCGATATTATTATGTAATCTATTAAGTATTGTAGGTTGCAAGACTTGGGAAAAAATATAATAAATCATTGTATATTATTCTAAATTAGATCGTCCATTGTGAAGATGTAATTTTAGTTAATTTGTATGCCATGAACACGTGACGAACTGAATTCGAGTGACCAAGTGGCGATCTAAATTTGGGGGCGTCACACCAAACGTGTAAAATGTTGACGTCAGGTCTTCCTTTGAAAGGCATGGGAACTTCTAGAAAGAATTTCAAGAAAAGAGCTGTCCCCAAAGCTTCTCCAGTCATCTGTGCTTCACTGTAACTGCGATTTATATCCACTAACCCAGCATCAGCTTTCTTTCTCCTCCTCTTTCTCTGAGGTTCGCCTTCAGGTGGAATGCAATTCTCAAGCAGCTGGTTTTCTTGTAAGCGAGGTTCAAAGGCATTTCCATTCAAGTCTGGTATGGCAGAATTAACATTAGTCTGACAATCCGGAGCTTTCTGCTTTCTTTTTCTCTTCTTGAGTTCAGGCTTACCACAAGGAGAGAACATTTCCATCCGTGTACCTTTCATGACTATGCTAGGATCAACATTCTTGATGACATCTGGTGAATTGGTTGTAAGTTCAGAATTTAGAAGCAATGAATCAGCTTTTCTCATTCCCTCCTTATTCAGCTCAGGAGTATTTTTGGAGTGAATATAGGTCCATCACCTCAACATCTTTCAACATTGCACCAATTTTGTCGATGCCTCCATTCACATCTGGCAAGCCAGCAATATCATTAATCATAGATTTCTTAGCAGAAGTTGTCTCCTTTTTCCTCTTAGGCTCAGATTTACCTTCATGGGGTGTAACAGCACCTGCAACATTACATCCTTCTAGTTGGATGCTAGTACTTCTTCCATTCAAATCTCGTAAGCCAACCATTACTTTAATATGTGGAAACCCTGGGGTTTTGCCTGCCTTCTTTTTTCTCTTCATCAGTACAAATTGGCTTTCAGATGCACTAGGTCCCATCTTCTGGAAATCAATTATTACCGTGACATTTGAAGTAATGTTTTCTGATACGCCACCAGTAGGTTTCGTATTTGAACCAAGTGAGGTTGTTTTCTCGCCCTTCTTTCGCCCTTTTTGCTTGGATTTAATATTTGGATCTTTACCTGATGGGATCTTGGCAGTTTTATTTACATCAGGTGCACCAGCAACTAATTTGGTTCTCCTATGTTCTCTATTTATTCCTCTCTTTCCCATTCTCTTCCCCGTCTGAACTTCAACATCAGGTAAGGTTTGGGGAAGTTGCATCTCATTGACAAACTCCGGTCGAACTGAATCCTCATTAGCTATCTCATGGGTAAAGTCACGGAACACCAATCTTCTGAATCTTGAAAAAAATCTCTCCACCAAATCAAAATTTATACTTTCATCAGGATAAAGACAATCACGAGCTGTAAATCGGAGTTTGGATAGCATCTCGGCTGGAAAAATATTTTTTGTCTCTTGTTTATCAGATATATCATGCCCGATAATGTGTTTCTTGGACCACATTTTCCGCAACTTCTTGGCACTAAATTTAATCATGGGGGTGGACCCCATAGACTGGCCATCAATGCTTTTCTTGTCCGTTCCAACATGGGAAACTGCCATGTAATCTTTTATTTCATTTTCTTCCAAATTGGTCGAGCTTATGTGCCCCCGGCTAATATCAACATAAGGAAACAACAAATACTTGCTCTTTCGTCGTTCCCTTGATTCATACATTTCATAGCCCTTTTCAGATTTTCTGTTAATTTCCCCATCACCATGCTCTACACTGTAAACTTTGTTCTCTGTAGACTTTGAAAACATAAGGTGGCTGGTCATCTTCATCTCAGATGAAACCATTGTACAGGAAGCTTCATCATATCCATCTTTAGGATCCTTATTACTTACTCTGTTTCTGGATTTTGACGCCAGATTGCTTGAGATAACTTCTGATGGTAACCCATCTTGAGCATCACTTTTAGCATCAGTTGTTGGCTTCAGTTGATGAATTGCCAATTGGTGGTGCCCTATGGAACGATAAAAGGCTGACAAGCAATTCTGGATGACAGTAAACTCAATCATACCAGGCACAGAAACATCCTGGGGGGAAATATCTGATACGTGCAAGTAAGTCCGCAGGTTCAAACAGAATCACCGGTACTTCACCAAGTTTACACGCTTTCTCCACTGACATTTTACCTCCTTCTTTGGCTATAGCAGTGTTTCTACCTTCATCCAGAAAATAAGGACAAGTCAACTCCATCTTTGCACGTATACCAATCTCACCTACAGCCTTCTTAACAGCACATAGGAAGCTTTTAGAGTTGCTTTGCCTTGACATCTGTTCAAAGTAGTCATGAAAAGGCTTCAACTGGGAAGGCCAACACCAAAACAAACTACCACTCCCAAAGTATCTTACCAGGAGACAGTCCCTTCGCTCAGCCTTTGCAGCATCTTTTGAAGCATCAGAAGGCTCACAAATCAGTCCAGGCCACCATGACCGAGTCTTTGTTTTAGCCCACACAAAATCACTCACATTGAACTTGTATCCTTGGTTGTCAATTAATTTTCCTTCCAAATCATTCCCTCGTACTACATTCTCATCTATACTGTAGTCCTGAACTTCTGAAATGCTTCCTTCATTCCCATTATCATGCAACAATGCATCATTTCCTTTCCACAAATTTTCCTCATTTATATGGCTTCCAAATAATATGCTTTCTGCCAGACAATTTGAATCTGGTGGACAAAAAACTTCCACATATAGCGAAATACTATTACCAGAAACTTTTACATTGTTACTTGAATCAACCAAATTCAATTGTGATGCATCACCTTCTTCCACACCCTCCTGCATCACAACCTTCTCAACCCCAGCCTCTTCATTCCCACTACCAGTTGATAACACTTCCTGAACCAACCCACACCCGTTTTCCATATTACTGCTGTATGGCACCTTGAATATTTTACCTTCAAAATCTGGTTCCAAGTAACCTACCTTCACCTGATTTTCTTCAGGAACATCCTCATCCACCAAAGTAACTGTCGCAATTACACCAAAAACAAAAATATTTTCCCCATTGCCAAGCACCCCTACAGCGTTTTCTCTAGCTGACACTCCAGAAGAAGAAACTAACTCGGTACACTTCTCACTGTAACTAGAAAACCCAGAAGCTTCTTCTAGGGTTTCACCACATGTATTTTGTGTTTGACCCACCTTCAACATCATGGAAGTCTCATTTAAGGGTTTTAGAGGTTTTTAGGGTTTCCATTTGAAAAATGAGCGAGAAAAGGTGACACCTTTACTCTAATTATTGACCAAATATCAACTCCATAGCTGGCCAAAAAAAAAAGAAAAAAACATAAAATCAAACACACTTGTTGCTTTATATCATTAATAGGCGGATTCCAACCAAAAGATAAACCAAATATAAAAATTATAAAACCCACTACAAAAGTCAACAATTCCCAGATAACAAAACATGAAAGTTCCACCGACGAATGAGAAATTTAAGAAACATATCCAACAATTGAGAAAATGAAGTACCTGAAAAACAAATACAAGAAATTTGCATTTCCGCCAATCTTCTGATAAATCTTTCCAAATTATAGAAAAAAAATGATTGATCTGAAAAGATTGAAGCTTTGTCGAGAAAAAATAAGTAGAAAGATATATGTGAGTTTCTGTGGTTGGGTCTCTGTTGAGTCCGAGTATGAAGGTTTGTGGGTTTTTGAAGTCGGGTCTTTTTTTTAACCTTCTTTAGCAAACAAAGAGGTCGGATCCTTACCCAGAATTAATATGGAGTATTGATTGATATTCAGTCATCAGTACAATTTGGTTTCGAGTTCAGGTTTCCATATCCACATGAAGGTTATGGGCCGGGAAAGTTAAATATTGGAATTTGGAATTTGGAATTTATGAAATGGTATATGTTTATATTTGTTTTTAAAATACATGGATAATATTTTTTAAAAAAGAAAATTTTCATATTTCTCCGTCATATGTTGGTATATTTTTAAGTTTAGTTTGGAATTTTTTATGAAGGATTTAAAGAGAGAGATTAAGATTAAAACAAAATTTAAAAATACTTGGTTGAAAAAAAATTTCTTTGGGTTGAAAAGAGAGTAAAATCTCTTGAAAGTCTTGAGTACAAAATTAATTTTAAAATTATAGAAAGAAATACGAAAAAACTCCATTCAATTCTCAATAAAAACGGAATTTTAGTTTCAATCCTTCGGAGATCTCCCACGAAAACTGTAAATCCATCAATCGCCAGGATTATAAACTAAATTAAAAAATAGGAGACTCTTTTAATTTTAATAACTTTCCTCATGGTAAAACTTAAATACCACGTCATTTTACTAATACATTGGGTAACGTTTATGCTTTCCGAATCTTGCCGATAGTTTACCGCATTACCTTGCATTCAAAAGGTAGCAAAGAAACAATTAAAGTTGCATGGAAATTCTTAAGCTCCACATCTACAAAAAAGATATATTGCGACAGCGACATTGAAGGCAAACACAAAGATGGCATTTGTTTTCTAAGTAATAATAATAAGAATTCATTTTATCTATAAATGAAGCACAGTTATAATATTTTTTTAGTAATTTAAAATCATCCAGTCGTGTACTTTCAACCAACTGAATAAGGCATCAGTTTTGCACAAGACCAACCAAATTATATCTGCAGGAAATGGAACCTTTCAGCTAGCTGGTTCATATCTGCAGACACAATCATATGTCTTCCCTTTGATCAACTTTTCAGCCAACCGCTGATTCTTCAACATCGCAAGCTGTACAAAAGAATAGCTCAAGTCAAAAGAAATTTTGAGGAAAATATTTGACAATCAATTTGTAGGTTCAGAGGCACGCGTGCAGCTGAAAATTGCCATTGTGAGAATCCCATTAAAAACAACTTTGCGAGGGAAATCATCTACCCAAGATAAGGAAATGAAATGAAAAGAAAAGACATGAGTTTAGCAAAATAAAGAATTAAATGGAAAAAAAGAAGAAAATAAATTGAACTATATTAAAACATGATACAAACTGCATTACACTATAGCGCAAATATCTAATGTTGAAGGCAACTGAATGGGGTAACAGATATGCCAGAAACTAATCGGGTCAAACACACTACAATAGTGATTTTGGATAAAACATAATGAAAGAATCTACCTTGAGAGCATCACATTTAAACTGAACATTGTAGTTTGTATGCAAAGAACAACCCATTACTTCCAAGATGATCTGCATGTCACATAGCTCCAACATAAAATATATCCACAACACTTGGAACATATATGTTATATCTAATTAAATAGGTCAATAGGTCTGGTCTGTCTGTGACTCACAGTTGGCAGCATGCATCAAATCTGCACCTCTTGTAATTCTTGGAAATAATAGAGAAAAGCTAAAAAGCATGCTACTTCATGCACTGATATATGTTATATCTAGTTAACTCATCTTAAAAAAAGTTATATTTGGTTACAAGTGATGCTACCAACTTGCTATCTATACAATGCAAGAAACTATGTACACATGCGAAAAATCTGTATGGATACCTATGTTTTATGCTTCTATAGGCATAAACAAAATTGAACTCCCTCAAGCACTCTTCCCTTAGTTCCAAAAGGTTGGCCAACCCTAACAATCCATATGTCGCAGGCTACTCCATCAACCTAGTTTAAAGAGATAAATTTGCAATTGAATAATGAATAATAAATGAATCTTACTTATAGAATTGAGTTAGACACATTGTTTTCTCAGAAAATGATTATGAAGCTCATTTAGATACGGGGAGTATTATGTGATTCTAGGTATGCAATAGTCTTATACACATTACATAACAAAATTTTCATTAATTTTCTGCTTGCTTCTTCATTTACTTGGGAATCATAAAAATCATCTATGCAGCCATAAGACTAGTACAATATGTAACTTCGAATACAATTTCCCTTTTGATTGCCTCTATAATAATAACAGTAAAACGTTAACTTTAACAAAAAAACACGTTTATGTTTAAATAAAGTTAATTACAGATCATAAAAAACCATAATTTATGTGATCAATGCACATCCAACATTTGGAAAACATTGATAGCATTAATATCAGTGATGGCACCCATAAGAGAAAATGTGACTTGACATGATCCTGACATTCAGTTCCTCATCTTTCCACAACCATTGATACTAGGGGTGCAAATGGCTCGGCTTGGTTGGCATATCCCTAGGCAGTAACCTGAGCCATTCATATATGGGTTAAAAAAATCCAAGCCAAGATGTCAGTTCCCTTCTGTACAAACTTTTCCATCCATGATATCTGCAAATTGATCCACAATGGCTTTTATAAACCAGCACCAGAACTTAAGCATATATACAAAAAATGGTATCCAGCAAAACAAAGTTAAGAGGCAGAAACTATTAGCTTGAGATTGGATAAACTGTAATTATTTTGAGAAAATATGTTCAATCTCAAGCTAAACTGCAATTTTTTCGAGAGAATATGTTCATGTGAAATTGATCTTTAGACCGTCACCCAACCTCCGAGTGCAGTTGACAAGATCAAATGCATCATCTCTTTCCAACGTTTTTAGAACATATATATAAAAAGGAACCACGGAAGATCACTAATGGAAGGAGGACAGTCCAGACTCCAGACACTGCTCCAGGATTGTTTGATGGAGTTGTTTCCTTTATTTATTTATATAATATTATAACTATTATTATTATCAATAGTTTTAATAAGAATGGAGTATTAACTAGTTCAGTATCTTGATTCTGCTTGTATTTTTATTAAAAGTCAGACCAGCACTACATTAGTTTCTCAACTCACCTTTAGACCATAGCAATTTATAGGCTACTTATATGTATAACCTGTATATATTATAAAAATTATTTCTTAATGCTTATGTGAATGAATTTGTAAATTGAGGATCTCAAATGTTAGATCATGGTGTTTTTGCCAACTTCAGGTATGGAGAAAAAGGGTGAGACAACTGGTAGGGCGAATAATAGGAGGGGAAAAACAAGACCAAAAGTGCACTAAAAAAGGGTAGCCTTCCCATCTCTACACAAGTCAGTCACATAGGAACCCCTAAAGGCCCTCATAGCACAAGTCCACTATCTTTTATGATTTAAAAAGATTTTTCATCACTTTTTATCGCTGAGACTCAACTTAATAAATAATCCACATCATCCATGCACTACGGCCAAGGATATTCATTAGGGTCACGACCACAAATTATCCATGCACTACGGGCCAAGGATATTCGTGTATTCATAAATGGTCATGATCATGCCAACAACTGTCCATCAGTGCACTATGGTCCAATGAGGACTTTTACCACATCATTTGTAACATTATGGTCATGATTACACCGAATAATCCCTGGTCATAATCATACCAAGTCCATCTATGCAGTACAGGCCACAGATGACTTTCAAAAAAAATATAAACATGAGGATGATGACAATGATATAAGAATTCAATAAAACAAGTTCAAGAATTAATTTATTCATGAATTAATAACGTCCAAATTGTCAACATGAAACTTCTTTGTAGAGTAAAATTCAAGAATGCTCAGAAGATTATTTCCATGAAAAGATACTGGATGAAGCGCAAATATCAAGGATATCTCACTAATTTCATGGAGTATAGAAGTCAAAACTTTAACCAACTAAGTATAATAAAGAATGGAATAACAAAAGAAATCACCATGCATGCGGTACTTCGCATAGACAAGTTATTCCAACAGAATAATAAATAACTGAACCAGGTCAGGCGAAATTCGCACCGACAGGATGTTCCAACAAAATAATAAAAACGGAAACAGGTCCGGTGTAAAACGCACAGGCAAGATATTCCAACAGAATAATAAAGACGGAACTATGTCCGGCGTAAAACACATAGACAGGATATTCCAACAGAATAATAAAGACGGGACCAAGTCCGGTGTAAAACGCACAGACAAGATATTCCAACAGAATAATAAAGGATGGAATAACAGAAGAATTTCACCAAGTATAGGGTAGCCCGCGTATACAGGTTATTCCAACAAAATAATAAATAATGAAATAACAGAAGTTCTCTTCATGAATACAAAAGAAATAATACTCTTACCTTAGAATAAAGCTGGATACTGGAATAGAAATGTAGCAGACTTCTCTTCTTCTTTCTCTCTATAATTTCTCTCTATAATAAATGCTCTATAGCTTTGGTGAATTGGTGAGAAATGAAGGAAGAATAAGCTTCTATTTATAGAAAAATATAGTTTCGATAATTGCACGTTTTGGGACTCGAAAAATTACAATACAATACCTCCAACTTTTCTTTCATTTTTAATTTTTTTAATTTAGTCCTGCAAGTATTATCAAACTTGCACCACCTCCCCCAATAGTAAATAATGTGAATCAATAGTTCAATCATGTGAATCAATAGTTATAATCATGTGAAAATACAAAATACAATATAGTACCTCCATCTATACCTCCCTTTTTAACTTAGTCATGCAAGTATTATCAATCTTGCACCAACTCCCCTAATAGTAAGTGAATGTGACTCAATAGTACACACATATGAATAAATAGTTATATAAGCATGTGAATTAGTACCAATTAATTGCTCATTTATCCGATAAATTACCTGATTTATCAATATAACCCCCAGACATCAATTATCATCAGAATAGATGTCGATTTCAACTAACACCAATAATCCCAACATAATGGAACTATCAAATTCATCTTTAATCAACACGAACTTATTTATTATTAATATCATAATTCACAATATTTAACAACCAGGTCGTTCCTAAGAAAGAGGGGGCTTTCCAATAAGGATTTCTCCCTATTGGCGCGCAATTAGGTGACTAAACCTCTCATTGGCAGAACTTCTAGACATTGTAAATATTGCAATTTAATAATATGAATAATTTTGTCGTCTCAATTATTGATTTAATAATATATCATATAATGCAGATGATACTGTGACAATAATCGAATCAATAATATGAGAGATATGAAGCAACAATTACTGTAGCAATAATTGAGTATAACTGAGTGACTTCTCACGTAAGCATCAATAATCAATACCGTGTGCTACTATGCAACCACGCATATTACTTTACTTTTACTACCGAGTAGTTCAATAGTATTAACGGTAAAACTTTCGCCGTTATTTTCATAAAAAATATTTTTGTCGTTTTCTCAATCCGACAATAATTTTGTTGTGGGGTCCCCCAATGATTGCGCCATTGTACGAATAATCCCTGCTAAAATGAATATTCCCCGACCAATTGAATATAATATAACAACTTGCATACTTTACAGAATTTATAAATACTACCCACAACTATAACATTATAACAAATTCATTCCATAATATTCAAAAATGATAATTATAGAAAAATCTTCTTTATTCATAAAAGTTGGGGTCTTACAACCTCCCCTTATGAAATTTCGCCCTCGAAATTAGGGTACGTACCTGGTATGTCGAAGAGGTAAGGATACCTTGATTTCATTTCAGATTCTAACTCCCAGGTCATTTCCTCAACATCGTGGTTCCTCCATAAAACTTTGACTTGAGGTATCACCTTGGAGCGTAAAATATGATCCTTCTTATCTATGATTTGAACATGAACCTCTTCATACATTAAATCTTCCACTATTTCGTCCGGTTCTAACTCAATAATGTGGTTCGGGTCTTTCACATATTTATGTAACATGGATATATGAAAAACGTTATGAACACGAGACATACTTGGCGGTAAAGCGAGTCTATAGGCTACAGTTCCTACTCGATTGAGGATTAAAAATGGGCCAATGAATCGAGGATTGAGTTTTCCTCTCTTTTCAAATCTTGTAACTCCTTTCCATGGCATGATCTCCAACATCAAATTCCAAGTCTTTTCGATGAAGATCAGCATAACTCTTTTGTCGATCTTGTGAGGTTTTATACGTTGTCGGATCGTTTGAATCTTTTCCGTAGTCATACGTACCAACTCTGGTCCCAACAACGTTGCTTCACCCACCTCATCCCAGCATACTGGAGAACGACACTTTCTTCTATACAACGCTTCGAATGGAGTCATGTCAATACTTGCTTGATAACTGTTATTGTAGAAAAACTCCACCAATGGTAAGAACTTGTCCCAACTTCCCTTGAAGTCAAGGACACAGAGTCTTAATAAATATTCAAGAGTTTGAATAGTCCTCTCTGATTGTCCGTCCGTCTGAGGATTATATGCCGAACTAAATCGTAAATTCGTGCCCATAGCTTTTTGCAAACTAACCCAAAATCGTGAAGTGAATCTTGGGTCTCAATCAGAAACTATGGATACTGGCATACCATGCAATCTTACAACCTCGTTTATGTATATACGAGCAAGACGTTCAAGTGTATAAGTTTCTCGTATAGGTTAGAAATGAGCAGACTTGGTCAATCTATCAACAATGACCCAAATTGCATTTATGCCTTGAGAAATCTTGGGAAGACTAGTAACAAAATTCATGGTAATGTGCTCCCACTTCCATTCTAGAATTTCAAGTGGTTGCAATGGACCTTTTGGTACTTGATGCTCCGCCTTGACTCGTTGACAAGTTAAACACCTTGAGATAAACAGTGATATCTCCCTCTTCATATTGCCCCACCAAAATGTATGTCGAAGATCATGATACATTTTGTTACTCCCAGGATGGATTGCAAACGGTGTGTTGTGCGCCTCCATCATGATTTTATACTTTAAATCAGGGTCGTTAGGAACACAAAGTCTGGAGTTGACTCGAAGTATTCCTTCTTCATTAATTCTTGCTTCCGGCATAGCACCTTCTTACACTTTCTTCCTCATACGCATCAGCTCCAGGTCTGTAATTTGAACAGATTTAACTTTATCCATTAAAGTTGGTTCTACTCGTATATTCATCATCATCACGTGGGTCCCTGGAGTCTTTATCTCTATCTCCATCCTTTGCAAGTTATACAAAATGGGCCTTTGCGTTGATAATATCGCACTCGTACCCGCATATGATCTTCTACTCAATGCGTCAGCTACCACGTTTGCTTTTCCAGGATGGTATTGGATGGTATGATCATAATCTTTCAACAGTTTTAGCCAACGTCGCTGTCGTATATTGAGTTCCTTTTGAGTGAAGAAATATTTGAGACTTTTTATGATCCGTAAAGATATCCACTTTCTCCCCATACAAGTAATGCCTCCAAATCTTTAGTGCAAAAACGACTGCTGCCAACTCTAGATCATGAGTAGGATAATTCCTCTCATATTCTTTGAGTTGTCGTGAGGCATAGGCAATAACTTTTCCATGTTGCATGAGAACACAACATAACCCTTTTCCCGAAGCATCACTGTAGATGACAAATCCCTCAGAGCCAGATGGTATTGTCAGAACAGGTGCTGAAATAAGTCTCCTCTTGAGTTCTTGAAAACTCTTCTCACATTCTTTGCTCCAACCGAATTTTGTATCTTTCTGAGTCAGCTGAGTTAATGGAGTAGCGTTTTGAGAAAATCCTTCCACGAATCTCCGATAATAACTAGCTAAGCCGAGAAAGCTACGTATTTTGGTCACTGATTTGGGTTGCTCCCAGCTTTGAATAGCTTCAATCTTTGCTGGGTCAACAGATATTTCATGACTTGATACTACGTGCCCAAGGAATTCTACTTTCTCAAGCCAGAACTCGCATTTCTTCAACTTGGCATAAAGCTTATATTCATGAAGCTTTTGGAGTATCAGTCTCAAGTGTTGCTTATGATCTTCACGGCTTTTGGAATAAATAAGGATGTCATCAATAAAGACGACCACAAAGTGATCCAAATATTCCTTGAATACTCGGTTCATCATATCCATGAAGGCAGCATGAGCATTAGTCAATCCAAAATACATGACTAGGAATTTATAATGCCCGTACCGAGTTCTGAAAGCCGTCTTTGGAATATCATCGGTTCTAATCTTCAATTGGTGATATCCGAAATGAAGATCAATGTCTGAAAAGAATTTGGCGCCTTGCAACTGGTCAAACAGGTCGTCAATACGAGGCAATGGGTACCTATTTTTGATGGTGACATGGTTCAACTCCCGATAATCAATACAAAGTCGCATACTCCCGTCTTTCTTTTTCACGAATAGAACAGGAGCACCCCAAGGAGAAGTACTAGGACGAATGAAACCGATGTCTAACAATTCCTGCAATTGGGTCTTTAACTCTTGAAGTTCAATAGGAGACATTTGATATGGGGCTTTGGAAATAGGTTTTGTACCGGGTTTAAGGTCGATACAAAATTCAATTTCATGCTCTGGGGGTAGGCCAGGAAGTTCTTCAGGGAATACGTCAGGAAATTCATTAACAATAGAAATATCATTCAAAATTGATGTATTTTTATTTAGATTCGTGACATGAGATAAGAAAGTGTTAGTTCTTAGTAGGCACAAGTTATCTAGAAGGGGGGTTGAATAGATAATTTAAAATCTTTTCGTTTTAACTTGATCTAAGATAATTATTAAAACTTTGCGGAATTAGTGTTTGTTTTAATCTCTTTTACCAAGCAATGGAGTTATAAGCAATTAAGGCAGTTATGGCAGATATAGCAGTTATAGTATGAATGTAAACGACACAGTTGTTTTTAAGTGGTTCGGAGCACTCAAAGCTCCTAGTCCACTCTTCTACTCAACGAGTAGGATATCCACTAAGGATGTCTTATACAATCTTCTGAATCACACAGATTCCTTCTAGACCAGCAGTCTAGGAACTTTTCTAGTTCACTTTTGAACTCTTCAAGTCCAACAGACTTGGCTTTCTTACAGTTCACTACGAACTCTTCAAGTCCAGCAGACTTGGTATACTTCTTCAGTTGATTGATGATTGTTGTTGTTGCGTTCTGAAGATTGCTACTCAGTTTGCTGTGTAGGCTCTAGTTCGTAATAGCTGAGTAGCTGAGCAAGCTTTTTAATATCTCTGATCGTAGAGTTTTGCCTTTGAGAGTTCTTCACGTTAAATGTTTTTGCTTGTCTCTTATTTCTTTTCATCTGTCTTATCTGTATATATGTGTGATGTTGAAAAACTATCCGTTGGATCCATCCGTTGTGGCATTAAATGCATCTGAATTTTCTGTACTGTGATGGAGACATTTCTGCACATATTCTGAATTCTGCATTCTGGACCACTGACACTGCAGGCTGCTTTTTCACCTACCACCTGAAAAGGTGTTTTGTCCCTTTCATTCATAGTACTATCCTTAGCTTCTTCAATACGCTTCTTTGTTGCATACTAAGGATATTTCATTTATTCTGGGACTGATGGGCACTGCAGCATCTAGGATCCATTCCTCGTATTGTTGAATTAACAACTCATGAGGCTTTAACGTTTTCTGACATGACAGATGTTGCTCTACGTTTTGGATTGTTGTACTCTACGATTGAGATCGTGTTATTGACTCTACGATCCCGAGAGCATACTACGTTTGCTGACTCTGCATACTACGATCGTAGAGTTATCTTGGTGAACGTTGAGTCCACTCTACGATCACTGACTTGAGTTGGTTGTCTTCATCTGATCTTATCCGACTACGATCTCTGCATTTGTTCAGTGGACTCTACGATTGCAGAGTGAGGTCTACGATCCTTGTCTTTGACTTTGTCATCGCTAGACTCTGCGACTCTGAGCGTACAGTGCATTTCATACTTAGCTTTGGCAGATTGTCGTTCGGCTTATAGGCAGGCTGTCTCTACGATTCAGAACATGACTTCCTCAGAACACTACGATCCTGAGGAGGCTCTTCTCGAGACACTACGATCCTTCTTCGTTTTCCCCTGGAAGTCTACGAACTCTGAGATCTCACTATCTTGCATACTCCTATTCTACCTTGATAGCTCCCGAGTTGACCCTGACTCTCCTGGCAGACTACGACTTCTGGTGCAGTGCTCGACGATCAGACAAGCCAGTCTATTACATCATAAGATCAACCTAATAGTTTTGATCTTTTAATCTATTCATTCTAGAACAGAATGATACACGTTGAAAGCTTAGATCAGTCTAACAATCTTGATCTTTCCATCACTAAGTCTTTTTACATAAATTCAATTAAGGACCTTACAATAATCATAAGCATATTAAAACATCAAATCATGCTATGCATTCTCCCAACAGAAAGCTTAACATCCGTTTTTCAATAAACGAATATCTTTATGGCTTGAGATGATAATGATTGATTTTAATGGTTTGATTGCTTGAATCCGCATAATAGGTTGGTTAGGAATATGAAAGCTAAAAACTTTACGAAAACAATCAATTTTTATATGATGAGTAGTTAGCCAATCAATCCCTAGAATTACGTCAAATACAAGTATATTTAATGAAATAAGATCGACAGGTAATGTGAGGGTACCGATTTGAACTAAACAAGAATTATAAACAGTGGATGTAATGAAGGTTTCTCCCAATGGAGTTTCAACAGATAAGTCAAAGTCCAATTTCTCTGGAGTCAAATTTAAATGTTGAGCGTAAGTAGGAGAAATTAAAGAATGGGTTGAACCGGTATCAAATAAGGTATATACTTCGCTAGAGTTTATGATAAGCTTACCCGTGATGACCTCGTTCGGGTTCATTGCTTTCTGGGAGGTCACGACAAACGCTCTCCCTTGAACTACCGATTTTGTCTTGTCTGAGACGGTCTTTGATGCCTCCATCCCAACTGGACTTGTCTTCGGTGCACGACAAAATTGGGCCAAGTGTGACCTTCTCTTCCACAATTGTAACATGCTTTGGAGGGCATCGCGTAATTTGGATTGATGTGTCCCTCCCCTCCACATTTGAAGCATATGATAGGTGGTCGTTCTCCTTCCTTAACGACAGATGCTGATGCTGACGTCTTTCCATCATTGTTGAATCTTCTCTTCTTGAAATGTCCATTCTTATTATTTTGGCCATGATTACCACCGAAATGGTTACCATTTCTGGCAAGTTGATTCCCTCCACGCTTATTATCACCGCTTCGATGACTGTTTTCACTGGTATTATCATTTTTTCGGCTCCTCTCTTTTGGTTGGGTTGACTCATTATCGCACTCCAATAACTGAGCCCTATTAACAACATCTGAATACAAACACAGTTTATGAGAGATAAGATATTGACGTATCTCGGGTTTCAAACCTCTTATAATATTCGTGTCATTCTCTCCTCATTATTAACTAGATGGGACGCAAACCGGGACAGCTCGGCAAACTTGGCTTCGTACTGCGACATGGTCATGTTGTTTTGTTCTAGTTTAATGAACTCTACCTCTTTCATGTGACGAATACTTTCGGGAAAGTACTTGTTGTTGAACAGTTCTTTGAACTTCTCCCAAGACATCTTCAGTGCGGCAGGTTGAGTACACTTTATAGATTCCCACCAGTAATCTGCCTCTGCCCGCAACATGAAGGTGGCAAAGGAAAATTTTTCCTCCTCGGAGCATCCCAAGACATCAAATATCTTGTTGATCTGCTTTATCCATGTCTCCACCTTAAGTGGCTTTGGCTCTCCAAAAAACTCCGGTGGTCCCAGCTCCTTGGCGGTTACCGTTCGAGAGTTGACAGTGTTTCCACCTGTATTTTGGACAGGAGCTGCTCTCGTCTGATGTTGTTTGAATTGCATGAAGCCTCGGAACATTCCATCATTCATCATTTGGTCAGTGTTGTTGTTTGTGAGGATCGTCGCCTTCCTGATGCACATTGTCCTTGTTATTGATCTTGGAGACTCAACGGTCTCCTGTGCTCCATTGATATTCTCAACATTCTCGGATGCCATTTTCAAATACTGTCACAAAACAAGGGTTAATTAACATATCACATATTATCCCTATACTCTGACCGACCAATTAAATACCAAATAAACTTAGGTAGGTCATACTAGCGAAGGAATTCTCCGTCTCTCCCCTCCTAGTTCTTGTCTCACATCTTAGCCAGGGATCATATCCCTAAGCTTTTATACAACCTGTAACTCCCCCAAAATAGGTATACATCACATATTCTGAGTCGCCAAATACATGGTACAAAATACAAATACAATCTTAAATATACAACAAGAGCTGTGAGTTTTAATACACATATTGTCTTCTAGACAATATCCACTCTCAGAATAAGTTCTCATTATATTTATTATCACACTATTTTATAGAATAGTGAGGACTACTAAGACACCTTCTCGGACCGTCACTCCGTTCCCCGACTAGTCCCGACTACGTTTTCATTTCCTGAAGAGAACAGTGAAAGAAAGGGTGAGCTCAACTAGCCCAGTAAGAAATATTATGACTAAGATAATGCAGAATAAATTATCATTAGCCTTTAACAATGTTAAACTGATAAAATACAATAGACATTAAGTTTAACTGCAACGAAAAAAATAATCCATTAAAAGAGTCAAGTAGAGAATAAAATCAACTATCTTTTATAATTTAAAAAAGTTTTTCATCACTTTTTATCGCTGAGACTCAGCTTAATAAATAATCCACATCATCCCTGCACTACGGCCAAGGATATTCATTAGGGTCACGACCATAAATTATCCATGCACTACGGGCCAAGGATATTCGTGTATTCATAAATGGTCATGATCATGCCAACAACTGTCCATCAATGCACTATGGGCCAATGAAAACTTTTACCACATCATTTGTAACATTATGGTCATGATTACACCGAATAATCCCTGGTCATAATCATACCAAGTCCATCTATGCAGTACAAGTCACAGATGACTTTCAAAAAAAATATAAACATGAGGATGATGACAATGATATAAGAATTCAATAAAACAAGTTCAAGAATTAATTTATTCAGGAATTAATAACATCCAAATTGTCAACATGATACTTCTTTGTAGAGTAAAATTCAAGAATGCTCAGAAGAATATTTCCATGAAAAGATACTGGATGAAGCGCAAATATCAAGGATATTCCACTAATTTCATGGAGTATAGATGTCAAAACTTTAACCAACAGAGTATAATAAAGAATGGAATAACAAAAGAAATCACCATGCATGCGATACTTCGCATAGACAGGTTATTCCAACAGAATAATAAATAACGGAACCAGGTCAGGCGAAATTCGCACCGACAGGATGTTCCAACAGAATAATAAAAACGAAACCAGGTCCGGCGTAAAACGCACAGACAAGATATTCTAACAGAATAATAAAGACGGAACCAGGTCCGGCGTAAAACGCACAGACAAGATATTCCAACAGAATAATAAAAGATGGAATAACAGAAGAATTTCACCAAGTATAGGGTAGCCCACGTATACAAGTTATTCCAACAGAATAATAAATAATGGAATAACAGAAGTTCTTTTCATGAATACAAAAGAAATAATACCCTTACCTTAGAATAAAGCTGGATACTGGAATAGAAATATAGCAGACTTCTCTTCTTTTTTCTCTCTATAATAAATGCTCTATAGCTTTGGTGAATTGGTGAGAAATGAAGGAAGAATGAGCTTCTATTTACAGAAAAATATAGTTTCGATAATTGCACGTTTTGGGTCTCAAAAAATTACAATACAATACCTCTAACTTTTCTTTCATTTTTAATTTAGTCATGCAAGTATTATCAAACTTGCACCACCTCCCCTAATAGTAAATAATCTAAATCAATAGTTCAATCATGTGAATCAATAGTTATAATCATGTGAAAATACGAAATACAGTATAGTACCTGTAATAACCACAAAATTTATGATTTAATATTAATATTTATATAAATAGAGCATATGATTTTATTTTTAAATACTTACATGGCATGAGGTGAGTAACTCTATTGAATTAAATTAATTAAATATATCAGAATATTGATAAATCCTTGAATAGGTTGAAAGCTTATCTAGAAAGACTAAATCATTTTTGTGAGTAACTTGAATTATGAGATATAGCCCAACTTATTAATAATTATTAAGGTGGTGTATAATTTAGTGTTACTTGGGTAAATTGAAGTAATTAATCTGCTGCTGTAATAATTAAGTATTTACATGATTATAATCCAAATAATAGAACCTAGCCATATGAATTATTTTACCACCCAGTTAATTCGGCAGCCTCATGAATTTTCCACCCAATTATTTTTGGCAGCCATGAATTTATCCCCATGTTATTTCGGCAGTCATGTGAATGTTACCACCCATTGGATTTCTTTTTGGGCAGCCATGTAAGAGGTGATTTAGCCATGTGTTTTTCCACCCACCCATTTCGGCAGCTAGTACATGAGTAGTAGCTATGTGATTTGTAAGTTTTAGTCAATGGGATTTGGACTAACTTTACAATTGGAAAACCACTCATTTTCGGCATTTACATGATGGCAGCCTTGGGAAAATTTTTCAACCAAGTACTTGGAGTAACTAAGTTGGTGGTAGTGATTTAGGCCAACATACTAGAACCTTGTGTCTTGAAAAGGGGCTGGCGTGTGACATGGGTTGGGGTTGATAGTACTTTGCCATGTGTGGGATGGGATATATTAGAGTACTAGGAAGCTATAAAGTTATTATAGGTAATGGCCAAAGAATACTTTTAATAAATGCATACACTTTCTTTTTGATATATATATATATAACCCATGCTCTAGTTGTCCCTTACAAAAAAAAAACAACACAGCAAGGATCAAATAGAGAAGTGTTCGGCAGCTGATGGTGAAGGAGTAGTAGTAGTGACTTCCATCTTGGCAACCCATTTCTTTTTCTTCAATCTAAGGTATATAGATAAGCTAGTTAAAAAAGAAACTTCTTCCATTTAATTTCTAGTACACACTTTTTCTTCTTTTTGATGTAATGGGAAAATTTTGTGTTGCTTGTAAATTAGTATGCTAAATTAAATGTGTGCATGCTAAATTAATATTTACTATGTGCTTTCAAAATAAATAAATTAATTGGTAAGGATACATAAATGATTTACGTAGAAAAAATAAATAAATAAAATAAACAAAACCCAAAGCATGGGACTGCGTGTGAGTGTATAAATTGGGTGCTTCATGATTTTGTATTACCTTAAGGTTACTGCTAAGCTATGTAAAAAAAAAGAAGAAGAAACAAGCAACAGGTATATAATGAAGTGATGGTGGGGCGGTTTGGTGTGTCTAGTATAAGGGTTGATATATGTGATCTTGTTTGGGTTATAAAAGTATTGCTAGATGATTTTTTTAAGCTAGTTCGGCTGATGTGCTAAACATGTTGCTACATGTTAATAATTATTTTATGCAATAAGGGTGTTGTTATATATTTTTAAGCTAACATGGCTGCTAGTTGTGCAAGAAAAGTTGTTGTACATATTTAATAATTTGGTGGCTACATGTTCATATTTAAGGAGTTGCATGCATGGAAAAAAAAAGAGAAGAGCAAGCTAGTAATCATGCATAATGAAGTTGATGGGCGGGTAGATCTAGATGTGATTTTTTTTTTACTTTGTGTATAGTACTGCTAAGCTTGTATATTAAGAGAGAAAAAAAAGGATATCAAGCATGAAGTGATGCATGGTGGGGCCGGTCAGTATGTCTCAAAAAAAAAGAGAGGATGTTACATGTGATTTTTGACTGGTGTATGGTATACTGCTAAACATGTATAAAAAAAATAAGAAGAAAAACAGCAAGCATGTATTGTAGTGAGGGTTGGACGGTTGGGTGTACCTAGCATAGGAATTGATATATGTGATTTGTTGTGACTAGAAATATTGTTGCTTTATTCGGCTGCTAGTATTACTACATGATTAATTTATTTATTTTGTTTAGTGCAATAATATGTTGCTACATGTTATTTTTATTTTCATGCAATAAGGATGTTGCTATATTTTAAGGCTAAATTCGGTTGCTTGTGTGCAAGGAATTTAAGATCCTTTTAGCCTTACCTATTATATAATCTTAAACATTTAGAATGTTGCAATGTGAAGATTTAAAGAGCTATAAATCGGTACACTAAACTAATTTAATAATAACATTAAAACTTTTATTGTGACACTATGTTTATTACTAGTTCAGATAACTAATTGAGCAACAGTTTAATAAATTAATGTTATGTGCTTAGTTTTCTTATTTGTGAGCATAAATGTGTAGCAAGTAAGAAATGTAGTATTTTTATTTTGAGAGACTTGCACCTTAAACTAGGATAACATGCGATTAATAGCTAATGTGAGTTGGTTTCAACAATCACTAAATTGTACGGCTATATTATTATATTATAGGAAGTATACGTGACAAGGTGTCAAAGGTAACATAATCGACGAGCGAGGCAAGTTCCTTAACCTTACTCAAATTTATATTGAGCAATTATCCAAACACTATTATTATTGTGTTGCAAGTTCCTACTTATTATATTGTATACCTTCGGATTGTTGTCTCAAGCAAATAATTGTTTCTATTCGAAAATCATTTATATACCTTGACGTTGTTGCAAGCATTGGACTTATCATTCTTAATTGCGTTATAAAATTTGTCTAAGCCATTGATTCGACTAGACTATTATTTTGTGTTAAAGCTATCCAAACCAATTGACTTGGTGCGGACTATCGTAAATCTACTGAGATGAACAACCCTCATTGAAGGGGAAATTATATATTGTCGGGAAACCGACGTGCGCACACAAGTATGAGTAAATGTTATGCATAACGTAGGGTACTTTAGGCTGATCACCTGTTGTACTCGTTTATATTGGATTACAGTGTAATACTGTTAATTCTAGTAAGAGTTCTTAGTCCTTAGTGACTGCTCAGTACTCATTCATGTTAAACTTCGAAATAAATCCTGAAATTGTCGATATGCTTCAGTCTATAACGACACCTATTGAATACTCTTGATATTTCTTGATGTCCTTGAACTACTTATTATTATTATACCCTTGAAAGATTTAAATACTATAACTGCTTGTCTTTCTGGCTATATTACTTGCTGGGCAAACTTGTTGCTCATTCTTGCTTCCTAAAAACATTACAGTTAAGGCAGAGCAGGGCAGTACTTCAGGACAGGACAAGGGAAAGGGAAAGGCGACAGTATAACTAGTCCATAGAACTAGAAGTATTATTATTATTATGCTTGTTATGATGTATTCAAGAATGATTAAGTTATGTTTAAGTTAATCACTGAATTGTAGTAGTAATGGTTACGGTACCTTGGGACGCGAATAATTATATTATATCAATGTAAATTATTCTATTATTTCCGTTGTTAATAATTTAGTAAGATATTCGTAGTTGTACGTGATGCACCGAATTCGAGACATGGGTGTCCGAATTTTGGGGGCGTCACAGTACCTCCATCTATACCTTCCGATATAGAGATGAGTGAGGATGATGATGCTCCACCCGAGGAATGGATGGCGGTATTATACTGTAATTCGTATTTTCACATGATTATAACTTTTGAATCACATTATTGAACTATTGATTCATATTATTTACTATTAGGGGAGGTGGTGCAAGTTTGATAATATTTGTATGACTAGATTAAAAATGAAACACCTCCAAGTTTGATAATATTTGCAGGACTAAATTAAGAATGAAAGAAAAGTTGAAGGTATTGTACTGTAATTTTTTGAGCTCCAAAACGTGCAATTATCGAAACTATATTTTTCTATAAATAGAAACTCATTCTTCCTTCATTTCTCACCAATTAACTAAAGCTATAGAGCAATTATTATAGAGAGAAAGAAGAAGAGAAGTCTGTTACATCTCTATTCCAGTATCCAGCTTTATTCTAAGGTAAGTGGTATTATTTCTTTCATTTTCATGAAGAGAGCTATTGTTATTCCATTCCTTATTATAATGTTGGAATAACCTGTCTATGCGAAGTACCGCATACATGGTGAAATTCTTCTATTATTCCATTCTTTATTATTCTGTTGGAATATCATGTCTATGCGTATTACGCATGACCTGGTTCCACTATTTATTATTCTGTTGGAGTAACCTGTCTATGCGAAGTACCGCATACATGGTGAAATTCTTCTGTTATTCCATTCTTTATTATTCTGTTGGAATATCCTGTCTGTGCGTATTACGCATGACCTAGTTCCATTATTTATTATTCTGTTGGAATAACCTGTCTGTGCGGTCTATCGCATGCATGGTGAATTTTGTTGCTATTTCATTCTTTATTATTTTGTTGGAATATCCTGTCTATGCGAATTTCGCATGACCTGGTTCCATTCTTTATTATTCTGTTGTGAATAACCTGTCTATGTAGTCTATCGCATACATGGTGAATTCTTCTGTTATTTCATTCTTTATTATTCTGTTGGAATAACCTGTCTATGTGGATTACCACATGCATGGTGAATGATCCTTTGTATTCATTCCTTATTAAATTGTGGAAATGATCTGTCTACGTGGATTACCGCATGGCGGGCGAAAATCCATTTGCAGTTTCATATATTCTATTATACTTAGTTTGTTAAAGTTTTGGCTTCTATACTCCATGAAATTAGTAGAATATCCTGGATATTTGCGATTCATCCAGTATCTTTTCATGAAAATATTCTTCTGAGCATTCTTAAATTTTACTCCAAAAAGCAGTATCATGTTGACAATTTGAACGTTTTTGAGTTCAGGATAAATTAACTTATAAATCTTTAAAATTTAATTCTTGAACTTGTTTTATTGAATTATTATGTCATTGTCATCATCCTCATGTTTATATTATGTTGAAAGTCATCTGTGGCATGTAGTGCATAGATGGACTTGGTATGATTATGACCAAGGATTATTCGGTATAGTCATGACCGTAATGTTACAAATGATGTGGTAAAAGTCCTCATTGGCCCGTAGTGCATTGATGGACAGTTGTTGGCTTGATTATGATCATTGATGAAAACACGAATATCCTTGGCCCGTAGTGCATGGATAATTTGTGGTCGTGATACTAATGAATATCCTTGGCCGTAGTGCAGGGATGACATGGTTTATTTAATAGATGAGTCTCAGCGATAAAAGTGATGAAAAACCTTTTAAATCATAGAAGATAGTAGATTTTATTCTCTACTTGACTCTTCTAATGGATTGCTTGTTCCGCTGCAGTTAAACTTGATGTTTGTTATATTGTATCAGTTTAACACTGTTGAAGGCTAATGATAATTTATTATGCATTATCTTAGCCATAATATTTCTTACTAGGCTAGTTGAGCTCACCCTTTTGCTTTCATTGTTCTCTTCAGGAAATGAGAACGTAGCAGGGACTAGTCGGGAAACGGAGTGACGGTCCAGATGGTTGTTTTAGTAGTCCTCACTATTATGTGAAATAGTGTGATAATAATTATAATGAGAACTTCATTGAGTGTGGATATTGGCTAGAAGATGATATCCGTGTTAAAACTCTCAGCTATGTTTTGTCGTATTTTTTACACGACAGTTGTATAATTAAGTTGTATTTGTATTTTGTACCATGTATCTGACGACTCAAGATGGGTGATGTATACCTATTTTGGAGGCGTCACAGCTCTCCTCCTTCTTTTAGTTAATTTGTAGCGTAAGTTTGGAAAAGGAAGATATAGATCCAACGGTGAAGAAGCCACCATTATATGGGATGAGGCCGATAATGGAGATATTAGACCCAATTCTAGAGTTTTATTGGATGAGGAGGAGATTAAACCGAGATGGGATTTATTGAGGGGGAGATGAAGAGATACAATCGTGGCTGAAGAAGGGGGAAAGAGAAGGTAGTGAGGAAAAGAGAGAGGGAGAGGAAGACTGGAATATAGAGAAATCTGAAGAAAAAAAACCGTCGAATTGTCAATTGAAATGGACTGGATTTATGAGATTTTCAATTTCAGTGAGTTTTTCAATTTAAAAGATCGGTTGTGCTGCCTTTATATATAAGGTATTGATTACATTGGTCAAAATTGATATACACTTAGAGATGAAAGTAGAAATTTTAAAATTTAAAATTCATACAACTTTATTTTTATTTTAATATAAAACAGAAAATATTAGTAATTACAATATTTATTACTTGCGAAACTTAAATAAAATCTTTTCAATTTTACATATTAAATCCGAAAGTGTATTTTTATCTTAAAACACAGCATGTCTATTCCCAATAAAAGGCGAGAATAATAAAAAGTCAAAAGATAAAAAAATCTTGGAGCAAGTTATACTTTATAAATCAGCCAAGAAGAGAACCAAAACAAACAAAAAATACATCATTCTAGTCAGACATCAAGAAGAGTAAAACCATGAACAACTTAAAAACCAGCCCAATCTCAATTGTCAAAGAACCATATCATGACAACTTGCTCACAGAACAGGAACCTTGTAGTGACAAATAATAGGGCTCTAGAGATCAGTGAGCTAGCAATAATAGTGTAAGTCGAAACATAATCTCGGTACTGAAGAGGAAAAGATAAATATAGCAATTCATTATCCAACAATCACCTCACTTGTTTATCACATATAACAAAAATTTAGCCATTGAATCACAAGCTGTTGAAAACTTGTAGCAGCCATCAAATCAAGCATAAATTTTTATCTGATATTACAGAAAAAAACTAGCTGCATCAATGAATAATCAATGTATTTAACAAGATCTTTAATAGCTAATTTACAGTGAAACATTAAAGTCTCTTTCTCAGGAATTACATCCGAGAAAACAAGGATTTTAAAACAGTTATTTAGTACCAACTCCAAACTATTAGTATTATACTATAATAAGACAACAAGAACAAAGAACCATCTTCCACGTATGTTGATTTTCATTTCTTTTAACCGCCACATCGTCATCAAGAAGCAGGCAGCAACACATCCTTCCACGTATATTGTTTTTCCTTTATTTAACTGGTAAATCAACATCAAGCATCAGCAGCCTTCTCAGCCGGAGAAGATTCTGGACTAGCACCAGATTTTGCACGCTTTGCCTCGTAATCTTTTACAGCTGCCTTTATCGCATCCTCAGCGAGCATGCTGCAGTGGAGCTTGACTGGTGGAAGAGAGAGATGTTTTGCAATTTCCCTATAATATCATGAAAACTACACCAGTTTAGAAGCAGACAATACAAGCAAAGATGTGCAGAAAAAATTCAGAACTTCAAACCATCAGCAGCTTATATCATTGGATAAGAGAAGGGTGAAGAACATGAAGAGACTACCAACTTGGTCCACTCGATCTAAGAGGAAATATTCCATAAATACATGCCACATAACAAACAAGATATATGACAGATGGGCACATATGCAACTCTACTTTATATACCTATAATGGAAAGATGGAAGACAATATTTCCGTCAAGGTATATAACAAAGCATCACTTCATTTTCATTCAAATGAAGTTAAGCTATTAAACTCAGTTCCATTCAACTTGTAATCCAAGAGATCAAATCTAAAATTTTGGCAAATAGTCCAATTAATGTCCACAGTTGCTATATATATACACACACGTATAAGAACCTTCTGTGAAACATTTCTGTCTCGACCATAAATAAACATATATACCAATAAACATACCAAGCTGAAGGAAAATTGCTACTTCATGACAGATCGATACTCCCACAAACATGAGAAAAGGGAACATGACAACTCAACTCAAGAACGAACAGAGTAAAGTATACAAGTATATCTTTAATCACAGCTAACATATGCAAACAATTCAGAAGCAAAATTACACTATTCTTGAAAATGAACGTGGAGCAAGATTAAGTGTCTAACAAAAATTGAATCAAGTAGCAACCAGTCGGTGATGAATATCAAGCTCTCAACACCTCTTACATGAACCCGCACCATGGGGTGGATTCAATTGACGCTAGTTCACAAAAATGTTGTTTGATGGTTTACTTCAATGGAAACCTGGACCTCCTTAGATAAAAGCTTAAAACTTCTGATAAAAATTCTCTCCTATTTTATTTCACATGGTCAAATAGATATATATGGAGACAAATACAATAGAAACAACTACAACCACCTTCCAAACAAGCCACTAAACCACTTCCTAACTTTTTAATCTACTACAACCACTATGCCCTCAAGGTTAGGACTCTTATAAGTACAAAATTTAAGTAAATGCATAATAAAAATATAAAGTTACAATATTTAAATAAACCAAAAAATAAGATTCTAACAATTGATTCCCTTTAAATAATAAACCTTGCCCTCAGGTTTGTATTTTTGATACTTTAATGATGGTGGCCAACCAGCCTCCATATCTATGTAATAATCTGCAGATGCCTCATCCTCTTTTCTATAAAACTTCTTAACTCCTAAGATTTTCCCTCCAATCACAGTAGCTAGAGATATTTCCAAATGAGCATTGATTTTAGACTTCATGGTCTTCTAAAGAAATTAAGTTGTTATGATATTGGGACGCATAAAAAATAAAACAAGTTTCATCGCTATATTTCTAGATCAATTTTTGCAGCCCAACTGTTGGAATTAATACAGCCTTGTGAACTCTCCGTGATCTTTTACATACAAACATGTTACCTTGTCAAATTGAACCAAATGCTGATATTTTTCATGCAAAATTCATAATCCTTCCATCTACTATGGGACTTATATAGTTATATATAAATATATACAACAGAGAGAGAAATAATTAAGACTGCCAAGTAAGAAAGGGGATATTTCTTTCCTTAATAGTGTTTAATTGAAATAAGGTGGAAAAAATCAGAGGATCTATAAACCAATTTTTTAATAGACAATATAATATGAAAGTTAAAAGAAAAATGTACTGCTAAAAATTTACAATTACACAAGTAATATCAAAGGAATAATGTGTACAAAAATCAAAACAATTATTAATTAGTTAGCTTATCCATCCTGCTTCATTTCACTCTTTACATAAATACAGAGTAAGTTGCGCATTTAAAGTAAGAAGTCACATATCACATCTGCTAAGGTATTTCGCAAGTAGTCATAAAAGGAACCAGAAAGATATATGGGCAAATCAGTTCTCCTCAACTCAAAAGCATGAACTTCATATAGCTTTCTCTAAAGCACCGAGTGCGTCTGATTTTGAATAGAACTTGCAAGTTGCAACATCCACAAGGAGGTGAAAATGTAGTCATTTTACTTTTGTACAGATTAATTTTTTATATCATGTTCGTCAATATGAAAGGAAAGGAAGCACTAAACCCAAAACTAGAACTATGAAATTTGCTAAGAGGCAATTAGACATTAATCAGAAGAAAAAAAGGTAAACAAAACAGGACAGACTCTTATACGGCTGAATTAAACAGAAAACATCACCAATTAAAGGAGCAAATCTTACGTATTCTTGATAGATACAACTTCCTCCATTTGTTTACCCTTCACCCATTCAGTAGCTACAAATAACAGATAAATGTTAGATTACACAGAGATCAAAACACACTAACGAAAGGTTAAACCATTATATACAAATTAGTTCTAGAAGTTTAGTGAAAACATGTGGTAAGAAAAAAAATCAGCTGCTTATTCACGACCAAGTATGACAAAATGAAAAGATTGCTAGTAACTTTTCCACAGTAAAATATAATGATAGTAATCTCCTATTTATTAGCAATGAGAATTGAAATGCTCTATTATAAAAAGAACTGCTCATCAGTCATCAGGCAGGCATCATCAACAAGTGTCAGCTAGCACACACCGTTTATGTGTGTGGATGACCATCAAGGATTTGGTTAGTTAATACTGAGATTTGGAGCTAATGCCAAAGGAACTTATAACTTTTGGTTTTAAAGGGAAAGCCTCTATTATTTTATAACATACCACACACCCAACAAAAAAAAGCACAAAAAGAAAAAGCACAAAAAAAAGAGAAAAAATTAGTAATCCAAATCAATTGATTTAACCTATCCTTCCACAGTCCCCCAAATAGGGCTACATCTTTCCAAAAAGAAGTTCCATTCAACAGAAAACATCAAAAACACTGTTAATGTTCACCCTACATCCGTATGAACGTATTTCACATAAAAAGTCATCACAGTTAACAAATCTTGACGAAATTATTCCCAAAATAAAAACAATCATATATTTTTGGCAATTATAAAGCCTCCTATTCATGTGTGTGTGTATTCAAATCAATAAAAGGTGTATATTAAGCAGACCTACGGACGAAGAAGCAATGGCAGAGCCGCAGCCGAAGGTCTTGAAGCAGGCATCAACGATCTTTCCGGACTTATCATCGACCTTTATCTGAAGTTTCATCACATCACCGCAAGCCGGCGCTCCTACGAGACCCGTACCGACCGTAGGGTCGGATTTGTCAAATGAACCGACGTTTCGTGGGTTATTGTAATGGTCCACCACCCTCTCGTGGTAGAATCGAGGCATAATCTGCGTCGCCACCGAAAGCATCTCCTGTCGTAACCCTAACCCTAGAATATTCCTTGTGGTGTGCCTCAACATTTTCGATAACCCTACCCCGGATCAGATTGTTGGAATCGAATTTTTATCAATGAATTGTATTGTATCTTCTGTTTTTTGAGAACGCTTATCTATTGTATATTTTCTTGAGTTCTCGTACCTGTTTGGGAGGTAATTAAGGGTGTTTAATCGCTCAGATTTGTTTCATAAAATAAAATTAATTGAAATTCATTTAGCTATACACTATTTTAAATCAAACTCATACACTTCGAATTTTTTTAAAATATTAATAAAAAACTATAATTTAAATATTTTTATCAAATTTTAAAATATATTCATATATAATTTATTTATATTTCGAATCGAATTTAAATTAAATTTTTAATTAAACAAATACAAATCGAGTTTGAAGGTAATATGGCAAATTCCGAAAAATAAAACACTGGGCTTATCTGTCACTCCATACAGTTTGGGCCAAGAAAATAAAGCATATATGCCATCACCCAGTCTGATTGATGGGCGAATAACCTAATATTATCGGAAGAATTACATATATTAGTACATTTATGAAAGTAATTACAAAAATTATACACTCATAAAATAATTACAAAAATATTACACTTTTTTGTTTTTATTTTCAATTTTAACATCTAATGGCTCATAAAGGTCCTTAAATTAAGGAATTAATATCTAATGGCTGATATGGCAATATTAATGGGTCGTTTTTTTTAAAAGAAGTGATAACCGCGAGTTCGTTTCCTTATTTTAAAACCCTCGTTTGCATGCCGAAATCCTCTTTTCTCTTTTCTCTTTCGGTTCTTCTTCCGTTCTTCGTTATCTTCTTTATCGTGTATCTCTGTTCGTGTTATTCTTCAACCATTTGATCGTCATTTTCGTTTTGTTGTATAGTTATTGTTGTCACTTGTCGTCGTTGTTTATTGTTTTTGTTGTTGCATTGTTAGATCAGAGTTTGTTTTTTTGTTGGTCGCCATTTTAGTTGCTTGGTTCGTTCGGTTGTTGTTGAATGGTTGATTCAATGAAGAAGTACGTAAAGAGAAAGAGAATAACAGAGGATGATTCTGTAAAGGGTTTGAAGAAGTTTGTTGCGGAGATGAAGGGGAAGGGGGAGAATGTTGGTCAGGAATCGAGTAAGAGTGAGAGTAGGTTGGTGTTACACAGTGGTATAAAGCATCCTGAAGTGCAAAAATATTCTGATTTTGATGTCGATGTAGTTAAGTCAGAAGGTCAAGTGGTTAGTCAGAATATAATTCAAACAGAAAGAACTTTAAAGGTTTGTTGATTTAAATGTTTTTATTTTACGATAATATAAATGTTTGTTTTATTATTTTGTATGTTTTTGGATATTGTTAGTTTATGTTTTGGATACCATTTGTGTTCAATCGATTTGGGATATTTGGTTACTTTTTTATTTTGTTATGGTTAACATTAAAAGTTGTTTTGGTTACTATCACCTAAATGGTCGGTTACTGTTAGTTATTGTTTGTTGTTGTAACGGTTATCATATATTTGATTTAGTATACATTGTTTCACTAAAATGTGGTTCATTTGTATGCTTGTTTATGTTCTGGTTATCATGGATACATGGTTTGATTATTATCTTATAGAATGTTGGTTACTTGTTTAGTATGTTTGTTAATGTTTGATTATGATTTGTAATCTATTATTGTTATCTCAATTTGGTATTTTGATTTTTTTTGTATGTTTGTTTTTGGTTTCCATGTATGTGTAGTATACATTTTGTTGGCTGAAATGGGTTTTGGTGTACATGTTGATCATGTATTGGTTACTATGACATAACTGTTTGGTTACCATCATACAATTGTTTGGATACTATCATATAAATTTATTTGTTAATATGTAAACATGTTTTGGTTTTATGCTATAACTGTTTGATTACTATCTTATGACTGTTTGGTAACAATGATGTAAACTGATATGTTACTATATAAACATGTTTTGGTTATTATGATATGTTACTATGATATAAATTGATTTGTTACTATGATATATCTGATGGGTTATTATCTTATAAATGTTTGGTTAATGTTCAATCATGTTATGGTTACTGTTATATTACAATATGGTAACTATTTTTGTGTATTAAGTGTTGGATGTTGGAAACTGTTTATAGTATGTTTTGGCATCTGGTTAATTGTTATATTATGTTTTGGCTAATATGATATTATTTTTTTGTTACTATGTAACTGTTTATTATATAAACAATGTTTTTATATTGGTTACTAATAAATGTACAAATCTGATTTTGTTTATTTGCAGTTATGGGACATGTATTATGAGGTATGTAACAGAAAATTTATTGGAAAAGTTATTTATTGGTGCGACATGGAAGTTCCCAGCACGATTTCTAAGAAATTGAATGAAAGTCAGTTGGAGAAGTTCAAGGCATCATGTTTTGGGAATTTCTTGGAGTTCGGTGATCAGCACCAAATGTATTCCCAGATTATTCACCATGCTCTTATACGGGAGGTTCACCAGAGTGATGTTGGTGAAATGTGGTTTTTATTTGGGGAAAAGAAGGTCAGATTTGGTTTGCATGAGTTTTGTCTAATTTCTGGTTTGAGATGGGATGGTAAGGATGATATTTCTGCGTACAAAGGTATGGAGAATATTCTTATTGAAAAGTTTTTTGGGCATGAAGTTGTTACACGTAGTAGTATAGGCAGGGTTTATCGGAAAGCTGTTTTTGATAATGATGATGAGGTTATTAAGTTGTCATTTATTTTTCTGGTGTTTAATTTCATTTTATCCACAGTTTCTGAAAATCATGTGGATGGGGCAATGGTCAATTTTCTATGCTATGGTGATGTTAATAGTTTTCCTTGGGGGAAATTCGCATTCGATATGACAAAGTACTCTTTGTCAACTGCTTTGAAGGGGAGATTGAAGAAAGGAAGGAGTGGTGGGTCAATATATAATTTTTACAAGGAACATTATACAAAATTGTACAAGTTGAATGGTTTACCTTATGTGTTCCAAGTTTTAATGTTTGAGATCATTCCGTTATTCAAAATTCGGGGCATATGCAATGATGAGCAACCGTCTGATATCCGTTTATTTAGATGGAAGGAGCTAGTGAAGCCCCTTACGAATGACAAGTTGAACGATTTAGTATTTTGTTCTGGACAGGTATTTTTGTTACTATTAAGAGTTTAATTGGTTAACTTTAGTTATATATTTAGTTACTAATTATTTTTTGTGATGTTTACTGTTAACAAAGTGGTTAGTTACCTTTATATGCTTAGTTGGTTGCTTATTAGTTATATTTGTGTTAATAATAACAATGTATGTAGTTACCTGAATATACGCATTTGATTACTAATTAAATTATCCTTGTGTAGCTAATAACAATTTTGTTGGTTACCCGGTTATACAAATTTTGTATACCTTTCTTAATTGTTTTGGTTACTGATGTATATACATTTGGTTACCTGTATATGTGTAGTTGGTTACTAATTATGTTACATAATTCTTTATTTACTATTTTTTTATGTATTTGTTCAATGTTTGTCGGATATTATACTAAATGTACTTAATGTTTTTCAGTTCAGGATAAAAAGTCTAGTTCCCACTTCCGAGGAGAACGATCGGCTTGATTTGGGTGGGTTTCAATTTTTAAATGGGAAGGATGCTGATAAGAAGGTTACAAAAAAAGTTAAGGGTGGCAAAATTGGAATTAATATGTCTGAAGTTAAAGATGCAATTGATTCACGGTTTAGGCCGTTGGAGAAGAAAATGTCTGAGATTAAGAAAGACATTTATGATGTTAAGAAAGACATTTTAAAATTGCGGGCTGATATTAAGGATGATATGCATGTTTTTCATGTTCAGTTATGTAAGGACTTTTGTTCTATGATTAGAGATGAGTTAAGTGGTATCAAAGGTGTTGTGGATAAACAAGTTGAAGATGATGTTGATGATGAGGATGATTCTGATTCTGATTTTGATGATGGCGGTGATGACGATAATGATAATGATGATGATGAAGATGATGGTGAAGATGATGTAGTTGATGATGGTGAAGATGATGTAGGTGATGAAGTTGTTCATGGTGGTGCAGCTGATGATGATATAGGTGATGAAGCTGATCTTGGTGTTGCTGATGATGATGTTGGTTCTAAAGGTAAAAATAATGATGCTGATGAGGTTTGTGATGATGGGTTGATAGGTTATGAGAAAAATGATGAGTTTGTACCTGAAGTTGTTAAGGAGTGTGAAGATGCTGTTAATGTTGTTGAAGTTCTTAAAGAGTGTGAAGACCCCCATATTTATGAGGATGTTGATGATGGTTCAACAATAAATAAGAATAATTATGGTTGTGATGTGTTGAATTTTGCTGAAAAGAAGGATGTGAATGAATATGAGATTGGTAACGAAGTTGAACGTCGTGTCAAGGTTAGTCATATTTGTTTGTTTTGTTGTGTTATGTGTTTTTGTTTTTCAATGATTAATTGATTGTTTTTTATCTTTCACAGATTGGCAAGAATAATGACATGCCATCGTTTGACCTATTAAGCCAATGCACTGGTAAAGAGATTATTTTGTATGTCGCTGATGAGGTTAGTATTATAATGACATGCCATTTTGATTTTTACATGTTATTTGTTACTGTTATATTGTTATATGGTTACTTTTCATATATATATATATATATATATATATATATATATATATATATATATTATATTTACTATTATAATATCAGTTGGTTACTATTACATTGTGTGTTGGTTACATTTTATATATATTTTATGTTTCCTATTATGATACGTTCACTTTAATATGTCCATTATTTTTCATTCATTTTTTTTTATTAAATATAGTTGTTAACTGCATGTGTTGAAGTTATAATTGTATTTGTTACCCTATATTTTAATATAAACAGGGGAATAAATTTGAGGCAGTAACAAGACTGCATTAGACAGTAACTATTAGAATATTAGACAGTATAATGTTTTACAGTAACCAAGACACCATTATACAGTAACTAGCAGTTTCTTGAAGGTAACCAATGTATGTGATGAGTAACCATCAGTGTTAAAAATCAGTAGAAATAATTTGAAAACTATAAAGTAATCAAATAAACATTATTAAGCAAAGAAATATAGATATAAACAGTTACCAATTTTATATCATTAGTATTATGGATTGTTTACTATTATTTGATTGATAGGATACCATTACAATGTGTTTTGGTTACCACTACATAACCTTTTGGTTACTGCTTTATTTTGTTTTTGTTTATATTATGATATGTTCACTTTAATTTGTTTGTTATTTTTCAACTTATATCTTTCTACAAATTTTTGTTGCATATATTAGTTAAAGGCAAATGTTTATGTGAAAATCTAATTGTATTTGTTTCATTTTATGTCAACTTTATAAGGGGAATAAATTTGAGACAGAAAGCAAATCTGTTCTCGATGAGATGGTGTTGACTACCCAGGATATAGCCCAGTTTGATGAATTGGAGAAGAGTGTTGATAAATTAAGTGGTAGACCCGTTCGTCAACATGTAAAGAGTGCTGTTTTGCGGTCTCCATATACAGTATCATTTGGATCCGCTGGGTTATTGTCTAGTGCATCAGGTTCTGATCAAAGAGTTGATGTTATTTCTGCATTCCCCAAGGTTTGCATGGATATGCCTATAAAATTTGAAGAGGCATTGTTTGATCAATGGTTTAAAATAGGACTTAACAACAGAAAAAGGTTTGTTTTTTATTGTTAAGAATGTTATATTTTTGTATGAAGCAAATAAATCTGTTTTTGTGTAGTGTGTATACTAACATGGTATACTAATATTTTTTATATTGGAGGACGGACAAATTTCCTGGGAAGAATGACATTATTGAACCTGCTTTTGTTTTTGGATCTATCCCAATTTCATCTAAGATGTGGTTTTATAATTTAAAGACTCCTGGCCAATGGTTAGACGACGATGTAAGTTATTTTATTTCAAATTATGTTTTTATAGTTATGGTTACATTATTTAGTTGTTTAAGTAACTAGCGTTAACAGTGTTGGTTACTGTCATATAACTATTTTGTTATTGTCATATAACTATTTTGTTTATATCATATCACTGTTTGGTTATTATCATACAACTATTAAAACTTTATGTTGTTTTTTTTTGGTTCAGCACATCAACGTTGCATTATATTATTTCCGTAAATTGGCAAGACATTCTGATAGTGTGCATATAAGGGCAACAACTACGGATTGTTGGTTCCATGCCAAGATGACATCTCTTTTTGAAGAGTACACAAGTAAAAATGCAGATAAGAGTGTATTGTCTGGGCAGGGTGATGTGTCTGAATACATTCATGGTTTGTTTATGGATGTCAACACCCCGTGGAGAAATGTTGATTATTTTTTGTTCCCCATCCATATGTCATCTCCGGATCATTGGTTTTTGTTAACGTTTGATGTGCATCGTAGATGTCTAACCGTTTATAATTCCCTGCAGCCAAAAAGGAAATCTATGCAAACAAAAATCATGGATGTTTGTGAACCTTACATATTTATTCTTCCCACTTTGCTGTGTAAGAGTGGGTTTTGGAGGGATAGGTGTGACATTGATTTTAGCAGTGAACCATACCGCAATAAGGAGGAAGATGATATTATTGAGTTGGAATTTGCAGAGTCAGTTCCTGAACAAGTTGAGGGGTAAGGGTTTCACTGTTTACAATTTTTGAATAATTACATATAACTATTTTGGTTTCTATCATATAATTGTTTTGGTTAATATGTTGTAACTATTTGGTTACTGATTTAGTATGTTTTATGTTACTATCATATAAGTATTTTGGTTACCTTTAATTTCTGTTTTGGTCAATTTTATATATAACTGTTGGTTACTGTATAAACTGATATGTATTATATATAGGTTAATTCTAGCATTGATTTTGTTATTTTTTTGTTTATTTGTACAGTGATTGCGGGATGTTCACAATTTGTTTCGCTGAGCATGTCATTCATCATAAGTTTGATGAAATTCCTATTCCATTCCTAATTGCGCAATATCGGAAGAAGTTATGCACAAACTTATTTTTGCATGCAAGGAATAAACAATTGGAGGGTTATGAGACTGACAGAGAATTTCCAGGAAGATTTGTTCCGGATTTTGATTAGTTCAGTTTTTATTTTTTTGTCAGTATGAATTAACAAAACTTTTGTATATTTTATTAAGGATGATTATTGGATATTATAAATGGTATTTCATATTTTATTATAATAAAATCATTGGAAGTAATTTTGTCTGTTGGTTAGTATTTGATTTGTTTTAGGTTGTGTTTGCTGCATTATTTTGGAATGCAGAGTTGGTAACCAGATATGTATAAAAGGGTAACTAGCTAATTATTTGATAGTAAACAGATATTTACACTATTGTAGCATGACTTATAACTATTGTTAACTGTATGAGGTCATATAATTATTGTTAAATGTATATGTGAGAATATATATTAGTTAACATAAAAATTTAATTTGGTGACTGTTATCTAAATATTTGGTTACTTTTTTGTTATATTTTGTTTATTGTTATTACAAATTAATAAACAAATAGTTTATTGTTATGGTCACCATATTATGTATTTATACGTAAACAAATTGTAATAAAACTTAATAAAATCAGTATATTTAATTTATTTAAGTTTCCATTATTATATACGATGGTCATTTATAAACTCATTTAATTCAATATATTTTTGAAATTTGGATTGGTATTCAAATTGTCATATAACGTAACCATTTGACTTTATGTTAGTAACCAAATAATTTTCAAGTTATATATGGAACAATTAACAAGTGAACATTGTACTTATGTGTGTTCCCAATTATATTGACAAATAATAATAAATTCAGAAATCAAAATTTTAATCAATAAAAATTTTGTTTGATATACAAATCAAAAATGTTATGAACCATGTGTGTTATGGTTGATGATAGTAAACAATTATATATACATGTTCTTACACTCTTAATGTAATGCAATTTATTATGATTTTTTTGGTATTAAAATCGGTGGATTATTGCAGGTTTTCCTGTTGTGTCCTTTTTCTTGGCACCTACTGCATTTGTTTTGATTTTTGATTTCAGATCCGTGTTTGTACCTCCCTACTTTTGGTCTTCCAGCTGGTCTTCTTGTGTTTGGTGGTTTTATAACCATGTTTCGTACTTCTTGTGGTACATCCCAGTTTTCTTTGTCATCTAGTGGCATTATTGAAGCTGAATATGTGTCCACCAAAGTTGTTTTATAGTATTTTTTTGAGCAAAAATCATAACAACTCAAATTTCGCTTGTTCATAACAGCAGCAGCGTGCAAACAAGGCATCTCATGGTACTGAAATTTTCCACATGTGCATGTCTTTTGGTTGAGGTCCACAATATATTTTTTGGCGACATCGTAAACAGTGAAAATCACTAAGTTTGATGTCTCAACCTACATTACAAATAAAGTGTTGTTAGAAAAAATATAGTAAAGTAAATAACCCAATGTTTTAATTATAAAACAAGCAATTCAGTAGCAACCAACTATGCAGTAACAACATAATTAATAAGAGTTATCAAACAAGTATCAGTTAGTAACCAGTATGTTGATACTCAGTAACTAACTTAACAGTAACATTATAATTATTCAGAGTAACCAATCAAGAACAAGTTAGTAATCAGTATAATGATAATAATTAATAAACTAAATATTTATCAATAACCATTGTAATTAAATGTATTAAGCAATTAAGTACTAATTAATAACCAATATAATAAGTATTAGTAACCAAGTTACAGTTAGCCAGTAAATAAGTCATTATTATTCAGTAATATTATAGTGTAACACAGTAACCAAGCCAACATTAGTTAGTAAACAATTCAACAATAATTAGTAATATTATGCTTTAAGCAAGACATCATTAGTCAGTAATCAGTATAATGATACCCAATAACCAACTCAGCAGTATTAAGTAACCATTATAATGTTATGCAATAAGCAATTAAGTATTAGTTAGTAATAAATATAATATTACACAGTAACCAGGTTTCCAATAGTCAGTAAACAAGTTTGTATTAGTCAATAACCATTGTAATGTAATACAGTAACCAAGTCAGTAAACATTTCAACATTAACGAGGAACATTATGCAGTAATAAAGACAGCATTAGGAATATTATGCAGTAACCAGTATATTGATACTCAGTAACCAACTTAGTAGTAACATTATAATTATTTAGAGTAACAAATCAAGAACAAGTTAGTAATCAGTATAATGATAATCATTAATAAACTAAATAGTTATCAATAACCAACTCAGCAGTATTAAGTAACCATTATAATGTTATGCAATAAGCAATTAAGTATTAGGTAGTAATAAATATAATATTACACAGTAACCATGTTTCCAATAGTCAGTAAACAAGTCTGTATTAGTCAATAACCATTGTAATGTAATACAGTAACCAAGTCAGTAAACATTTCAACATTAACGAGGAACATTATGCAGTAATCAAGACAGCATTAGTCAGTAACAAATACAATATAAAAATTGATGCAATAAATTATAATTTATATTTGTTACCTTAAGTTTCCTTGATTTAATGATATTAGATTGCATTCTTTCTTCAGCTGTTGTGGAAAGTGTTGTGAATGTTGATAGGGATGCTTGTTTGTTTGTGAAATACCATCTTTGAACCAGACAACGTAGGCATTCAATCATTGATGCAATTGGAAGATCCCTAATCATCTTGATTGCGTTGTTAATAGATTCAGCGGTGTTTGAAGTCATTGTTGAGTATCTGCTTGCAGTCCCATGAAGCCTGGTGCACTTTTCCAACTTGACCTCTTCCTCCAAATATGTCCTTATTCGAGGATCAATTGCATCAAGTTCAGCCATGTGTTTGTTGAATTGCTCAATGTTGTATGCTCTACATGCACCGTTGTAAGCTTGTTTAAGTTCTTCTCCTTTCTTTTTGAATCTATTTTTTATATTTTTTAGTATATGGTATGTGCAGGAACCATGCATGACATCCGGAAACACATAATTCAGTCCTTGTATTATGGCTTCATGTCTATCTGAAACAATGCATTGTCCTTCTCTAACTCCACAAGCAGTTCTCAAATTCATGAAAAACCATCTCCAAGATAATTCGTTTTCGCTGTCAACCACTGCAAAAGCAATCGGAACAATCTTTCGGTTTGCATCTTGTGTGCTTGCTATCAGTAGTGTCCCCCCGTATGTTGATTGTATGAATGTTCCATCGATTACAATTATTGGAAAGCAATGATGCCATGCTTGAATTGATGCTCCAATGGCAAAGAATAAATATTTGAAACGAGCATTTGTTTCCAATTCAAGAGCTGTGACGGAACCTGTTTTGAGACATCAACAATATAAATAGATTTACACAGTAAACAAGACAGCATTAGGCAGTTACTCATGATGGGATCAATCAGTAACCAATATATTATTACACAGTAACCAAAATAGAATCAGACAGTAACCAATATATTGTCATACGGTAACCAAGACAGCATTAGTTAGTATAATGTTATTAAGTAACCAATCAGTAACCAATACATTGTTACACAATAACTAATACAACATTAGTCAGTAACTAATAAAGCATTAGATATTATGATGTTACAAAGTAACCAACACAGTATTAGACAGTAAACAACATATTGTCATACAGTAACAAAACAGCATTATATAGTAAATAACATATTGTTATACAGTAACAATATAATCATTAGTCAGTAATCAAAACAGTAACCAATTTATTAGTCAAAACAGAATTAGTCAGTAATCAAGATATCATTAAACTATATAATCAACAGTAACAAAGACAACACTAGAAAGTTACCAACTGTGACAGTAGACAGTAATAAATATATTTGATGAGTAACCATTTATATAAAAAATTAGTAGAACTTACTCAAAAATTATAAATATGAGGAAGGTAACCAATGCATTTTATAGCAACAAAATCAGTTGAATTGAGTAACCAACTAATAATTAAAACTAATATTATGTTATAAAGTTTTACCTGGATTTGTTTTCTGCAGCATGTGTAACCATGATGGGATCAATCAGTAACCAATATATTATTACACAGTAACCAAAATAGAATCAGACAGTAACCAATATATTGTCATACGGTAACCAAGACAGCATTAGTTAGTATAATGTTATTAAGTAACCAATCAGTAATCAATACATTGTTACACAATAACTAATACAACATTAGTCAGTAACCAATAAAGTATTAGATATTATGATGTTACAAAGTAACCAACACAGTATTAGACAGTAAACAACATATTGTCATACAGTAACAAAACAGCATTATATAGTAAATAACATATTGTTATACAGTAACAATATAATCATTAGTCAGTAATCAAAACAGTAACCAATTTATTAGTCAAAACAGAATTAGTCAGTAATCAAGATATCATTAAACTATATAATCAACAGTAACAAAGACAACACTAGAAAGTTACCAACTGTGACAGTAGACAGTAATAAATATATTTGATGAGTAACCATTTATATAAAAAATTAGTAGAACTTACTCAAAAATTATAAATATGAGGAAGGTAACCAATGCATTTTATAGCAACAAAATCAGTTGAATTGAGTAACCAATGCATGTTATAAAGTTTTACCTGGATTTGTTTTCTGCAGCATGTGTAACCATGATGGGATCAATGAGTAGTCGTGTGGATTTCCTCTGACCTTTTCCAACGCTTTCTCTTTTGATCTCCATGCTTTTTGGTAAGATATAGACACATTATATTCTGTCATCATGTCCTCAACAATATCGGTTGGTGTGTATATTTTCTTCAAATTTGTTAATTTATGCATTATGCATTCACTAACGAACTCACTATTTGCCTGCCTGTGGTCTCCTAGCAATACATTTACTGAACACGTGTGAATGTCGTTGAATTCCCTCACCTTGAATAGGCTGGTTTTTTCGAATACTTGATGCTCTCATCTTCCATTTGCAATTTTCATCATTTACGCACACCAGCACAAAGTCTTTGTGACCTGTTCTTTGAACTTTGTGTTGTCTGTTTTTCTTGATTGAATGCAATCTCATTGATTGTGATAGGATTTTTTTGTCTTTGTAGGTTTGATGTAATCTTACTTCACATTCATTCGGATCTGTTATTACATCTTCATATCGTGCTGTTGTGTATGATTTGTCATGTTGTCTGTCTTGTTGTTGTTCAATAATTTCCATTGCAAGCTGATCAGCATATTGCGTTCCAATTTGAGAATATTGTGTTGCTAGTGTAACTAGTGCTGAATTCCCTTGTGTTGATCTGATTGGCGTTACATCGTGAACAACAGATTCTTCTATATTTGTCAAGTTACGCAAGATTGTTGTGCGGCCGCTTCTTTCTCCAATATCTATAATCAGTGGGAATTTTCCTTGTTCATCAGATTTTTTACTGACTTCAATAAAGAATCTCAAGGTTGCTTCATCTGATATACAAATTGGTGGAATGTCGTTTTTGATTTGAAATTTGATAGACAATGTTGTTGTGTTTGTGTCTATCCATAATGCAATGCATATACTATTTTGCATTTCTCTGAATGAACAAGTTGGGGGAACTAGTATGCCAGTAACTTCAAAGTTGGTGTACTGTTTACTATCAGTCCATGTACCGTTGAAATAAAGCAAAACAGGAATCATCTCCATTGTCTGAAAACATAATATGTATTGCACAGTAACAAAATCAATGTTAATCAGTAACCAAACAATATAATGTTAGTAACCAGAAAATGAAATACATTTGTTCTATCATTCTACAATTGAAACAATCAGTTTAATGTTTATTGTTAGCAATTAAATTATAACAGTTGTATGAAGGTAACCAATATAGCCAATTAATTTCCATCATAATAAAATAAACCAATATAAATTAATCAAATATTGCACATTAATAATATCAAATTATACAGTAGCAAAATTGAATGTAAACAATAACCTACACATATTTATTTAGTAACCATATGATAAAAAACATTTTTAATTTACTTGTTATATTAAAAAATAACCAGTATAATGGGTTTGTGGGCTTTTAAATGCTAATTGTTGTAAGAATGTAAGCAATGTGGTTAACAAGTGACTATTAATATAAAAATATAATTATAAGCTTTATTAGATTAATTCAGTAACAAGATTAGAATTAATAAGTATCCATTTTTATTTGTTTATAGTATATAAATAAGTATTATTCAGTAACCAAGATAATGTTAATCAGTAACCAATTGAGCATTAGTTAGTAAACATATAAATATAAATGTTTATACATAGGAAACTATATACATATAATTATTAGACGTATACCAGTATATTGTTACATAGTAAACTATGAAGCATTACATAGTAACTAATAAATCAGTATATAGTATGATGTTACAAAGTAACCAACATATCATTAGACAGAAGCCAACATATTTTCATATAGTAACCAAGAAAATATTAGGCAATACAATGTTACAAAGTAACCAAAACATCATTTTTCCGTAACTAACATATTGTCATACACTAACCAAGCTAGTATTTGATAGTATACAAGACAACATTGAATAATATATAGTTATACAGTAACCAAAACAACAGTAGGAAGTCACCAAAAGTTTCAGTAGATAGTAAGGATTTTTGTAGTAACCATTTTAAGTATGAAAAACTTAAGAAAGGTAATCAAAATATGAATACCGTAGTAACCACAAGTAACTATATGCATAATAACTTGAAACACACATACCTCAGTGTTCAGAATTGTATCGATATTGCTTTGATTGTTTTTGGTTACTGCTCTTGAAGTAGATGATGATTTTGTATACTATTTCGTCTTCTCCGATCTTAGATGATTGTCGCGATCTCAGAGGTGAGTGGAAAGGTAATCGTCGACCGAAGATTTGGCAATCGTCGAACGAAGATATTAGATCTTAGATGTTTATCGCGATCAGAGTTGTTGTGATTGTTTATGGTTACTGAACTTGAAGTAGATGTTGATTTTGTATACTACTTCGTCTTCTCCGATCGTATATTTTTGAGGCGATCTCAGAGGATAGTATAAAGGCAATCGTCGACAGAAGTTTTGGCCTTTTCCGATATCAAAGTTGCATGTTGTTCGGTTACTTGATTTTAGGAGCGGTTATTGTTAGATAGACATATTTGGTAACTGACGTGTGCGTGTTGTTTTATTTTTGTAATTATGTTTTGTGTGTTTTATTTTTGTAATTATTTTATATTTGTTGTATATTAGTGTTAAGGACCCAATATTATCAGGGAGTATCAATGCAAAACTTAACCAATACTAGTACTGTAGTACATATTTTAATGGGTAAATTACATATAATAGTACATTTTTAGAAATAATTACAAAAATCATACACCTATAAAATAATTACAAAAGTATTACACTTTTTGTTTTATTTTCAATCTTAACATAATTAAAGTTCCTTAAATTAAGGGATTAATATGTAATGGCTGACATGACAATATTAGTATAATTATGATTCCTTAATTTAGGGGATTAATTTTGGTATGTGCCATTTTCTCTCTCATCTCCTCTTATTCTGCCATTTTATTCTTTTCTGTCATTTTCTCTCTCATCTGCTCCTACTTTCATTTTCTGTACGCCACTGCACTTCTATTCTTCTATTTTCATATTTAAAGACAAAAGCTAAAGAGTGAAGAGAGAAGATGAAGACGCCATTGAAGAGAGAAGATGAAGACGCCATTTTGTCATTTTCTCTCTCATTTTCTTTTATTCTGCCATTTTTTCTTTAAAAGATGAAGACGCCATTTCTGCCATTTTTGTATAAAAGATGAAGACGCCATTTCTGTCATTTTCTTCTATTTTGCCATTTTTTCTATCTGTTTCATTCTTCCAATTGTTCTTCATATTTCTTTGTACTCTGCTTTTGTAAGTACTTCTATTTTACCTCTCTCTCTCGCACTAATTTTTAAGGTTTTCTCTTTAATTTCATTCATTTGGGGTTTATGATCTTAATTTTATGCAAAATGTGCATTTGATTATGAATTTATGATAACTTTTTTGTTGATTGGTGTTTACCTTAGTATAAAAGTTTAGTTACCTCAGTATAAAAGTTTGGTAACCAAACTTTTATACTAAGGTAACCAAACTTTTATACTAAGGTAACCAAACTTTTATACCAAGGTAACCAATCCACCCCCACACCATCAGTTTTTTCATAGTGCAGTTGGTAACCAAACCTTCACACCAAAGTAACCTTGGTATGAAGGTTTGGTTACCTCAGTATAAAAGTTTGGTTACCTTAGTATAAAAGTTTGATTACCTTAATATAAAAGTTTGGTTACCTCAGTATAAAAGTTTGGTTACCTTGGTGATTACCAAGGTTTGGTTACCTTGGTATAAAAATTTGGTTACCTTAGTATAAAAGTTTGATTACCTTGTTATAAAAGTTTGGTTACCATGACATTACTAATGATTTTCTCCTCTGCAGTATCTTGAGAATTTTCTTTTACTACCAGAAAATGGTTGCTCCCGCCACTATCGCCCCAGCCTCCACCTCCACCTCCACCGTCTTTCTAACCACCACTTGAGCTACCACCGCCATCTCCGCCACCACCGCCATTGTTACCTCCTCCATAGTCATCATCGCCGCCTCTGAAGCCACCATTACCACCTCCTTCGAAGCTGTCACCTCCTCCAAAGCTTCCACCTCCTCTGAAAATTGTCTCTGCCACCTCCTGCAAAGTACAAAATATGTGCAATCTTTCCTATGAAATTTGAATTTGAATATTTGAATTTGTTTTTGTGGTTAGATCCCAGATATTTGAATTTGAATGATTAGTTATGGCAGATATTTCTCTTTAATTTTAGGTTTCCTTATTAATATGAATTGCAGTTATTTTTGTAATTATGTTGTGTTTGTTTTATTTTTGTAATTACTTTTTAATTGTTGTATATTAGTGTTAAGGACCCTATTTTAATTAGATATAAACTAAAACTTACTGCTCCTTTTAAAACAAAACTAATAAGAAAAAAAATAATATACATTGCAAATATTTATGTTTATTTCATTCAGAAAAACATACTTAATTACATTTTGATTGTCACTTACATGGATAACTATTAGTAGTAATTTTTTTGGAGAAATATGTAATAAATGGGACAATCTCATAATTATTATTGTTGGACCATAAATATTTGGGCCTATTGGGCCACCCTGGATTGGGCCTTTGGAGTATTGGGTTATTAATTTAAGGAATAATTATATTTTCTAATACATTTTTAAAAATAATTACATCAATAGTGCACTCATAAAATATTTACAAATTAGTACATATGCAATATTTTATTTACAAAATTAGTGCATTCTTATCCCTTTAATTTAGTTGAGTGTTTTAATAGGTTGCAATTCAGCATTTTCTCTTCTTCCCTTCTATTCCCCTCCGTTGAACTTCTTTCCATCAGAGTTTCGAGGTTCAGTCCAAAAGAAATGATCTTTTCGGTGATGGATCACACATCATATGTGTTTTTAACATTTAGCAAAGATCAATTTATGCATGCAATTAACTTACTTATGCGCTCTGTGAAGCCTTGAAATGAAAAACTTTTAAGGAAGCCCTTTGTAGTAGAAGTGCGGATGTTTGTGCTGATGTCCAAGAATTGAAAAAATTATCTTGTATAATTGCATGCTTTCAGGGACTTTTGTGGGGCCTAGAATCAAGTATTCAGATCCCAACTGAAGGTTTCTTCAGTCAAAATGCGAGCAAGGTAACCAAACATTCATATCAAGGTAACTAATTCAGTGTTATTAGGTTACCAATTTATTTTGAATGTGATTCAGTTGGTAGCTAACCTTCAAGCAGTTGGTTGCCAAACTTTTTATACCAAAGTAACCAAACTTTGTACCAAGCAATTGGTAAGCATCACGTAAACCTTCATGAAATTGGTTGTCAAACTTTTAGACCAAGGTAACAAATTTATACTGCAGGTGTGAAGGTAGATTTGGTTACCTAGTATAAAAGTTTGGTTACCTAGGTATAAATGTTTGGTTACCTTAGTACGAAGGTTTGGATATCAATATTACATTACATGCACATCACTCTCTTATCTCTCTCTTTTCTATGCAGTGTTCTATTTTTTATTTACTTTCATGAATTTGGTTGCCAAACTTTTAGACCAAGGTAACAAATTCATATTGCAGGTGTGGAGGTATATTTGGTTACCTTGGTATAAAAGTTTGGTTACCTTGGTATAAATGTTTGGTTACCTTGGTCCGAAGATTTGTTCTATTTTTATCGACTGTTGTTACAAAATAGTTGTAGTTTCTGGTTAGGAAGAGTAGTAGAAGAAGAAGAATCCATGTATGTGTGTGTATGTATTTGTCTGGTGAGCGTGAAAAAAAGAAATAGATGGATGCTTTCCTTTGGGAAATAGCGTAGTAGTAGGGAGTGTCTAGATAGATAGATGTAGATGATTAATTTTAGAGAGAGAAAATTGCAGGGAGTGCTTGTGTAACGCCCCAGAAATTTGGATTTTCCAGAAATTAAGTTTAAAGAATTAGTTATTAATAAAATGAATTTTTATTAATAATATTATGTGCTATGTGGTTATTAATCGTTCTAGAACCTAGGATGATTATAAGTCGGGAGGATTCTGGCTACGAGCTAGACTGAACGAGTAGGAATTTTCAAGACAAAAATGAAAATTTTCCGGGAACAAAAATATTTCAGGGAAAAAGACGAAATAGGCATTATTCACCTGATGAAACCTAAGGGTTAGGGTTTGAAATAACCTAAGCCATTCTGAGAGTTCGGTATGTCAAAATGACATTCCGTCAAAAGATTTGCTGATAATATATCGTGAAGAGTTAAGTAAGCCGATAAAAGTTTTTCTCGAAAAACGTGCAGAAATCGGATAAAATAAAAACGACGAAAAGTACTGCTATGTACTTTTCATCCGTTTAGCTACGTTAGGGTAAAATGTGAAGGAAAACGCTCAACGCCAAAAAGTGTTTTTCAGTTTTTCGGAAATCCGAAGAATACGTAAAAGTTAATCGGTAAAGGAAAGACGAAATATCCAAAAATATTTGGAATCCGAGAATCGCAGTTTTTAAACCTGTCGGACGAAACCCGAAAGATGGAACCACGAAGCTTCCAAGGGAAGCTACGTGAATAGTAAGGAGGTTAACTAAGGAGGTGGAAATAGAAAACTTAAGCATTAAGTAAACTTAAGTATTAAGTAAACTTAAGTGTTAAGTAAACTTAAGTATTAAGTAAACTTAAGAGTTAAGCAAACTTAAAGGTTAAGTAGACTTAAGTGTTAAGTAAACTTAAGGAGTAAGTTAACTTAGTTGTTAGGTAATGAATAGTAAGGAGGTTAAGGGGGGTGAAATGACTATTTTGCCCTAACTTTGGAAAATCTATAAATAGGAAGCTAGATTTCATTTAAATGGGATTTTGAAAATCCTACATTAGAGAGAGAGAGAATTCGGATGGAGAGGGAGAAGGAAGATCATGAGCATGATTGATCGGATCAAAAATGTTCGTGAAATAGAAAAGCTAGCAAATCGCCGGTTTTGTCTAGCGGAAGAAAAATAAAGAGGAAAGGTATTAAAACCTAACTTCTATGTTAGATTTTCTTTAAGTTATATATATGTTTAAAACATAACTTAATGAGGATAATGAGTAGATGATGTTAGGGATGATTTCATATGGTTAAAAATCATGAGAAATAAGGAAATAAGAATTTGAACTTTAGTAAATAAATTTCTTAAAGAAGTATATGATTCGTAATGAATTAGAATAATCTGAGTTGATTATATGAATGAGTAGATAAAATAAGTAAGGAATAATGTTCTATAACATCAAATTCCAATAAAAAGTGAAATCATAATCCAAATATCGATTAAAATTAAAGAACGAACGAAGAACGCGAAGAACGTTGTTGATGGACAAATTTAAAACCATCGTAGGATAATTGTTGTTGATGGACAAGTTTAAAACCATCGCGTATAAGTTTGATGCATATTGCTTGGTTAAGAATGATAGAAACGTTCATGAAGAACGGATTAAAACTTAGCTATAACGAAGTTATGGCGAAAATTTCGTAAAAGACAAATGAGAATTAGAAAGTTAGTAAATGAATTCCAAACATGTAGGGTTTCATAAGGATGTAAGAAAATGTTGAAAACGTGAGTCGTGGATTCAAGAGCGATCGAATTCCGAGTTCGGATGACCGAATTGCGGATGAACGAACAAAGAGCGTTAAAAACATAAAATAAACGAAGGGTGATGATCAATCCAATCGAATGGCACATTAACGGATTTAGAATGAAGTTCTGTCTGAGGGGTATTAAAATACATAAGATAAGGAAGAGAATGACTTTGGAATGACCTCGTTCCGAGTTATAACGAAGAAGTTATGAGATTGTGAAGTTAGCGTCTCAAGCTTGTAAAATACTTAGAAAAATTTTTCTAGGGTTTTTGCTTGGCGCCGCGGCGCGGAGTTATGCCTTGGAGGCCGGCGCTGCAGCGCGAGTCCCGTCCCTTGGCCACTGCTAAGTGACGCCGCGGCGCGAGATTAAGGAAGGAGTATGGCGCCGCAGCGCCGGTGCTGTGTAATGCCAAAAATGAGATTTTAACTGCTCAATTTCTGGGGGATGTGCAAGAAAGAAATACGAACATATAGTTCAATTAATGAAACACTTAAATAAAGTGTATTAAACATTTAATAAAGGTTGAACGGAAAGATTAATCAAGATTAAAAGACTGTATTTACGAGTACGGAACCGAGATACGGGACCGTAGTCGCGATGAACGAACGTGAGGGATTGCTAGGGTTGTGATTCCTTAGATGTTGAGGGACGAGGGTAATGAATAACATTTCGATGTTATGTCATGGTAGTGAAAGATAAGTATGGAGCGTTTAGACACTGTGTATGCAACGCTGTTATGGTGAACGAGTGGTCTTAGCATACAGCGAACTGTATCGCTTCGACATTAAAGAAGAATAAGGAATGGTATTAAGAAAGCAGTAATGAATGGTAATGAGATTAATGGAAGCCGAATGTGAGTCAGATGAGAACGTTAGAATGAAATGTAAGCGTTAAATATTTTAATCAACGTGAAGGTTGAGGGAACGTAAATATTAAACGGATAGAACCTACACCCCGTGTATGGTTTGACCATAAGATGATGAAGGTAATGGATTGAACCATGAACGGTAAAGAAGTTGAATTAAAGATAATAGCCTTTAACGTAACAAAGCCGAGTTAAGGATTGCAGGGAATGATCGCTCTGAGTATACATAAGACTGTATGACTTAGACGATAAAGAGTGAATACTGAGGCGTGGTATTTAGTTGCCAGGAAGCCGAAAGGAATAAGAAATTAACTTACCGAATATTATAGTTTAATAGTGCGGATAAGTTAAGATGAGTATAGGTTGTGGTACAATCCTAACCTTTGATGGTTGACATATGGGAGCTGGGCTAAACAATTCCTTCAGTGAGCGAAGGTATATACAAAACTGGCAACCGATCTAACTCACTGTTATGGGCAGTGTAGACGAGACGGGAACTTGTTTGTTGGTTGTTTGTGGGAAACCACTCAGAGTACCATATGGACTACTAGCAGAGAAGCGATGTGTGCTGTGTCTTAGAGAAGTAATAATAAGAAGATAAAATGTAAAACATCAAAGATGATGAGCGTAAAAGTAAGACATCTCCGTATGTTATGAAGCTATAGAACGATAATGAAAGTGGTCGCGTAAACATAGGTTGCAAGAATGCGAACCCTAAGAAGTAAAGTTAAACTAATGCATAAGTCAAATATACATGACTAATTAGTGTATGTGTTGTTTTTCTTATGTGCTACATAGGAACCGAAATGAGCAGTTCAGCGTAGACTGTAGCTGTGCGTAAGGTAAGTTTCCTAACTTCATTCATATTCTAAATGAATGCTAGTTTCTTTAACTTCTCAGATGTTGAACTTGAGAAGTTCTGTCTATGTGCTAATGTGCGATATTGGTGTAAAGTGGTAGAACATATGAGGCCTTGTGCCACAATGTGAACACTTTGGTGTTTCTATGATATGAACTGTTCTATGATTGAGCTGTTCAATACAAGTATGTTCTGTTTATACATGATCCGTTATTGTTAAGTCTGTGCTAATGATTCTAGCCAGACCTGATGAGCATGAAAAAGGTAGAAGAATAAAAGTAATTCAAAGTGCATGCGAATAATGTTTTAAAATGATAGGAATCGTGATTATTCCTATTATTCGAGCTGCTTCATAACCTTTGTTTGGTTATCGAAGTTATAAAGAATGTTTGAATTCTTGAAGATGTTTGTTCAACTGTTATGACTTGCTGGGCAATTGAATGCTCACACTTGCTTTATATGAAAAACATTTTCAGCGAATGATGTTAGACGAACTTAAGGATCCCGTAAAGGTCAAGCTGATGGTATCCAGATGAAGTTCCCTTCAGAGTGTGAATGAGCGAGAAGATCAAGTGAAGACTTGTAATATAGAAAGATGAAATTGAACTATAGACTAGTTAAGGAACTGTTATGTATCCTTGGTGGCGGATTAAAAGTCACTCTTGTAAGATTAAATGAATAATGTATTTATCATTTTTGTAATGAAAAAGGTTATAAGGTTTCCAGAACCTGGGATTTGAGAGTATATGTTATTATATTTAGCTATATAATGATGTATGTTGTAAAGAAGATGGGATCGTGATGTACGGAATCTGGGTGTGAAGATAGACCGGATTTCGGGGCGTCACAGATTGGTATCAGAGCTGATAGGTTATAAATCTTAGGTAAGAGTATCTAAGACTATAATCGTAGAGAGAGGGATAAGAAGATCACCACGTGATCATAGTGAATCGTAGTAACAGATGAGCTGTTAAACGATGAATGATTTATAGTACTACGAAGTAGTACGGGAAGAAGTACTAAGATTGAGTTGTGAGGGATAGTATATGAATTAAAGAAAATTCATATTAAGTAGAGAGAGATTTAGAAGTTATAAAATTTCAATTGAGGACTCATGTGATAGCTAAGTTGTATGAACCTTTGTATGGGCAGAGGTTTGTGCTTGGTGTAACAACTGCTTAGCTTATTAAAATGATAATCATTGGAATTGGTCACGCTGTCAAGATGTATATGACGAGAAGGTGAATCTTTTCTCATATATATACTTGATAGGTAGAGAACGATAAGGTAGGTGCGAGTTCTTGAAACTCATACTTATGGTACGTTCGTGACTCATAATGATATGGTACGTTTTTGAACTTCTCAGCGAATGGACGCTTATGGTCTGTCTGGGATGGTTCTTAAACTCGTATTATTGTGGAAAGTTCCTGAACTCATAATGTGTGGTAAGTTGATGGACTGTACTAAAATATAGGAATGTTTAGACTTAAAATGAGTTGTTTTCAGTAGGCTTAGTATTGAAGGAGCTAGAGAAGATTAGGTATTGTCGCAGTAAGACAATGAAGGAAGGTGGAGAATAGGATATTCCAAGTCATCTAGCTACGCTAGATTTCGAAGTTTATTGAAGTCGTGCATATGTGTTCGTATTTTTAAAAATGAAAGAATTGGTTCAACTTTTGGAATCAATAGGTTTTTAAAAAAAGGAACTATTCTTGGTATGTCTATGCTAATTGTTTCGGCTAGACAGAAATTGATTTGAAATATCAAAATGAATTTTATATCATCAATGCATTTGATGCAAGGATGGTAAAAAGATGGAGTTATTAATGCAATTGAACCTGGTGTTGGATGTGATCTTAGGATCAACAACCCACTATGGTATGATGTATAATGACGAAGTCACAAACTGACGAAGTCCTCAACGTACTGTGAAAAGTACGGTATCATGACGTCATAAAACGTTTTGATGTATTGAAAAAGAATTTAAAGTATTAGTCGATGTCAATTGAGTTGACTAGACGAATGTTTCACGTTGATATCCAATTTATTATTATGGTCTAAGCTACTTGATTCGGCTAGACAAATGGTATGTCATGTTTAAAAGAAAATCAATCTTTTTCTTGAGAAGTTGTGCCAATCCAAATTGTTTTGGTGCGGAATCTAATGATTTAGTCTGAGGTGAACACACCCCGAAATGGGGTTATACAATGGATTGATCGCCTATGTATGGAAGATGTAGTTTACCTTCTTGGTGATTGTAAACTGCTAGTAAGAGTTCATGGTCAAGTTGACCCCTCAGCAAAAGTATGAAATCTTTTAAGGGGATTCTTATATTCCTCGTTATTCTTTCTGCTTCATGATTATTGATATGTTATGGGGGTTATGAATGAGGGAAAGATAAGAACTCCGTTGAAGGGAAGTTGAGAAGAAGGGTAGGCTAAAATTTCGAGGACGAAATTCTGTGAAGAAGGGGTGAATGTGATGACCCGGGTATGGGTGTGGTTTTGAGAAATTCCGAGGACGGAATTTTTATAAGAGGGGAAGAGTGTAACGCCCCAGAAATTTGGATTTTCCAGAAATTAAGTTTAAAGAATTAGTTATTAATAAAATGAATTTTTATTAATAATATTATGTGCTATGTGGTTATTAATCGTTCTAGAACCTAGGATGATTATAAGTCGGGAGGATTCTGGCTACGAGCTAGACTGAACGAGTAGGAATTTTCAAGACAAAAATGAAAATTTTCCGGGAACAAAAATATTTCAGGGAAAAAGACGAAATAGGCATTATTCACCTGATGAAACCTAAGGGTTAGGGTTTGAAATAACCTAAGCCATTCTGAGAGTTCGGTATGTCAAAATGACATTCCGTCAAAAGATTTGCTGATAATATATCGTGAAGAGTTAAGTAAGCCGATAAAAGTTTTTCTCAAAAAACGTGCAGAAATCGGATAAAATAAAAACGACGAAAAGTACTGCTATGTACTTTTCATCCGTTTAGCTACGTTAGGGTAAAATGTGAAGGAAAACGCTCAACGCCAAAAAGTGTTTTTCAGTTTTTCGGAAATCCGAAGAATACGTAAAAGTTAATCGGTAAAGGAAAGACGAAATATCCAAAAATATTTGGAATCCGAGAATCGCAGTTTTTAAACCTGTCGGACGAAACCCGAAAGATGGAACCACGAAGCTTCCAAGGGAAGCTACGTGAATAGTAAGGAGGTGAACTAAGGAGGTGGAAATAGAAAACTTAAGCATTAAGTAAACTTAAGTATTAAGTAAACTTAAGTATTAAGTAAACTTAAGAGTTAAGCAAACTTAAAGGTTAAGTAGACTTAAGTGTTAAGTAAACTTAAGGAGTAAGTTAACTTAGTTGTTAGGTAATGAATAGTAAGGAGGTTAAGGGGGGTGAAATGACTATTTTGCCCTAACTTTGGAAAATCTATAAATAGGAAGCTAGATTTCATTTAAATGGGATTTTTGAAAATCCTACATTAGAGAGAGAGAGAATTCGGATGGAGAGGGAGAAGGAAGATCATGAGCATGATTGATCGGATCAAAAATGTTCGTGAAATAGAAAAGCTAGCAAATCGCCGGTTTTGTCTAGCGGAAGAAAAAGAAAGAGGAAAGGTATTAAAACCTAACTTTTATGTTAGATTTTCTTTAAGATTATATATATGTTTAAAACATAACTTAATGAGGATAATGAGTAGATGATGTTAGGGATGATTTCATATGGTTAAAACCATGAGAAATAAGGAAATAAGAATTTGAACTTTAGTAAATAAATTTCTTAAAGAAGTATATGATTCGTAATGAATTAGAATAATCTGAGTTGATTATATGAATGAGTAGATAAAATAAGTAAGGAATAATGTTCTATAACATCAAATTCCAATAAAAAGTGAAATCATAATCCAAATATCGATTAAAATTAAAGAACGAACGAAGAACGCGAAGAACGTTGTTGATGGACAAATTTAAAACCATCGTAGGATAATTGTTGTTGATGGACAAGTTTAAAACCATCGCGTATAAGTTTGATGCATATTGCTTGGTTAAGAATGATAGAAACGTTCATGAAGAACGGATTAAAACTTAGCTATAACGAAGTTATGGCGAAAATTTCGTAAAAGACAAATGAGAATTAGAAAGTTAGTAAATGAATTCCAAACATGTAGGGTTTCATAAGGATGTAAGAAAATGTTGAAAACGTGAGTCGTGGATTCAAGAGCGATCGAATTCCGAGTTCGGATGACCGAATTGCGGATGAACGAACAAAGAGCGTTAAAAACATAAAATAAACGAAGGGTGATGATCAAGCCAATCGAATGGCACATTAACGGATTTAGAATGAAGTTCTGTCTGAGGGGTATTAAAATACATAAGATAAGGAAGAGAATGACTTTGGAATGACCTCGTTTCGAGTTATAACGAAGAAGTTATGAGATTGTGAAGTTAGCGTCTCAAGCTTGTAAAATACTTAGAAAAATTTTTCTAGGGTTTTTGCTTGGCGCCGCGGCGCGGAGTTATGCCTTGGAGGCCGGCGCCGCAGCGCGAGTCCCGTCCCTTGGCCACTGCTAAGTGACGCCGCGGCGCTAGATTAAGGAAGGAGTATGGCGCCGCAGCGCCGGTGCTGTGCAATGCCAAAAATGAGATTTTAACTGCTCAATTTCTGGGGGATGTGCAAGAAAGAAATACGAACATATAGTTCAATTAATGAAACACTTAAATAAAGTGTATTAAACATTTAATAAAGGTTGAACGGAAAGATTAATCAAGATTAAAAGACTGTATTTACGAGTACGGAACCGAGATACGGGACCGTAGTCGCGATGAACGAACGTGAGGGATTGCTAGGGTTGTGATTCCTTAGATGTTGAGGGACGAGGGTAATGAATAACATTTCGATGTTATGTCATGGTAGTGAAAGATAAGTATGGAGCGTTTAGACACTGTGTATGCAACGCTGTTATGGTGAACGAGTGGTCTTAGCATACAGCGAACTGTATCGCTTCGACATTAAAGAAGAATAAGGAATGGTATTAAGAAAGCAGTAATGAATGGTAATGAGATTAATGGAAGCCGAATGTGAGTCAGATGAGAACGTTAGAATGAAATGTAAGCGTTAAATATTTTAATCAACGTGAAGGTTGAGGGAACGTAAATATTAAACGGATAGAACCTACACCCCGTGTATGGTTTGACCGTAAGATGATGAAGGTAATGGATTGAACCATGAACGGTAAAGAAGTTGAATTAAAGATAATAGCCTTTAACGTAACAAAGCCGAGTTAAGGATTGCAGGGAATGATCGCTCTGAGTATACATAAGACTGTATGACTTAGACGATAAAGAGTGAATACTGAGGCGTGGTATTTAGTTGCCAGGAAGCCGAAAGGAATAAGAAATTAACTTACCGAATATTATAGTTTAATAGTGCGGATAAGTTAAGATGAGTATAGGTTGTGGTACAATCCTAACCTTTAATGGTTGACATATGGGAGCTGGGCTAAACAATTCCTTCAGTGAGCGAAGGTATATACAAAACTGGCAACCGATCTAACTCACTGTTATGGGCAGTGTAGACGAGACGGGAACTTGTTTGTTGGTTGTTTGTGGGAAACCACTCAGAGTACCATATGGACTACTAGCAGAGAAGCGATGTGTGCTGTGTCTTAGAGAAGTAATAATAAGAAGATAAAATGTAAAACATCAAAGATGATGAGCGTAAAAGTAAGACATCTCCGTATGTTATGAAGCTATAGAACGATAATGAAAGTGGTCGCGTAAACATAGGTTGCAAGAATGCGAACCCTAAGAAGTAAAGTTAAACTAATGCATAAGTCAAATATACATGACTAATTAGTGTATGTGTTGTTTTTCTTATGTGCTATATAGGAACCGAAATGAGCAGTTCAGCGTAGACTGTAGCTGTGCGTAAGGCAAGTTTCCTAACTTCATTCATATTCTAAATGAATGCTAGTTTCTTTAACTTCTCAGATGTTGAACTTGAGAAGTTCTGTCTATGTGCTAATGTGCGATATTGGTGTAAAGTGGTAGAACATATGAGGCCTTGTGCCACAATGTGAACACTTTGGTGTTTCTATGATATGAACTGTTCTATGATTGAGCTGTTCAATACAAGTATGTTCTGTTTATACATGATCCGTTATTGTTAAGTCTGTGCTAATGATTCTAGCCAGACCTGATGAGCATGAAAAAGGTAGAAGAATAAAAGTAATTCAAAGTGCATGCGAATAATGTTTTAAAATGATAGGAATCGTGATTATTCCTATTATTCGAGCTGCTTCATAACCTTTGTTCGGTTATCGAAGTTATAAAGAATGTTTGAATTCTTGAAGATGTTTGTTCAACTGTTATGACTTGCTGGGCAATTGAATGCTCACACTTGCTTTATATGAAAAACATTTTCAGCGAATGATGTTAGACGAACTTAAGGATCCCGTAAAGGTCAAGCTGATGGTATCCAGATGAAGTTCCCTTCAGAGTGTGAATGAGCGAGAAGATCAAGTGAAGACTTGTAATATAGAAAGATGAAATTGAACTATAGACTAGTTAAGGAACTGTTATGTATCCTTGGTGGCGGATTAAAAGTCACTCTTGTAAGATTAAATGAATAATGTATTTATCATTTTTGTAATGAAAAAGGTTATAAGGTTTCCAGAACCTGGGATTTGAGAGTATATGTTATTATATTTAGCTATATAATGATGTATGTTGTGAAGAAGATGGGATCGTGATGTACGGAATCTGGGTGTGAAGATAGACCGGATTTCGGGGCGTCACAGCTTGAAAAAAGTTGGATGGGAAAATGGGGTGATGAAGTGAATGTAAAAACTGCAAATGAAGAAAGGGACTCGCACAGATATAGAAGTCCAGAATTTAAGATTCAACCTGCACTCTCTCTCCCCCCATATTGCACGACCATCGAGGCCTCCCTCTCTGTCTCTCTCGCCTTTGTGAAAGGCCTGTAACAAGTATTCAAAGTTATAATAATTTACGTGTACAATTATTTTATTTATTTACTTATTTGTTAACTATTATTTGAAAGTTTATGTGAGGGAGATTAATATTTGAATTTGAATTTGAATTTATTTTTGTTGTTAGATCCCAAATATTTGAATTTAAATTATTAATTATAGCAGTTATTTCTCATTGATTTTAGGTTTCCTTATCAAGGTGAATTGTATTATTTTTATAATATGAGTCCTAATTACACTCTTTTTGTAATTATTTTGTTGATGCACTAATGATGTAATTACTTTCTAATAGTTGTATACTTATGTAAAGGACCCTTAATTAAATGAGGATATATTTGGGCTTGGGCCGAATATTATTAATGGACAGGTGTTGGGGTGTGAGCCCAATACCTTAATTGATGAGGATTTGGCTTAATCTTGGTTAGTGAGGGACATGGATGTGACCAGCAGGTGGTTTTCATGCAATTAGCTGATATCACTTTGTGTGAGCTGCATGCAAGGCGGTGGAATGAGTATATGAGTACAAAGCACTTCACAAGAAGAGGTAAGATACATTTTATCACTCAGACACTAGACTTACAAAACCTCCATTGTTAAACCTTGTGTCGGCCTGTACTGATTCTCACGCCGGAGCTATCCCCCGACGGTCCAAGCCGTCAAGCTTTCGGTATTGACTTGTTTATTGTGCAGGGTTGGACGCACTTTTCGGTGATTGAGGCGCGTAGAAAGATCTTGGCGTTAACATTGGTGCTAGAAGGAGGGCTTTCTAGTGTTTCTGGGTTTCAATCACAGTTCTTGACTGTTCTACATCGGAAGTTATGGTGAAAAGTAAGACAGTCACCGCTGAGGGACAGCCAACGGCGACAAGCTCTTCCTTACAAAGGGTTTCTGTTAAGGAAAGGTTGTGTCCTTTAAAAAAGTATCCATGATTGGATCACAAGATGTTCCAGAGGGATCTTTTGCAAAAGATCATGGTGATACCAAAAGAAGGTTATTCTCCACTGCAAGTAAAGGGCTTGACAAGGATCGGAAAAGGGTAGAAGGCACATCGCCTAGAACCCTATACCGAGAAGGTCAGGCAGACAGAACATCTACCTTGGCGAAGATGGCATAGGAGAATGATAAAGCTATGAAAGTTCTTCTGCAGCAGCGAGAGGAGATTTCCAAACAAATGGTTCTTATGGCCGAAATGGAAGATGAGGCGTCTAGTTATAATCGGCCTAAAGAACGTGGTAGGTCTCCCGGTAGAAGAGTAAGGCGAGATGAAAGGCCCATGTAGTCTGAAAGCAGGTCTCGGAGCCGTTCTCGAGATTGAAGAAGAGCCAGAAGTCATACTCCCGAAGATCCAAAGAGGGCACCTCATCCTGTGGATTCTCGGAGTGATGACAAGATCCGACGAAGAAACAGATCCAGAGGACGCATTCCCAAGGGTTCAAAGAAGGCACCTCGCCTTGAGTATCCTCGACACAACGAGAAGGGTAGAAGCTGTAGTAGATCCAGAGGTTGTTCTCTAGAGAATCCGAAGAGGGTACACCGCCCTGTGGATTCTCGCTTCAGCCGAAGGGACAGACGAAGTCAATCCGAAGCTTCCATCTCAGATGGAAAAAGCCGAACTGAACAGAAGAAGAAAAGCTCCCAAAGAAGGAAGTTTCCTCACAACTCAAAGGGCTGGAATTCTTAGCCAAAGAGGTGAAAGAGCTTCAGAGGCAACTGGCTGAAGTTCAGTAGGCGAAGGGAAACTCGAGTAAAAAGGTGCCTCATTTCTCTTCGGAAATTCTTCGGGAGAAGGCATACCCTAATAAAAAGCTTCCTTATATGGAGAGTTATGATGGTTTAGGAGATCCATATGACCACAGCCAGGCGTTTGATTAGTGGCGGAACTAGAACAAAATTTGAGGGGGGTCAAAATTTGAGGGCGATTATCGGAGGTCCGAAGCAGCGACGTGTAGGTTGCAGCAGCGAGGGAACGAAGTTAAGGTCCTTGAGTTTGATTTTGACCCAGATTAAAAAAAATAAACAGATGTTAATAAACTTTATAAGAAGTGGATGATATGCATTTTTTTGATCATCTACTACTAATAGTAGTGGACTTTGATTTTTAGTTTATAATAATTTTTCATTCTTATTTTAATAGTATAAATAGTGTATGACCTATATAGATTAATAACATATACATTTCCCAAATTAGTCGCTTATATATATAACTATTAAGTTATTTAATTAAAATTATTTCATTTATGAAATTAGTCGTTTATATATATATATATAACTATTTAAGTTATTTAATTAAAAATTCAATATATTTATAATACAAAGTGTTGTTAGTAATTAAAATATTATATATTGTTTACTTTTAATAAAATAATCGTGAAAAATAATAATATAAAACCTATTTTTTATGCATGAGACTTGTAGTATCATAATATTAAAAATTATTTAATATTAATTGAAAGATTGTTGAAATTAATTATATAACTTATTATACTTATAGAAATATACTTTTTTAACAAAAATATTTAAAATATATATAGAAAAAAGAGTAATAATAATTAATATTTATTGCGAAAATTTTAAATTCAATTACAATTGAAATTCACATACAAATTAGATAAGATTATATTGATGATTCATCATATCTTATATTTTCTTTTTTAAAAACTTATAATATTTAAGGCCCCACTATCCCCAAAAACCAGAGCTCTGCCAATAGGTTCTATTTTAGCCCACCGCCACCGTCAACCAACCCACTGTACCTCTCTTATATATATATATATATATATATATATATATATATATATATATATATATATATATATATATATACACACACACACACACACACACACATACACACACACACACTACACAAAGCAACCATTTCCTATCAATCAATTTCGAATTCAAATATCCATCAATTTGTGATCGATTTATATGGAGTGAATGACAGAGGGGACCAGTGGAAGCAAGTTCCTCGCGGATGAGATCGCCGGTGGCGATGTGAGGGACACCGAGGAGAAGAAGCAACAGTTGACTAGCCGGTGGCCGCCCCCTCGATCGTCCCCTCCCCCCTCGATCGCCCCCTCCCCCCTCCCCTAGACCCTTGGACCGCCACTGCTACCGGGGGCAGATGCCCCCGCCCGCCCCCTAGTTCCGCCTTTGCATTTGATAGGTTGATGGATTACTATGACTATCCGGATGCAGCCAAGTGCCAAACGTTTGTGACGACGTTGAGGAAAGATGCAAGGCAGTGGATGGAGACTTTGCCTTCAGAATTAATTTCGTCTTGGGCTGACTTATTTGATAAATTCCATGCACGGTTTAGAAGCAATAAAAGGAGTGGAAAGCTTACGAGGTCATTGGCATATGTCAGACAATATTTAAATGAGTCTCTGGGCCAGTACGTAAAGAGGTTCAACGAAGCTGTGGGTCAAGTAACAGACCTTAATGATCTCCAGGCTGTCGGTTTATTTCAAAATGGGTTAGACTTGGTGAAGTCTGAAAAATTGGTGAAGAAATTGATGTTCAGCCATCCGAAGAGCCTAGCCGAAGCATTTGGGAAAGCAAAAGGCTACATCGTGGTAGAAGAGGCAATGAATAGTCTGAAGCATGGCCCTTCGAAAAAGGCAAAAGAAAAGGACAAAGACAAATCTGATGGTAATTAGAAGAAGACTGGTGGTAGCAGTGATAAAACTTATGGGAATAAGAAGAAATACAACAATACTTGGGGGTCGAAAGGAGGTCGACCGCCCTTTTCCAGTCAGAAGGTGAATAAGGTGTTTACTCTACTTAATACAGATCGGGCTACCATTCTGGAGTAGATAAAAACCAGCCTTACTTTGAACAACCTAGCGATAATCTCAGACCGGGGTCGGGAAATCCTCACAAATATTGTGATTATCATTAGGCAGCTGGGCATGATACGAACTCGTGTTGGAGTCTGAAGGAGTTCATTAAATAAAAAGTCTAAAGTGGTGCTTTAGTTCATTATGTAGCAGGGCGGGAACCCCCGAGGGAGCAGGAGAGGAATGATAGACCCGTTCAGGCTGCTCAACCTGCACCACTGGCTCTGAATCAACTAGCAAGACATGTGGTAGATGTCATCACAGGAGGAAATGTTGGCAAAGTTGCTGGGAAAAAGCGAAGAGGTTATCTGGATTCGGTGATGACAGTGTCGAGTGTTCCCTTGAAGACAGAAAGAGCATATCCAGGTTCGGTAATTTATTTTATTGATAATGATTTCCCTTCTGAACCCATCGAACCCCACGAGGGAGCTTTAGTGCTTACTGCACAATTGGGTTCGGTGGATATAAAAAGGATAATGATAGACAATGGGTCTTTGGTAGATATCATGTATGCTCATGCTTATCAGAGGATGCACTTAGATGGAAGGAAGATAGAAATAGGGTAGGAGGCTTCCCTATATGGCTTCAGCAACGATCCAGTCAAAGTGGTGGGGACTATCGAGTTGCCAGTCATCTTTGGGACGGCTCCACAACAGGTTGAAATTATGTGTAAATTTTATGTACTGCATATGGATTCGGCTCATAACGCCATTTTGGGAAGACCCACCTTGACAGATCTTTAGGCAGTGACATCGATTCCCCATTTTAAGATCAAGTTTTCGACACCACATGGAGTTGGGGAAGTGGCTGGAGATTTATACTTGGCAAGGAGATGCTATCGTAATGCTTTGATCAATTCAAGTGTAGGGGTCAGTAAACAGAAGCAAACCATGGCTATTAAAATCGATCCATTTACAGAAATCAGCTTAGAGCCATTAGTTATGCCAACTAGAGAAATCGAAGAGTTTAAGATAGTTACGGGGAAGAAGGAAAAGAAGGTAAAGATAGATTTAGGTCTGCCGGAACCTTTCCGGACGAACCTAGTGGAGTTGCTTTGGTGTTATGCTGATATTTTTGCCTGGGTTCTAAGTGATATGCCTGAGGTGAGTAGGAAGGTTGCTGAGCATCGGTTACATGTGGACCTGACAAAGAAGCTATCTAGTTTGGCAGAAGAGGCAGATTTTTACACCCAAAAGGCAGAAGATAATTGATGAGGAGATTGCAAATTTGTTGGCTGCAGACTTTATATTTAAGACCGACTATCTGGAATGGATGGCGAATGTAGTTCTAGTACAGAAGGAGAATGGGAAATGGCGAGTTTGCATAGACTACACGGATCTTAACAAAGCATGTTCGAAGGACTTTTATCCTCTGCCTCACATTGATTAGCTCAACGATGCAACTTATGGATATGCTTTACTCAGTTTCATGGATGCTTTCTCGGGGTATCATCAGATTTCTATGTGTAAAGAGGATATCCTGAAGATAGCATTTATTACTCATCAGTCGGTGTACGCCTATAAGAAGATGACCTTCGACTTGTTGAATGCTGGAGCTATTTATCAGAGGATGATGAATTATGTGTTCACAAGGCAGTTAGGCAAGAATATGGATGTAAGACCCCGAATTTTATGAAATGAAAGTATTCAATTTTCTTATAATTATTATTTTATTTCATAAATGGTTAAATTGATAAAAGGTTAAAGTTAAGGGTGATATATGAAATTTTTTGCAAAGTAAGCAAGTTGTTATAAAATATTCGTTTGGTCTGGAAATATTCTTTTTGTCGGGGAATATCCGTACGACGGCACAATCATTGGTGGACCCTACAGTGGAAGTATTGTCGTAGTAAGAAAACGACAGAATTATCTTTTTATAAAAATAACGGTGAAAGTGTTACCGTTAAAACTGTTGAACTATCCGGTAGTAAAAGTACAGTAATACGCGTGGTTGCATAGTAGCACACGGTATTGATTATTGATGCTTACGTGAGAAGTCACTCAGTTATACTCAATTATTGCTACAATAATTGATACATCATATCTCTCATGTTATTTATTCAATTATTGTCATAGTATCATCTGTATAATATGTTATATTATTAAATTAATAATTGAGACGATAAAGTTATTCATATTATTATTTGAAATATTGACAATGTCTAGAAGTTCTGTCAAGGAGAGGTTAGATAATCTAATTGCACGCCAATATGGAAAAATTCTTATCGGAAAGCCCCCTCTTTCCTGGGAACGACCTGATTGTTAAATATTGTGAGTTATAATATTAATGATGAATAATTTCGTGTTGGTTAAAGATGAAATTGATAGTTTCATTGTGTGGGAATTATTAGTGTTAGTGGAAATCAACATTTATTTCGATAATAATTGATGTCTGGAGGTTATATTGACCAATCGGGTAATTAAACGGATAAATGAGCAATTAATTGCTATTAATTCACATGCTTATAACTATGTGTTCACATGTGTGTACTATTGATTCACATAATTTACTATTAGGGGAGTTGGTGCGAGATTGATAATACTTGCATGACTAAATTAAAAATGGAGGTATAGATGAAGGTACTATACTGTAATTTGTTTTTTCACATGATTATACTATTGAGTCACATGATTTACTATTGATTCACATGATTTACTATTAGGGGAGTTGGTGCAAGATTGATAATACTTGCATGACTAAATTAAAAATGAAGGAAAAGATGAAGGTATTATATTGTAATATTTCAAGCCCCAAAACGTGAAATTATCGAAACTATATTTTTCTATAAATAGAAACTCATTCTTCCTTCATTCTCACCAATTCACTAAGTCTCACAAGAGCAATTATTATAGAGAAATTATAGAGAGAAAGAAGAAGAGAAGTCTGCTACCTCACTATTCCAGTATCCAGTTTTCTTCTAAGGTAAGGGGTATTATTTCTTTCGTATTCATGAAGAGAGTTATTTTCTTCAATACTCGTAAGGGTTGTTATTCCATTTTTTTATTATTCTGTTGGTATAACCCGTCTAAGCGGACTACCGCGTGCATGATGAATTCTTCTGTTATTCCATTCTTTATTATTCTGTTGGAATAACCTGTCTACGCGGACTACCGCATGCATGGTGAATGACCCTTCATATTCATTCCTTATTAAATTGTTGAAATGATCTGTTTACGTGGATTACCGCATAGCGGGTAAAAATTAATTTGCAGTTTCATATATTCTATTATACTCATTTGGTTAAAATTTTGGCTTCTATACTCTATAAAATTAGTAGAATATCCTTGATATTTGCGCTTAATCTAGTATCTTTTCATGAAAATATTCTTCTGAGCATTCTTGAATTTTACTCCACAAAGCAGTATCATGTTGACAATTTGAACGTTATTGAATTATGGATAAATTAAATTATAAATCTTTAAAATTTATCCCTGAACTTGTTTTAATTGAATTCTTATATCATTTTCATCATCTTCATGCTTATTTGGTGATAAAAATCATCTTTGGCTTACGTGCATAGATGGACTTGGTATGATTTTGACCAGGGATTATTCGGTATAATCATGATCTTAATGTAACTAATGATGTGGTAAAAGTCCTCATTGGCCTGTAGTGCATTGATGGACAGTTATTGGTATGATTATGACCAGGGATTATTCGGTATAATCATGATCATTGATGATTACATGAATATCCTTAGCCGTGGTGCAGGGATGATTCGATATTATTTATTAAGCTGAGTCTCAGCGATAAAATTGTTGAAAAACTTTTTAAATCATAGAAGATAGTAGATTTTATTCTCTACTTGACTCTTCTAATGGATTGCTTATTCCACTGCAGTTGTTGACCTAAAACTTGTTGTCTATTATATTCTATTAGTTGTTATACTATTGAAGGCTAAGGATAATTTATTCTGCATTATCTTAGTTATAATATTTCTTACTGGGCTAGTTGAGCTCACCCTTTTCTTTCATTGTTCTCTTCAAGAAATGAGAATATAGCTGTGACTGGTAGGGGAAGAGATTGACGGTCCAGATGGTTGTTTTAGTAGTCCTCACTATTCTGTGAAATAGTGTGATAATAATTGTAATGAGGACTACATTTGAGTTTGAATATTGTCTAGAAGACAATAGTCGTATTAAAACCCTCAATTTATGTTTTGTCGTATTTTACACGACAGTTGTATTATTAAGTTGTATTTGAATTTTGTACTATGTATTTGGCGACTCATGATGGGTGATGTATTCCTATTTTGGGAGCGTCACAATGGAGGTCTATGTTGATGACATGATTGTCAAGAGTATGACAGTTCAAGGTCATTTGGATGATTTAGAGGAATGTTTTCAGACGGTATGTCATTATAACTTGAAGTTGAATCCCACTAAGTCTACCTTCGGACTAGGAGAAGGAAAATTTCTGGGTTGTCTGTTAGTAAAAGGGGTATCGAGGCGAATCCAAAAAAGATCTAGGCTATTTTGAATATGAGGTCTCCTCAGTCCTTTAAAGACATTCAACGATTGACGGGTCGGATAGCAGCTTTGAGGAGATTCATGTCTAAATTAGCAGAAAGGTGTTTGCCGTTCTTTGAAACATTGAAAGGGCCGAAGACTACTAAGACATTTCAATGGACTTTGGAGTCCGAAGATGCTTGTAGACACTCGAATTTTTTTGTATACCTGCTACTAACATTGCAGGAGGGTAGAATCATCTTTCAGAGATAACCCTGGAGGACAGCTTAGCTCATTCCCAGAAATAACACCGGAAGTGTTAGTTTCAACCTCGGAGATAACCCTGAGGCATACAGTTCCAATACTGGAAATCACACCGGAGAAGGCCGTTTTATCTCGGAGATAACCCCGAGATACTTAGTCTCAGTCTCGGAAACACCACCGGGAAAGACAATATAAACCTTGGAGATAACCCCAAGGAGTGCAGTTGCAGTTCCAGAGATAACCCCGGAGATGCTCGTTTCAACCTATGCAATCAGCTTCAACCTCAGGACTCACATCGAGGCACTCAGATCCAAACCTGGAGATAATCTCGGGAGGTCAGGCACACCTCAGAGACAACCCTGAGGACATCCAATACTTGCAGTAGCCCAATCTCAAAGATAACCTTGAGTAACGACTGTTTTATCAGCCCAAACTAGAGATAATCCCGGTGTGGGGTAAAATCAGCATTTTTGCCACCTAGATCCCATATTGCGTCATCTCAACACAACAGTTAAATATACATTCTACATAACAATGTCCCACAAGAACTAAGGAGTTCCAATCCCAAGTGACTACTACGCAAGGCAGCACACCGGATAAAATTTGAAGCTTGAAGACCAAGGGCATGGTCCCATCTTCCTGACTTCTGACAACCTCTAATCCCATGTCATGGCGTAGCTCTCGACAATAGCACTCCATAAAAGGTCTTATACACCTTAATCTGAGGCTCAGATTAAAGTTCTGCAAGTACAAGCGGACATCACGTTGGACGCGTGCACGTATTTCTGGATGGTGGGACCTGCAGAGCCCGGAGCACCCCGAGCAGCCACAGATACATTTGTGGCTACGGCTCCCCCCCTCTATAAATAGAGGGCTTGGGGTGGCCATATTTTAAGAGAAATCGGTGAGGAAGCCCTGTCCAATTTGCTTTGTACACATCCTAAACTGAGTGCTTTCTCATTTTAAACACTTGTGAGCTTATATTTAGTCATATTTTTACCAGTGGGAGCCGAGTGTTCATCCATTTAAAGCTATAGAAGTCTTCTTTGGCAGTCCATTGTAAGCCTTCTTACACACTTTAAAGCCTTTCTCATCTACTTTGCACACATCGTTCTTCACATTAAGAGTCATGTTGCGTGTGTATGCCCGAACTTCGATTTGTGGCTTTTATTTTCTGTTATATATATATATACATATATATATATATATATATATATATATATATGGACTAACATTATCGAGTTATGCTTCGATTGAGCCTGGAGTCACATCCGGAGTGTTTATTTGCTTATATATATATATATATATATATATATATATATACACTTATATATATGAACTGTTGTCGAACTCTGTTCGATGAGCCTGAATTTTACATCCGGAGCATTTATTGCTTATATATATATACGTATATTTATAAATTGTTGTCGGACTCTATTTGATGAGCCTGAATTTTACATCCGGTGCGTTTACTGCTTATATATATATACACATTTCTGTCAGGCCTAGAGTTTACTTCGTGGCCTTTTACTGCTTTATTTATATTTAGTCCCGCCTGGAGTTTACTTCGTGATGGTTGATCATTTTTACTGTTTTATTTACATTTAGTCCCGCCTGGAGTTTACTTCGTGGTGGTTAATCGTTTTTACTGCCTTATTTACATTTAGTCTCGCATGGAGTTTACTTCGTGGCGGTTGATCGTATTTATTGCTTTATTTATATTTCTGATCCCCCATGGAGGTGTTTCGTGGTGGTTGATCATGTCTATATATATATATTTACCGCTTTTATATATTTACATTTCTGATCCCCCATGGAGGTACTTCGTGGTGGTTGATCATGTCTATATATATATTTACAGCTTTTATATATATAACTGCTAACTGCTTTAATATAAATTGTGTAAGGTTTTGTGAAAAATAAAGTAGCAATCAAATTGCAAAAATAACGGAAGCAAAATAAAATCAGATTTTAAAATTTTTCACAAACCATTTACCCGTATCATCCTTTATGCATATTATTAATTAAAACGAATAATAAGAAGTCATAGAATTATACCCTTGTAGAAACAAGTTTCCTCAGGTACGAGTTCACCTCCTACTTCTCCGCAATCTCCTTGAATCTCTGGGTAGATTCCTTCCTTTGATCAATGTAAGCCACCCATGTGTATTTCCTCTAGAGGTGATCCACCAAGGAAGAAGAATTTTCAAGAAGAAGGGTGTATTGGCTCAAACCCTAATTTTTTCTATCTCTATAGAAAAAGAGGCGTACTCTCCAACAGCTTGGAATTACGTATATAATGATATCTGATATAAGACTCCTCTTATAAAGATATCAGGTAACCCTATTTAATTAAAATAAGATATTATTTATTTAATTAAACTCTTTTAATTAAATGGGCTCCCTAATCTTATTGGGGATAATTAATTAAACTCCTTTAACTAATTTTCCCTCCTAATCCTATTAGGAATAAATGAGAGTACTTATATTAAATTAATTCCTAAACCTTTTTAGAAATTAAAATAATAATAATTGTAATAATTTTAATAAGACTCCTCTTATTAATTTATATTTAATATTTCTAAAATATTAAATAATAAATATTAAGCTATTTAATTTATTCTATCACCATATATTAAATTAAATATACTTAACATATTATTATGATTATGCCATTAACTTCTTAAATAATTATTCTTCCTTTTATGGTGTGACCCTTTAGGCTCTCCATATTAAACCGGTTGTGAATAAATCAATTAGAACAATTCTAATCTTATTTAAATAAATAAATTAAACAATTAATTTATTTAAATAAATAATATTTATTCTACAATAGGGATAAGCCTCCCTAGCGATCAACAACTTTCCAGATAATATAGATTTCAACATTAATCATAAAAGAACCTTTGAGTTAATAGTTACCGTACAATTCAATCATTTCACCATACAATGTCCCAATTAAATATAAGACATGGAATTACTGTCAAGTCTTATTTTTTTTAATTATATATATTTCGATTCCTAAATGCACAACTCCTAATGAATGCAAATTAGAAACTACTTTCTAATTTCATTCCACCTTGGCCAAGGATTTCTGGGTTGTCATTTATCGAATCACATATGACATTTCTCTTCTTTTCCTAGAAGTGGTAGATTCTTTATTGATAATTTATTATCTCCATATATAACTTATTACACCCAAGAATACCCTTTGATATACTCTAAGAGTCTTAAGGAATAAGTCAAAGTGTAATTCATTATATATAAGATAATATAATGATCTCAAGTGTAAGGATCATTTGTACTACTATCACTACCGGATTTCCTATTGACATGCAAGTAAAACTCCATTAGGTATTCTTTAGCGAGTCACGTTCATTGAACTTATTCTCTAATAAGCACCTACATACTTGCTTTAGTGTCTCCACATAAATGATCATGAGATCAATCATTCTCATCCAATGAGCAAGCAACGTACGTACCAATCTATCCGAATTCACTAATCCCCTTTTTAGTAATCCATTGATTGGAAACATTTTAGTTTTAAGCTATCTAAGAATTTAGATCTCACTAACATGATTGATAAGTAGGTTTTATACCTACTTATCCGGTATCTATTACTTGAATTTATTTCTTAAACTCATGTTTCTTAGTAACTTTTCATGCATTTCATGTTCATTTTGTAGGTTATACGTTTGGGAGCGGTGTGAGCAACTATTGGTAAGGAAAAGCAAGGAAAATGCAAGGAAAAAACAATCCGGACATCATTTATGCTTTCATGTTAAATTCATTTTCTTGTCTTGGAGCTTATACTATATAGTAGAGCGTTTTCTTAGCTTTCCGGAACATCTAGAATCATTCAAATCAAAGTTCGGATGAAAGAGTTATGATATTTCTACCAACGGACGTTGAACTTCACCGTTTTGGGTGGTCATATGCATAGCAGTCACTTCCAGTAAAATTTCGACCATCATGCGTTCGTTATTTGTCAAAGATCAAAGAATGAAAGTTGTAGATCTCGTCGATAGCTTCGATTTTATAGGTCGCGGGCCCCGTAACTCCTCTCGGTTTAAAAGTTATGGCAGTTTTAGCAGAGGAGGTTCCAGCAGAAAATTAATTGGCAGTTTGCACCTTAGCCGGGGCTGGACGTTTTTGTGCCTTAGGACCCAGCCGGCGCTGGGATCCTGGGCATTTTAGCAGTCCACTACCCAGCCGGGGCTGGGTTTTTACAAAGGAAAAGGCCAGCCGGGGCTGGCCTATGCGTGGAATGAGTAGATTTTGTCCGAATTTGAGTCCGAAAAGGATTGTTTCGAGTTGTTTGATTCAAGGACTTCCAAGAGGATTTAAATACATGTACAAAGGCTTATAAAAGGAGGGGAATAACATAGATTAGAGGAGAATATTAGGAGATTAAAGAGTATTCTATTAAATTAGATTAGAGTAAATTAGATCAAAACACTAGTTTTTATGAGATTTGGAGATTGATGAAACTTGGAGACCATTGAAGATTCAAAGTAGGAGCAAGGAGGGAGTGTTAAATCTACAGACAATAGAATCTATCTTCTTTACTTCTTCTATTTTTGTCTTTTAATGATTATTCAATTGTGGATTCTTAGTTTTAATTCAATGAACTAATTCTTTGTTTGAGATTACAATGGATCTTATTGTTTAGTTTATTTTAATATGTTTCGTTATCAATTATTATGTTCTATTGAGAGGATTGTCTATTGTGATTTGGACTTAATTTTTTAATTGCTTGGCCATAAATTACCGTGATAATATATATGAACTCGAGAGATGAAGTATAGATTTAGATCTGATCATGATAGCATGTGTTCAGGATTTTGTTAATAGCTTAAACTTGATGAGTGTTAAGGTAGAGATATGCTTGACATCGCATGTAATCGGATAGAGAACTTATTCTTCAACCTTCTTCAATTGTAATTCACATAGAGATATAGTGGGTTAGTTGATTAAGGTGTTTAACGAATTTCTATCTTAATTGTGGATTGACGTTAATACGGTATTAGTGCATCGAGATGTGGTTAATACTACTTTAGTGTTCTTGATTAACAATTCAGGATAGAGAATAATTGATGAGAAGTGTGTTAACTTAAATGAAGCAATAAGTGAAGTTGTGATCTTAAATCTCCATAGTCTTAATTTAATTAGTGGAATTGTAGTTAATTTATATAGTTTGTAATTTATTCGTTTAAATAAGTTTGAGTTGGTTACGGGTTAGTACTTGGTGATTTTTATTAAATAATTCTATGTGGGAACGATACTCAACTTATCACTTTATTATTTGTGACCACGTATACTTGCGTGTTGTGCGTAACTAAATTTTACCCAACAAGTTTTTGGCACCGTTGCCGGGGAATTAGTTTAATATTTTTTTACCAATATTAATTTCATTCAAAATAGTCTTAATTTAAACATTTTTATTTTTATTTTTAATTCTCTTCCTATATATCTCTCTTTTCAGGTACCATGGATGACTTTGCTTATCTATGGCCATACACAAACATGACTCAACCAAGGGGAGTGGAGATTGACAGACTCGCTACACTTTCCGCAATGTCAGCACAAATTAAAGAACTTTCGAGGAAGTTGGACGTTATCGCAGCCCAACAGAGTCGAAGGATGGCAATCATGTGTGACTATTGTGCTGGCAACCATCCGAGTCATCAATGCACCGTTAGTTTTGGGCGGGGACAACAAAGTGGTGTATACCTCAACCAATATGCATTTGATAATTACCATAAAGTTTGGGGGTATCACCCGGATTCTTCATGGAGCTACAACTATCAAGACCAATACTCTGCTCCAAGTCCAACATACACGCCGGAATTCTCATATTCACCTCCAATGCGACAAGAAGACAAATCAGAGTTTATGGAATTCATGTTAAGGGCTATAGCAGAAAAAGAAGAGTTTATAAATAGCCAGGAGCTGTCAATCAAAAATTTTAATAATTGGATGGAAAAACGTTTCACAGCTTCAACCAATGGTCCTCAATACATGGCTTCCGAGATTGAAACAGAAAGTTCAAGGCTGGGAGAATTATTGTCCAAGTTCATAGTAGATGAGGAGAAGATGAGTAATCAAGCGAGGGAAAATCAAAATCTTGCGGATCAGATAGAGCAAATGACCGAAGACGTAAGCAACCTTCCTCCAAACACTTGGCTTTATGACATGGATGACGAAATTGACGGAGAACCTGAAACAAATCTACAACTGGATGAGCCTCGAGATGTTGAAAAAGAGGAGACAAGTGGGGATAATGACAACAAGGTCGGTGAAGAACTAATTGTGAGAACCAAAGATGATGAGCCGATGTTATTTATGCCTCAAGTGCCTTCTCCTCCACAGTTCAAGAATCCGGTTAGATTTACAAAATCTTGTCCAATTGGTAGTCATGTCATTGGCAATACTCCATGTGACGTAAAAGCGAGTACAACTTCGAAGCCATGGTGCGATGAGTTGGAGAAGATAGAAGAAGAGATTGTTGTGTCTGACAAGCCTCAATGCCAGAATATAATCGCAGACACAATGGAGAAAACGCCTAGATGTTGGACGTTCTTCAATGTAATCTTATCTAAACAAAGCATGCTAGGTGACTTTAACTCGATGTCTATCACAAATGGGAACCTACCAAAAGATATATTATTTTTGATGGATGGAGGGTTCCTCAACTTTCGAAGAGGAATTGGATAGCATTGACTAGACAAAGTCAGGCTGAAAGACTATAAATCAAGCGCTGACTGAGAGGCAACCCAGGAATTTTTATATTTATATGCTTTACTAGTTTATTTAGTAGATAGGAATTAATTTTCTTATTAAGCTCTCTTATAATCTAATCCATGTTGTCTCTCTTCATTGCAGGTATTGGAGGTCCAATAGATAGCAAAATGATCGTCACAGCCATCGCCAACATCAACTCACGCTTAGCTGATTACAGGGAAGTTCTCTTCTATTTATCACTATATTCTTACAATGAGGACATTGTAATTGCTAAGTTTGGGGGAGTTTAGTTTAGTTCTTTATTGCATATTTAGTTTCATGTTTATGTTATGTTATTTTGCATACGTTGTTAATTTAGTTTAGGTTCATGTTGTTTGCATTCATGTAGTACAATTGCATAAGTAGTTGCATAATAGTATAGTTTGAATAGCATTATATTCAATTTTTTTTTGTTAAAAAAAATCAAAAAAAAAATTCAAAAATAATAGTTAGTTACTATGTTCATCTTGCATGAGTCTAGCTATTTGATATTTACATTCTATTTTAGCCAATGATGAGAACGGAATAGAGAATAATTGATGAGAAATGTGTTAACTTAAATGAAGCAATAAGTGAAGTTGTGATCTTAAATCTCCATAGTCTGATTTTTAATTAGTGGTAATTAGAATTAGTTTAGTTAAATATTTTAATTTATAACATTAAATTCATTTGTTTAAATAAGATTGAGTTGGTTACGGGTTAGTACTTGGTGATTTTTATTAAATAATTCTCTGTGGGAACGATACTCAACTTATCACTTTATTACTTGTTGACCACGTATACTTGCGTGTTGTGCGTAATTAGATTTTACCCAACAAGTTTTTGACCACGTATACTTGGGGGTATTTGATAAGTCAGTTTTATACCTACTTATCCGGCATCTAATACTTAAAATATTTGCTTAATCTCGTGTTTCATAGTTACTTTTCATGCATTTTGTTTCCATTTTGTAGATTATATGCTTGGAAGCGGCATGAGCGACTATTGGTATAAAATTTGCAAGGAAAAGCAATTCCGATTAAAGTTCGGGTTTTCATGTTTATTTTATGTGCATTTCTTGTTTGTGGCGTGAAACTTGGATTATGTTAAGAATCTCTTTATTGGCATCCCGGAACATCTTACATCATTTTAATTGGAAGCTCGGATGCGAGAGTATGGTTTTTAGCAACAAAGACAAAGTTTTGAGTTGTTTCGGTTGTCGTTACACAGTAGCAGCTGCTTCCGATACAATTTCAATAGTCATGCATTTGTTATTTCTGAAAGCTCAAAGAATGAAAGTAGTAGATCTCGTCGATAGCTTCGATTTGATATGTTGCGGACCTCGTAATTCCTCCTGGTTTGAAAGCTATGGCAGTTTTAGCAGAGGCGTTTCTAGCAACAAAATTATTTGAAAACACATCATCCAGCCGGGGCTGGGCCTTTTTAAGCTTTACCACCCAGCCAGGGCTGGGGGTCTGGGATGAATTAGCAGGTTGGTACCCAGCCGGGGTTGGGTAGTGCAATGGGAAACATCCAGCTGGGGCTGGGTACTCGGAAAATCAAGACTTCTAGTTGGTTTCTAGTGCTACAAGTGTGGAGTTTTAGAGATGGTAATGACTTGGGACTTGTATATGCATGGAATTATAGTCAAAATACATGTGGTAATATATAAATGGACATAAAACTCTGAGATTTGGTGACACACAAGGCAAATTACAAAGGAAAAATCTCAGTTTTTCTAGTAAGCATTTGAGGAGTATTTCAAGGCGATTTTCGAGACGATTGTGATTCTAGGCTACGTGAGGGGTGTTTTTCAATATTCTTCATCTTAGTTTATTATTTGTAATTGAAAAGATGATTTCCATGATTTATTCAGTGCTTATTTCGTTTATTATGAACTAAATCACATTTTAGGCTTATGATGGATCTTTGAGTGAATCTATGGTTTTGTAAACTTTGATTTCCAATTTAATAAGCTATTTCCAGTTTATCTATATTAATTTGAGCTTGAATCTATGAATTGCCTGATCAATAATTCTTTGTGGAGTTGGATGGAATCGAGAGAGGATATTCAAATCTAGACCTAGTTGATATAGCATGTGTTCAGGATTTTGTTAATAGCTTAAACTTGATGTATGTTAAGGTAGAGATATGCTTGACATCGCATGTAATCGGATAGAGAACTTATTCTTCAACCTTCTTTAATTGTAATTCACATAGAGATATAGTGAATTAGTTGCTTAAGGTGTTTAACATATTTCTATCTTAATTGTGGATTGACATTAATACGGTATTAGTGCATCGAGAGGTGGTTAATACTACATTCGTGTTCTTGATTAATAAACTGGGATAGTGAATTGAATTGGAGTAAATGTGTTAAAATCTGAGTGAAGCTTAGGGTGAAATCATAAGTCTAATTCTCCATTAATTATTTGAAAGTCCAAATTTTGATATTTATGATTATTTTGTGATAGTCTAATTACTTTTTAATTTAGAATAATTATTTTTAATCATTGAATTGGATAGTTTAATAAAATTAGGATTAATAAAAAATTGATAATTGTGAAGTTAAGATTTTTGCTAATAAGTCTCTGTGGGAACGATACTCTACTCATCACTTTATTACTTGTTGACCACGTATACTTGCGTGTTGTGCGTATATAGATTTTACCCAATAAGTTTTTGATAAGTAGGTTTTATATCTACTTATCCGGTATCTATTACTTGAATTTATTGCTTAAACTCATGTTTCTTAGTAACTTTTCATGCATTTCATGTTCATTTTGTAGGTTATACGTTTGGGAGCGGTGTGAGCGACTATTGGTAAGGAAAAGCAAGGAAAATGCAAGGAAAAAGCAATCCGGACATCGTTTATGCTTTCATGTTCAATTCATGTTCTTGGCTTGGAGCTTATAATATATTGTAGAGCATTTTCTTAGCTTTCCGGAACATCTTGAATCATTCAAATCGGAGTTCGGATGAAAGAGTTATGACATTTCTACTAACAGACGTTGAACTTCACCGTTTTGGGTGGTCATATGCATAGCAGTCACTTCCAGTACAATTTCGACCATCATGCATTCGTTATTTCTCAAAGCTCAAAGAATGAAATTTGTAGATCTCGTAGATAGCTTCGATTTGATAGGTCGCGGGCCCCGTAACTCCTCTCGGTTTAAAAGTTATGGCAGTTTTAGCAGAGGAGGTTACAGCAGAAAATTAATTGGCAGTTTGCACCATAGCCGGGGCTGGACGTTTTTGTGCTTAGGACCCAGTCGGGGCTGAGGTCCTGGGCGTTTTAACAGTCCACTACCCAGCTGGGGCTGGGTTTTTACAAAGGAAAAGGCCAGCCGGGGCTAGCCTATGCGCGGAATGAGTAGATTTTGTCCGAATTTGAGTCCTAAAAGGATTGTTTCGAGTTGTTTGATTCAAGGACTTCCAAGAGAATTTAAATACATGTACAAAGTCTTATAAAAGGAGGGGAATAACATAGATTAGAGGAGAATATTAGGAGATTAGAGAGCATTCTATTAAATTAGATTAGAGTAAATTAGATCAAAACACTAGTTTTTATGAGATTTGGAGATTGATGCAACTTGGAGACCATTGAAGATTCAAAGTAGGAGCAAGGAGGGAGTGTTAAATCTACAGAAAATAGAATCTATCTTTTTTACTTCTTCTATTTTTGTCTTTTAATGATTATTCAATTGTGGATTCTTAGTTTTAATTTAATGAACTAATTCTTTGTTTGAGATTACAATTGATCTTATTGTGTAGTTTATTTTAATATGTTTCGTTATCAATTATTATGTTCTATTAAGAGGATTGTCTATTATGATTTGGACTTAATTGTTTAATTTCTTGGCCATCAATTACCGTGATAATCTATATGAACTCGAGAGATGAAGTATAGATTTAGATCTGATCATGATAGCATGTGTTCAGGATTTTTTTAATAGCTTAAACTTGATGAGTGTTAAGGTAGAGATATGCTTGACATCGCATGTAATCGGATAGAGAGCTTATTCTTCAACCTTCTTTAATTGTAATTCACATAGATATATAGTGGGTTAGTTGATTAAGGTGTTTAACGAATTTCTATCTTAATTGTGGATTGACGTTAATACGGTATTAGTGTATCGAGAGGTGGTTAATACTACTTTAGTGTTCTTGATTAAAAATTAAGGATAACGAATAATTGATGAGAAGTGTGTTAACTTAAATGAAGCAATAAGTGAAGTTGTGATCTTAAATCTCCATAGTCTTAATTTAATTAGTGGAATTGTAGTTAATTTATATAGTTTGTAATTCATTCGTTTAAATAAGATTGAGTTGGTTACGGGTTAGTACTTGGTGATTTTTATTAAATAATTCTCTGTGGGAATGATACTCAAATTATCACTTTATTACTTGTTGACCACGTATACTTGCGTGTTGTGCGTAACTAAATTTTACCCAACAATGATCTCATCATGATTCTAAAAGCATTGCTTAAAACTATGGGTTTATCACATATTATTAAAACAACAACATGTAGATAATAAATGCCTTTAATAAATAATTTTTTTATTAATAAATAAATAAGATTGATTACAAAGTATATGCTTTATCATCATACATAATTGGCTTGTATGCATACCACTTTCAAATTGCGGCATCATGTGAGCCTTGGAATCATGTGATCACAGATTTAGTCTACTGAATCTAGATTCGGTTCCCGAGATGGACATTTTTAGCTGTAAGCAGCTTGTAAATTATTCACGGTGTTTAAATTTCTTTAGATGGCTTCCATGCCCATGAAGAGTTTGACACTGATTTATATATTATTTTCTCGAAGATGCTTCGCATCTCGAAAATAAAAGCAATCAAGCCAAACATTTAATAAAATGGAAGTATCAAAGGCCTCAATTACTATTGAGTACAGGGTTTGAAAAACCTCTTTTATAAAACCTCATTGATACATCTTTTTAAAATTAAATTTTTATATAAATTCAAACCCTGTGTATATAAGTGCGAACGAGACATAACACTACTTTCAAATAACTGCACATTGACCCCCACACACACATATTCATATAACAGTTTAATTAAAAAGTGGTGGTCACTGTGGTAACACGGATGTCGGGGGGTACCGAACACCTTCCCTCTGCATAAGCAAGTTCCCGGACCCTAATGAATCTCGGTTTCACAGAACCATTTACCAGTGTCACATCACTGGGTCAATGTGTAAATCTTTTCTCGGTTGTGTTGGTACAACCATTTAAAAAACCAACTGGCAACTCTTACAGTTAAACTGTCGACATATAAATGTCGGAAATTTTCACAACTTGTTTTTTCAAATAAATCTCACCTAACATGAGAACACCAAAAATAAGAACAGAAGAGGGACAATAAAAATCCCAACGTCGACAGGTGGCGACTCTGCTGGGGATCTCCAGTAAGAGGACTTAAGCCGCTACTACAAGCTTTTCAAAACTGTTACATGCTTGTGTGTGGATGTTGCATTTATATTTTTTGATGAATGTGTACGAATGAATTTTACTTATTGCACTGCAATATATCTATCTGTAATATTAGTGTTTCGTACATATCATCATTCCCATAACGGTGAGACACGTTACATGTGAATGTATGTTGTGTGGTTCCTCCACCAGGAGGCTATCCTATATTTGTTTGATTACTAGACTCGTAGGGAGACTAATTCCAACAAGGCTCATGAAAGGCACCACACAGATTTGCTCCAGTTAAAAGATCGGATTAACTTCCCGTCAAGTAAATTACGATGATCTGGGAACCTCGATGCCAAAAATCCGCGAGAGTAACCTAAGATAGGCTAGCCTCTGATAAACCAAATGCGGAGGAAAGTCTCTTCATACTTTCCATTTTTAACTACTTGTAAAGACAATTACGTGTAATTTTATTCCATGTAAATCTCTATGTAATGGAAAATATGAAGAATATGTGTACATGCATATTAAGGCTTGACATGCTATCAAATGACACCCGTTTTACAGGATAATATTCCTAAAATGAACACATTATGATAGCATGTAAACATTTTATACATTCCCTAAGACTAAACTACATAAGTTTTTATAGGGAAATAATTGGGTCTGCTACCCGTTCAAAGTCCAAAAAGGGCACGAGCCTACAGCCAATCATGTCTTCATGTGACCCGTCTAATTCTGTTCCTGTCTCTCGAGAAAAGTTTGATGGATTAAGCAAACAAATTACAGATTTGGTTGTTCTGCTTAAAGAACTACACCAGCCTACTCAGGGTTCACGAATACCCGTACATATAGAATCCTCTGCACAGGGAGGAGCACAAGGTTCATATAAAATAATTCCTGAACTTCAGTTGGATACGACCAACAAAATTCCTGAAAACACCCATCTTAAAGAAGATCCAGACACCGGGGATATCAAGAAAAAATTCCTTCAAATGGAAGAGACCATTCGGTCTATAAAAGAGATTGGAGCACACGGGAGTGTTTCCTATGCTAATCTTTGTATATTCCCTAGTGTTCATTATCCAGAAAAGTTCATGACTCCTGACTTTAAAAAGTATGATGGGTTAGGAGATCTTTATACACATTTGAAGGTATTCATCGGAGAACTCGGATCTTATGCCGAGAATGAGAAGCTCAGAATGCAGCTGTTTCAAAAGAGTATAACTGGAGAAGCCCGATCATGGTACACCAGATTAAAAAATTCTAAAATACATAGCTGGGAAGAGTTAGCTCATGCCTTCCTTACTCAGTACATCTTTCAGTCTTAGATGGCTCCTGACCAGTACCAAATTAACAAGGTCAAAAAATAGTCCAGTGAGTCATTTAGAGAGTATGTTCAAAGGTGGAGGCGCCTTGTTGCTCAAGTTATTCCTGCTATGACGGAATCAAAAATGGTGATGACCTTCAAAGACATACAAGAAGCTCTTTTCTATGAGAGAGTCTTAGCTGGCATTGTTAAACCATTTTCTGAAATGATCAAACATGGAGAGATGGTTGAGATGAGATTGAAGTCAGGAAAAATTCAAGACCTAGCCGCTCTGAAAGTTGTTGCTGAGCACATTCAGTCCGGAACTTATGGAAACAACCCCCGGAGTGTCCATAAAAAGAAAGAGGATGATGTTTTCTTGATACTACATGGTTAAAAAAGCAGTCAGAACATGCCTATCCAGAGGAGAAACCACTCCCCTTTTCCAGCACAGTCTTTCAACCCCACATTGCCAAAGGGTGGAGAAGTCCGACATAATTGAGTATTCACACCCCTAGGGGATTCGCTCGAGAATGTTCTCAATCTTTTGACTACTCAAAAGAAAATTACACATCTTTTTCCACCAGCCAACCCGAATGGGAAAGGTTACAATGCTATAAGGAAATGTGCTGATCATGTCGGGGCAACGGAACATGACACTCAGGATTGCTGGGCCTTGAAACATAAGATCCAGGATTTAATCGACAATGGGGATATTGTCATGACTAAACCCAACCAACCTCATGTGCAAGACAATCCTCTTCCTCGACACAAAGAAGAAGAGGTCAATATAATTAATTGGAGCAGTGGACAGAGTTCCAATTACGTTGTTGAACCTTTCCAGACCAGCAAAGACGGAGCTAATAGATGGGATTAAGCGCAGTTCTAGTTTATGATGGAACAAAAGATTAAGGCTTTTTGCAAGCAAGTAGACCAATTGGCAGAACTGGTGATCCATCAACACCAAGTCACACGCCAATTAGTCAGTCAGGAGCATGCTAGTCTCCTTCCTTTTGTCATGAATACTCCATCATCACCTTCAAAAAGTGAAACATAGGAGGATAGAATTGCAAAAAGAGCAAGTGCCAAAGCCCGTCAGGATTTTGCCAACAAACGGGAATTTGCGTACCTTGGCCAACCTATGGAGGAGATATTTCAGATGCTGATCAATGAAGGAAGAATTACATCCCTTCTAACTCTAAATATTCCCCGTTCTAGACGGTTTAATTCCAATGGAGTATGTCAGTATCATTCCCATTCTCGAGATTATAACACAGAAGAATGATGGGCACTCCGCCACCTCATTCAGAATTTAATTGACAGCGCTGTCTTGTAAATGGAAGATGAAGAGACTTTGTTACTCGAGAGTGGGAACACATGTCCTACAAAATGGAAGGACGACGTAGCAGTTATATCCGTTGAGGATGATTTGGTTGCCAGACCACTTACAATACAAGCAATTCAACTCAAAGGTGCTGACAATCCTTTGAAAGTGGCAGCACCAGAGCTAATTCTCTTGCCATCTAGGCCATAGTATCATGTTGTCAGCTTGAAAAAAGTCCCATAGAATTATGGGCAAGCTGAAGGATATACCTCACATACAACTGTTGCAGTGGTGAAGGAGAATCCACTGTATCTTCCCCATCGGGTGATGAAGCCTACCATCAAATCAAATGGGAAAGTTCCCATAGAGGAAATTGAAGAGTTCCTTCGTACCATGGGCCATAACGAAGCCAAGGTGGTTTTAAGCTTGAGAGAAGCTCCATAACAAATTTCCATACTGAACTTAGTTTTCTCTTCTGAAGATCACAAGAAGATATTGCTAAGGGTCTTAGAAGAAGCACATTTACCGAAATTAGTGGATGTGGAAAAATTCCAACATCTAGTTGAGCACATTTTTAACAACAATATGATATTTTCACCGATGAAGACATACCCGCTGAACGGACTGGTCATTGTAAACCGTTGCACATAGCGGTTTTGTCCTCCAGATAATGGTAGGAGGAGTCTTGATAGATGGAGGTTCATCTCTGAATATCTGTCCCTATGCTACCTAGGAGAAGATGAATATCAACCGCAAGAGGATCAAAATCAGCCATACGATTATCAAAGCTTTTGATGGGTCCCGACGAAACACCGTTGGAGAAATTGAAATGCTAGTGGAGATTGGTCCACATACATTTAGCATATCCTTTCACGTGCTTAGAATAGCTACATGATACAATCTGCTGTTGGGAAGACCGTGGATTCATATGGCTGGAGCCGTCCCTTCCACCCTTTATCAGTAACTCAAGTACATTATCAACAATAGCCTAGTCACTGTTAATGCTGAGCAGCCGGAATGTCCTGAACAAGATGACATACCACTCATCAGCTTTAATTCAGAAGTTGAGCCAATCAGTTTCCATGCCCTGGAGGTGAGAAACACTCATTACTATCGCATTGGGGCTCCACCTCTCATACCCAAGATTTCTGCCGAGGTAATGTCGGCCACTCAAGAGATGATATCATTGGGTCATTAACTTGGACAAGGGTTGGGAAAATATCATCAGGGTATTAAGCACCTAATTCAAGTTCCCAGTCAAACAGGGACAGCTGGATTAGGCTATTCTACTAGCTCCAGTCACAGGAATCCTCACAAGCACAAACAGATTTCTTCATCTTCAGCCATAAGGCAATTATCTCCACCTACAGATCCTGAGCCTATACAGTCTCTGGTAAAGGTTCCAGCCCATGTTATGGCTATGCTATTTCCCAAACTGATACCGATTAAAGAAAAAGAGGTCCTGACTCCTGATCCTGAAGTGGAAGAGAGGGAACGAAGACATAAACAAGATATTGCCAGGAGTTTATCTCATCTACGCATCCTTTTTCATGATGAACACACACATAGATACACTTCAGACGATGATTTTCACAAAATTATGGTCATCATTCGGGAGAAGGAGGACGATGATCGTCACTTCATTACTGCCATCCACTAGGACTTCACCCTTGATAATTGTAGCAACACTCCTTGCATTTGTCGCGAAGGGTAAAAAGGGCAGAATCCCTCTGCCCTATAGATAGTTTTAACTGCTTACTTTTCTGTACAGTATTTTTATCAGTACATGCTAACACTTTGTATGATTGAATAGTTTCATATATTAAGTGAAATCATATTTTGTTTCAGGACTCTGAATTTAGATGTGCTTGTACTTGCTGATGAGGTGCCTTTTCTCCACAAGGGCTGTAACTTTGATGAAAAGTTGGACTTATACTTGATGGAAATACAAGAGGACATTGAGATACCTCAGGAGATCAAGGAATGGGTCAAAGACAAACCGAAACCAAATCTTGATCAAACCACCTCATTCAATCTCAAAACCTTAGAAAGCCCTAGGTTGATCCAGATTGGTACAGACCTCACTACAAACCAAAGAAATGACATGGTTGCGCTATTAACCCAATTCCAGGATGTGTTTTCATGGTCTCATGAAGACATGGTGGGTTTGTCCACAGACATCGTCATCCATCGTCTTCCCATTAAAGAGGGATTCAAGCCACTTAGGCAGAAGCTCAGGCGATTAAAACCTGAGTGGAGTTTAAAGGTTAAAGAAGAAATTGTGAAAAAAAATTCAAGATGGCATCATCATGGTGTCCACATATCCTGAATGGCTATCAAATATAGTCCCCGTGCCTAAACCGAGAGGAAAGGTGCGAGTTTGCGTGGATTACTGGGATCTGAATAAAGTTTACCTTAAGGATAGCTTTCCTGTTTCATTTATCCACATTCTCATTGACAATACTGCTCAATATGACATGTACTCATTTGCTGATTGGTTTGCGGGGTATAATCAAATCATGGTTGCTGAGGAAGACCGTGAAAAAACTGTATTCATCACGCCTTGGGGAACCTTATGCTATAGAAGATTGTCATTCAGCCTCATCAATGCCGGAGCAACCTACCAGCAAGCTATGATGGCTCTTTTCCATGACTTAATGCACAAATAGATAGAGATCTATGTGGATGACATCATTGTCAAATCTCGAAGGTAAGAAGACCACTTATATCATCTCAGAAAGCTTTTCAACAGGTTACGTAAGTACAAATTGAAGTTGAATCCAGCCAAGTGCGCCTTTGGTGTTAAATTAAACAAGTTGCTAGGTTTCCTAGTCATCCACAAAGGGATTGAGCTGGATCCCAACAAAATCCAGGCCATCAAAGAAATTCCCATTCCTCAGACAGAGAAGGAAATACGGGGATTTTTGGGAAGAATCAACTTCATTAGCAGGTTCATTTCTCAACTCACAGCAACCTGTGAGCCTATCTTCAAGTTGTTAAGGAAGAAATCCTCCATGAAATGAAATGATAAGTGTCAGAAAGCCTTCCTTACAATCAAAGAGCAGCTGGTTAATGCTCCTATTTTGGTACCACCCAGGGATGATGTTCCCCTGTTCATGTACCTGTCCATTAATGACAATGCCATGGGCTGTATGCTGGGACAAAAAGACAATAGAGGCAAAGAGCGAGCTATCTACTACCTCAATAAAAGATTCAGCAACAGTGAGCACAAGTACACTCTTATAGAGAAGAGTTATTGTGCTTTAGAATGGGCTTCCATGAGGTTACAACATTACCTCAATGGCCATACAACCCATCTCATATCTCGCGTGGATCCTCTCAAGTACGTGTTCAGTAAACCCATGTTAAATTGTTGGCTGTCCAGATGGAAATTGATCCTACAACAATTTAACATCGTCTACGTGATACAAAAGTCCATTAAAGGTCAAGGAATTGTGGATCAACTGGCCGCCGTACCTGCAGGGGATTTCAAACCCTTAGAAACATACTTGCCCGATGAAGGGGTAATGACAGTCCAGCAACACCATCAGTATAATGCATTCCATACGTGAAAAATGTATTTTGATGGAGCTGTTAACATGGAAGGTTCTGGATCTGGAGCAGTTCTAGTATCCGGTACAGGGGAGCAGTATCCCGTCGCCGTCAAATTGCAGTTTATCAGTACCAATAACACAGCTGAGTATGAAGGCTTTATCATTGGACTCAAACTTGCCCAATCAATGGGTATTCGGCAGTTAACTGTATTTGGGGATTCAGAATTGGTAATCAGACAGACCACATGAATCTATCACACCAAAGAGATACATTTGCTGCCTTACTATTGATAAGTTTTACAGATGGCTTTGGAGTTTGAAGAAATCTCCTTCCTCCACATTCCTCGGAATAGGAATGATTTTGTGGATGTGCTAGCAACTTTGGCCTCCTTGATAAACATACATAACAAGGAAAATATGTCAAGAATCCCATTTGACCTACAAAAGGCTCTAGCCTATGGGAATTACATTGGAGAAGTATCGGATGAGTTACCTTCCATCCAACACCCTTGGTATCATAAAATCAAGGAGTACTTGCAAGATGGATTTACACCCGCTGAGGCGAGCGCAACTGAAAGAAGGCGGATCCATTGATTGGTTATGAAATTCTATCTGAGCGGAGATGCACTTTATAAAAGAGATGCAGGAATAGGTCTCCTCAGAAGTCTGGACAAGGACTAAGCTCAGAGGCTCATGGATGAAATCTATGGTGGAATATGTGGCCCACACATGAGCACCCCCTACTTGTTAAAAAGATCTTCAGAACATGGCATTACTGGCTCTCGCTTAAAGCTGACTGTGATGATCACGTCAAGAGATGCTATTAATGCCAAATTCATGGGAATGCCATCCAAGCTCCTCCGAGGGAGCTCCACAATATGGGTTCACCTTGGCCCTTCTTAATGTGGGGAATGGACGTAATCGGGCCCATCGAGCCCAAAGCCAGTAATGGCCATCGATTTATTTTCACCATGATTGACTACTTCACCAAATGGGTAGAAGCAGCCTCCTTCCCCAGGGTTACCAAAGAAGTCGTCATTACTTTCATCAGAAACAATGTCATTTGTCGATATGGACAACCGGAGGTAATTGTGTCAGATAATGCTAAGAACCTCAAGAACAAAATGATGGAGGAGTTGTGAAGTAAATTCCACATCAAACACCTTAACTCCGTCATCTACCGTTTAAAGATGAATGGAGCTGTTGAATTGGCTAATAAGAACGTCAAGAAGATCATGCAGAAGATATCCGCCAATCACAAAGGATGGGCTGACCTCTTGCCTCTGACTCTATTAGCCTACAGAACTTCAATGTGTACTTCCACTAGGGCAACCCCCCTACTCATTGAGCTATGGGATGGAAGCAGTGCTCCCCATAGAGGTGGAAATGGAATCCCTCAGAGTGTTGATTGTCGCTCAACTGGATGAAGACCAATGGTTATAAGACAGATATCACCAATTGTCTCTAATAGACGAAAGGCGAAGTGATGCTATCTTCCATGGTTAATTATACCAACAAAGTATCACCAGATCCTACAATAAAAAAGTCCGGCTATGACAGTTTAAACAACATGACTTGGTTTTGAAGAAGATCATTGACAACCAAGATCAAGCAAAGGGAAAATTCGCTCCAAACTGGGAAGGCCCGTTTATTGTCAAGGAGGTGCTCTCAGATTACAGGAAATGGATGGCGACGAATTTCCATAGATCATCAACTCAGACACCGTGAAATAGTACTATGTCTGAAGTTACCATCAAGCAAACATCCTGGTTTTGGATCACCAGATTACCAGTCATTTCGGGTTCTCTAACCCTTATTACACACAACCCTTTCTTCATAATCATTTGCCTTATCAGGGAAACACACTCTTCAAGCCAACAGCCTGGTTTTTAGATATTTCATTTCACACTCCATACAATTTTGGTTATCCAACCGGGGATTGAACCCTTCCCCTGCAGTTTGTCCTGAACATGGGATCAAACTTTTTCACACCCGCAGTTTGTCCTGAACATGGGATCAAACTTTTCCCCACAGTTTGTCCTGAACATGGGATCAAACTTTTTTGACTACAAATCGTCCTGAACACGGGGCGAACTACGTCGACCTGATCTCCCCGATACCTGGGAGTACGTAGGTGATATGTATTATTTTATTTTTATATTTTGATGATAACAATTATGTTTTTAATAAATATTTAATTAATTATTTATTTAATTATTTTCTATTTTTAAACTTTAATTAATTTTTATTAACCTTGATAAACTATATGTCAAGTGTTAAATAAATTAATTTATATATTATCCAAGTCATGAATACCCTATTTCTTTTTCTAAAATTAAAGTTGGGCAAAATATTTTTATAAAATACTTAAAACTATCAAAAATAATATATATATATATATATATATATATATATATATATATTATACTGTATATAAGTATGGTTAATATATATAATATGACAAGTATACTAATATATACTAAGTACATATGTAACAAATTAATGCTTGCATGTAATACCACTTGCTTGTCAAAACCGTGTGTGCATTGTGACAATTAGTGTGGGACAAAAAATCGAGCATGCTGTCAAGTTATTAAAACATGTGGTCAAAACTTTGTAATTAATACCATGTTGATGAAGTGGCGCGTAGGCGATTTTTTAACTCCTAACGCGTAAAGGCATGGCTAAATCTCGACCATTCAATTCAAAAATGCTTGATCATAACCATTAATTCAAAAATCAAATTTTGAAATTATAATTTTACCCCAACTTCAAAATTCCTATAAATAGGGAGTATTTTATTCATTTGGTTTTTACCAAATCAGTGAAAAAAAATCATACTCTCCTTGCCTACATTCTCTTTAAGTTTTATATCTCTTCATACAAAAGTTCTGATTATTTTTGAAGAGAAAAATTGGTCCAAGTATTGAGATAAGTTTAATTTCTGCTGAATTATTTCTTACTTGTGTTATATCTATAGATATACAAATACTTATTGTTCTACACGATTTAATATATCCATATTTCATCTATTTATCAAATAAAAAGATATTTGGGCGCTGCAAGGCTACGGAGATAAACCTCTACGGAGAGGAATCCGACCGTACTATTCCTTATAGTCTTTAGAAACCTTTATTGATATTATTTATATAAATATTGTTAAATAGATACGACACTTGATAACTTAAAATAACACTGAGATACTGCTCCAAAAAGAGTAGTCATCCGAACCGGATTTGAGAATCGTAGTGATCTATTGAAAATATTTATATAAATATCAATTGCGAAAATTATAAATTCTGTTATACTTGGGCGCCGCAAGGCTACGGAGATAAACCTCTATGGAGAGGAATCCGACCGTACGATTCCTTATAGTACCAAGTGACACTATTTATAAAGAGTTCACATAATAGATAAAATATTTCTATATATTATTTGAGTTAAACAAATAATATTTATTATATTAACTTGTGCTTAACTGAAATTATACTTGATCTAATTTATTCTTTCATGCAATTATTGTTTTTTATAAAATTAGTTCATAAAATACTTGATAACTCAGAAATAATCCATAGAAAAATAATCTTTATTTTATAAAATTATTAATTCTTTATAAAAGTGTTCTAATATCATATACTTGCTTAATCAGAAGCATATTTTCTCAAATATAAAAATCTCTGAACTTTTATAAATATATTTGCTCTTTAATTGATATCTGCTTATTTAAGAAGCATCCATATGTATTAAATTCTTATCTGCTTATTTAAGAAGCATTTTGTTGTAAAATCATTTGTAAAAAGAGAAAAGGTCAGAGTTAGTTTATTTTATATACCCGTGAGAAAGACGAGTAATTCTTTGACCAAGACCAGAGTCTTAGAGATGTCAGCGGGAAGTTGGGTCTCTAGTATACTTGTGAGGTGAGGAAGAGGCTGTTGTTTTAAGACCAGATCATAGAATAGAACTGAACTCAAAAGAAGTACAACTAAGCTTAAGGAGGGATCTGGGAGCCTGCTGTCAAAAATAGATTAGTTGAGAATAGTTGGAAGTTTGTCTATAAAATTTTGTATAGGCTTCTTCGCCGGTTAAAGGAGTTGTTATTACTGATAGTAATAGGATCTCAAGTTCCAAGTAGGAACTTGAGACTGGACGTAGCAACATACCAAGGGGTGTATGTTGTGAACCAGATAAATCTCTGTGCATTGTGTGATTGATTTTTACTGTCATGTTTATTAATTTCTAACACTGCAAATTAATTATACAAAAATCAAAAAGGCCTAAGATATTTTTTTAATTGATAATAATCTATTCAACCCCCCTTCTAGATTATTATTGGACTTTCAATTGGTATCAGAGCAGTGCTCTTTAACTTGTTTGTTGAGTATATACAGGCATACCTAAGAGTAGATCCATGGCCTACAATGCTACTGGTTGCGGGGAAGGACTATCCATGTCCAGACCTCCACTATTTGATGGTACAAATTTTTCCACCTGGAAAAACATATTCAAAATCTATGCCAAATCCCAAGGAATCAAAATTTGGTGTGCCATCGAACGAGGTGTACAAAAAATGAATTCACTACTGTAGAAGAAGAAATCATAAATATTGCATCTCGAGCGGAACAAGTGCTAACCAGTGCCTTGATTGAAAAAGAATATAAAAGATTGAAAAAGAATATAAAAGAGTTTGAACTGTAAAAATGCAAAAGAAATTTGGGAAAAACTGATTGTAACCTATGAAGGTACCAATCACATCAAAGAAACCAGAAAAGATGCTCTAATTCAAGAATATGAAAGTTTCAAGCTTGAGGAAGGTAAAAAGATCATTGATATGGAAACTCGATTTTCCAGAATCATTGATGAGCTAGAGCAATTGGGAAAAGCATACACTACAAATGAGAAAAATAGAAGAATTCTCAAAGCTCTTCCATCTATTTGGAAAATGAAGGTTACAGCAATAAAAGAAATACAAGATCTAACCACATATCCTATGGAGAATCTTATTGGAAATCTTCATGCTCACGAAGTAGATATGTTCATTGAAAAAGCTGGATCAGACACATATCTCAAGAAGAAAGGAATCGCCTTCAAAGCTCTCCTGGTGGATCAGGAAAGTGACGACGAAGAACTTCTCAGTCTAGACAACAATGAAGTTGCTCTATTATCCAGACAACTCAGAAGGGTAATTCAAAGAAAAGCAAGAAAGTATGGCAAAGGTTTCATGAAAACAAACAACAACTTCAACAACTTCAAAGGCAAACAATTTTTCAAACCAAAGACGCAAGGAGGAAATTTCAAAACAAATAACAATAACTTCAGAAGTACCAATCCAAATGAAAATTCAAACACATGTTTCGAATGTAAGCAGCCTGGACACTTCAAGAAGGACTGACTGTCCAAAACTAGTCAACAACAAAGTTTTTGTAGCCGAAAAAGGATGGGATCTAAGTGACGAGGAAGAAAGTACTGAGCAAATTGAAGAAGTGACAAATTGAAGATAATGACTCATCCCCAAAATCTGAGGTAAATTCTGAACATCAACTGCCTAGCACTTCATTTTCTTTATACACACTAGAAAATATAAATGAAGAACACTATGAATTACAAGAAGCTTATAGTCATTTATATGAAAGTAATGAACTATTAAAAGAAGAATTAGAAAGATTAAGAAAAATAAATACAAGCCTTGAAATTGAAAATGCTAATTTAATTATCACTAATGAAAGTTTAAATGAAATAAACTTAGAAAATAAAGAAGAATTAGCACAACTTAAGAAAATTAATAAAAATCTTGAAATAGAAAATTCCTCACTTATCATCTCAATTAAAAATCTTGAAATTGAAAATTCAACACTTGCTGTAATCAATAAAGATAATCAAGTGCAAGATCAAGTTGTAATTGAAGAAATTAAAAATGAAAATTCAAAGTTAAAAATAGAAATAGAAAATCATAATTGCATAATTGAAAACTTAACCAAAAAACATGAAGATTTAAATAATATAATTTATAAAGTTACAAAAGGAAAGGAAAATCTTGATGTCATGTTAAATCAACAAAAATGTAGCTTTAATAAAGAAGGTTTAGGATATACTGGTGAAACAAGTAATTCAAATGATAAAGGACTATATCATGTTAAAATTAAGGAAAATGAAAGAAATATATCCCTCTTCACAAAATGTTCATATTGTAATAGAAATGGTCACTCTTTTTTATGTGCAATGCTAGAAATGGAAACTATAAAGGAAAAATGATTTGGGTTCCCAAGGGAACATATACTACACCAACCATAACAAGAAGAGAATTTCACAAACAAGATTATCATACTTCTCACAATCCAATTACTCATAGAATGCTTCTTTCTACTAAAGTTGATTATCCTATGCCCAGTTTTGTAAAGGAAATTTCAAATGCTCCTTATACAAGATGGAAAACTCACCCTAAGGACACTTAAATTTAAAGGGTACCAACCTATAAAATTAGTACATATATTGCAGGTATGTCTTGCAGCTGATATGAATAAAAGCAAATGGTATCTTGATAGTGGATGCTCAAGACATATGACTAGAGACAAGCCCAAATTAAGAAATCTGCAAGCTACAGACTGTGAAGTAACTTTTGGTGACAACAATAAAGGTAAAATAATCGGAGTTGGATGTGTTGGTAATAAACACATAACCATTTCCAACGTTCAGTTAGTTACTGGACTCAAGTATAATCTTTTATCTATTAGTCAACTATGTGATAGCAGTTTTAAAATATCCTTTAGTACACATAACTGCTCTATTTTTGATCAAACTGGTAAATTGATCTTAGTTTGTCCTAGATATCAAAATGTGTATATCTGTGACTTAGATGCTTACTCTCATTTAGATAATATCTATCTGGTATCTGCAAATGAAGATCCTTGGCTATGGCATAGCAGACTAGGACATATCAATATGAAACTCATAAGTAACATTTCTTCTAAAGATCATGTCCATGGTCTTCCTAAATTAAAAATTTTCAAAGAACATATCTGTGAAGCTTGTGAATTAGGAAAACAAATTCATGCATCACATAAACCTAAGTTTACTATGTCAACCTCTCGACCCTTAGAATTATTATGCATGGACCTTGTTGGACAAATCCCTAAACACAACATAGGTGGTTCTATATATATTCTAGTTTTGGTTGACAACTATTCACGATTTACATGGGTTGATTTTTTAAAATTTAAAAATGAGGCTATTAACTCTTTTTCTACTCCGTGTAAAAAGATTTAAAATCAATATGGAAGCTCTATTGTCTATATTTGATCTAAAAATGGAAAAGAATTTGACAATTCTAATTTCATTATGTTTTGTGATGAGAATGGTATAAGTCATAACTTCTCTGCTCCTTATACACCTATGTCAAATGGTGTTTTTGAAAGGAAAAATCGTTCTTTACACGAAATGGCTAATATAATGTTAAATGAATATCGTCTTCCAAAGTATTTCTGGGTTGAAGTAGTGGCAACATCATGTTATATATTAAACAGAGTTTTATTAAGACCTGTTTTGCTCAAAACTCCCTATGAGCTCTACTATAGAAAGAACTCCAAAAATAAATTATTTTCATGTTGTTGGGAGCAAATGTTTTATTCTAAACACCAAAAGACACTTATTGAAATTTGATCCTAAATCTGATGAAGGAATTTTTCTTGGATACTCTTTTAATAGTAAGGCATACAGAGTTTTCAACAAAAGAAGTCTAGTTGTGGAAGAATCAATGAATGTGACTTTTGATGAAACTCTGCCTCCTCCTAAATATAAAGAACTGACTGATAATGATGTTGTCATTGAAGATATTCTCAGAAATATGGAAGAACCAAAACTAGATAATGCATCTCCACCTAGTATTTATAATCCTCTTGAAAATCCAAACCCTCAGTTGAATGATTTGCCTAAAGAGTCTCATGTTATTAAAAATCATCCAATAGAAAATGTTATTGGTAATATTGAACAAGGAGTTATCACTAGATCACAAGCACATAATCTAGCTGGTCATTTGTCTTTCTTATCTCAAATTGAACAAAAATTGATAAAAGACGCTTTACTAGATGAAAACTGGATATTGGCTATGCAAGATGAACTTGAATAATTCACTAGAAACAAAGTATGGGAATTAGTCCCACAACCTTAGAATATTTCAATTATTGGAACTCGATGGGTATTTTGTAATAAACTTGATGAAAATAGAACTGTTATTCGTAATAAAGTAAGATTAGTTGCACAAGGATATAATCAAATGGAAGGAATTGACTATGATGAAACATATGCTCCTGTTGCTAGAATTGAATCTATTCGTATGTTGTTAGCATTTGCATGCCATAAGAATTTTAAACTGCTTCAAATGGATGTAAAATCTGCTTTTTTAAATGGTGTTATAGAAGAGGAAGTTTATGTTAAACAACCTCCTGGATTTGAAGATTTCAATCATCCTGAGTATGTTTATAAATTACATAAAGCTCTATTTGGTTTAAAACAAGCTCCTAGAGCTTGGTATGAAAGGTTGAGTAAATTTTTATTAAAAAATGGCTTTAAACGAAAAACTGTTGATACTACCATGTTCACTAAAAATAAAAATGATGACATTTTGGTAATTCAAATATATGTTGATGATATTATTTTTGGCTCTACTAACATTACTATGTACAATGAGTTTTCTGAAAGTATGAGTAAAGAATTTGAAATGAGCATGATGGGAGAACTAAACTTCTTCCTCGGATTGCAAATCAAACAAGGAGAAAAATGTATTCATATATCTCAGTCTAAATATTGTAAAGAAATGATCAAGAAATTTGGCCTAAAATCAGCAAAACCTTTTAACACTCCTATGTCAACAACTGATAAACTAATTATCAACAAAAATGACAAATTTGTTGACTCAAAGAAATATTGAGGAATGATCGGATGTTTATTATATATAACTGCTAGTAGACCTGACATCATGTTTAGTGTTTATAAATGTGCCAGGTTTCAAGCTGATCCGAAAGAATCTCACTTGACTGCAGTGAAACGTATTTTTCGATATCTTAAAGGAACCACTAAATCAGGTCTATGGTATCCTAAGGATCAACCATTTAATCTAGTATGTTTTTCAGACTCTGACTATGCAGGTCATCATGTCGATCGAAAAAGTACTAGTGGTACCTGTCAATTCCTGGAATGATGTTTAGTTTCCTGGTTTTCTAAAAAATAGAACTTGGTCTCTATTTTAACAACTGAAGCAGAATACATTGCAGCCGCACGATGCTGTGCTAAAATATTATGGATGAAACAGACCCTTGCTGATTATAACTTAAAATTTGATTGTGTTTCGATTTTATGTGATAATACCAGTACAATAAATCTCAGTAAAAATACAGTCCTGCATGCTAGGTTAAAACATATAGACATTAGGCATCATTTTTTACGAGATCATTTTAATAACGGAAATATCAAATTAGAACATATTGACACTGAATTAAATATAGCTGATATATTTACTAAACCACTAAGTTCAGAAAGATTTTGTAAATTAAGAATTGAGTTAGGAATGCTAGATATTATTTCTTAATTATTTTGTGTCTAAAATAAATTTTAATTCTACTTAATCATTTTAAAATTTTATATATGTATTCTTAATATTTTGTTTATATATATATATATATATATATTAAATATGTACATCTAAATTTATATATATATATATATATATATTTATAATTTTTTATTTATTAAAAGGGTACATTACATATATATATATATATATATATATATATATATATATTAAATCTGAACCATCAGATTTTAGCAAATCAAATGGTCTACACCACACAAGCTGTGTCTATTGTTTTTAACCAATGAAAATTCACGAATTCAAAACACACAGATCGCTCTCCCTAACCATCAGATCACAACTAAACATTGATCCCAACCATTAAATCATGTTTTTGAAAGAAACACAACTCAGATTAAGTTATAGTCGTTGATCAAGATCTGCTCAATCTTCTCCACCGTTGGATCATCTGGTAAACCAAACTATATATATAATTTTTTTTATTTTTTATTTCATTTTTTAATACCCTTTCTCTCTTCTCTTCACTCTCAGTCAATTCTCTTTCTCTCTCTCTCTCTCTCTCTATCTCTCTCTCTCTCTCGTCTATCAGATCGAAATCTCCATTGTCTCCGATTTCTGTCTCCGGCATCGTTCTATCTCGACTATTCTTCTTCGTAAATCATGATTTCCTGCTAACCTCTGTAACGAATTCTATCCATTTTTTATCTATCTTTTTTAATCTTTTTTTCGCATCTGTTTAAAATTTTCATTTTTTTGTTGTCTATGTTTTAGGATTCAACGATGCATGTTAATCGACAAAACCTCTGATTCTTCAAAATCTATATATTATATAGATGCCTATTTCAATTTTTTTGTCTTGGTTATGGTTTCTTCGTTCAACAATTTTCTTTTGGCAAAATGATTTTCTAAGATCTGAAAATACTTGCTCAAATTTTTGCATATGTTCTTTTGTTACGGATCTTACGTTCTTGCAAAAATCGTCTCTGTTTTAAATGTTTAGGGTGTCATTCAAATTGTCTATGTTCTTGCATGTGTTCCTCTTTGATTCATTTTCTTTAAAACCTATGTTTCTTTGTCGAACCATTTTTTTTGACTAGATCTGAGATTATGTATTCTCAGTGATGAAATCTTCTCTGTTTATTCTTCAAAATCCATATATATATATATATATATATATATATTTCTTTAAAATCTTCTTTGAGTTTTCTGACTGATATGAGACACAAACATATATTTTTACTAATATATTTCAGTAATCTTTTATTTTCTGTACATTTTTCAACCAATTTTTAAATATGAATAGAAACATATTTTTTAAAAAATAATAATAATATATTTTTATTAAATATTTATATCTATATTTTTTCTAAAATATTTTATCATTATATATATATATGTATATAAATATAAATATATCTATATACGTATATATATATATATATGTACATATATATCTCTACATTTTTGTTGAGCTCTCTGCTGCCTTCACTGAGAAATATGAACGACGAAGCACTTAGCATACTGAAACTGGTATATTATTGATACCACCTCAGGTATAACTTTTCTATTTCTATCTATCTTCTTATTTGTGTGGATACTAATGTCCACTGGATTACTTTCTGCATCTTATATAATATGTGAATACGGGTGTTCACCGGGTTGTTCATTGCATTTACTGCTATATCTTCATCTAAGATTTGCTATCAATGTTGAAATCTTGCATTTTACCTGCTTCTTTGAAAAATTTTGGAACACGGCAAGAAGTTATTAGTTCAGACAAACAATTTTGTTCCAAAATTTTGTTTTTGCTTCAGTAATCATTCTTATAATAACTAAGCTTGAGGAGGGAGCTAGGAGCTTGTTGCCCAAAATAGATTAGTTGGGAATAGTCGGAAGTTTGTCTATAAAACTTTGTAAAGGCTTCTCCGCTTGTTGAAGGAGTTGTTATTACTGATAGTAATAAGATCTCAAGTTCCAAGTAGGAACTTGAGACTGGACGTAGCAACATACGAAAGGGTGTATGTTGTGAACCAGATAAATCTATGTGCATTGTGTGATTGATTTTTACTGTATTGTTTATTAATTTCTATCACTGCAAATTAAAATTAATTATACAAAAATCAAAAAGGCCTAAGATATTTTTTTAATTGATAATAATCTATTCAACCCCCCTTCTAGATTATTATTGGACTTTCAGTAGGCAACCATTTTATATGGTCCGGTCGCAATAAAACAAAAATAACAATAACATTTTTACACCCTTCTCTATAAACAAAAACAAAAAAAAAACATTTCTACACTTTTCTACCCTTACACCATTCAGCGTTGAACCTCTTACACCAGGTTTGAACTACGCAGTCCTGATCTCCTCTTCAATAGGAGTACGTAGGCATCCATTTATGGTTCGGTCTAACCCCCTACAAAAACACAAATACTTGTCACACGGTACTAGGATCAAACTTTAATCCAACACATTTCCTCGGCTTCAGACCAAAGAGATGGAATTACCTGACCTCCCCATAAATGGGAGAGTTGGCGACCATCTAAGCTGTGGTTGATTCCTTGAAGAGCAACACCAATCCATAAGAGATGGAACTAACTGGGCTCCTCTTAAATAGGAGTACTGGCAACCATCCGTGGTGCGGTTAATCTCAGAGAGGAAAAGTCAGACTCCTTTACACATTTCCATACAAAAACCAATCCCAAGACACCAAAGAGGGTAGGGATACATACAGATCAATGATCCATTCTGAAAGATCCTGCGACATCTCAATGTCCACCTACCAAGGATGAGTTCTGTAGCAACCCCGGATCCAGGTCCCAAATCACCTTGGATCCGGTATAATATTTCTATAACTATTTTCGGAAGATATAAACATAAATTGTTTATACATTACATTACACACTATTCCCCAAGGTTGAGTAACCTTAACTTAATACACATTTCATAAACTATCTATTACACAACAATATTTATCAAAATAAACTATTATAAACTAGCCGCACATTTTATCCCAAGCTGAACTTGGCATTATCATTTTCCTGTATCCGAACGCATTCGCTTTATCTGCAATGTTTTATCATGATATAGCAAGGGTGAGCATGAAAGTTGCCCAGTAAGTTTATATACAATAATATAACGATATATCATGATTGAAGAGTATGAATAATTGGCTGGCTATAATTCAACAATATAATTGTGAACTAGCAGGAACAAAATTTTGACTGAACAAGTATTTTACATGAACAAACATTTCTGAACCAACTGGTAATGAAGGTGATCAGCCTTTCATACCTGACTTATACATGCAAGATGTACAGAGTACAAATTTCATGGCAATCAGCAATGATTAACCATAAGCTTGAAGAAACTACTCTTATTAGAGTTAAGTAAAAGAAAACTTGCCTGAACCGTTGATTACCGCAACACAATTTTTAATGCTTTACCCGAAGACCTAATATTAATAATATAGATCTCCAATAATTAGAATAATATCATCACAGTATAATACAATTATATTTATATCCACAGAATAACCTAAACACATTACCACATAACCATATCAGTCTATAATTCACATAAGACTTAGTATCAGTTAGACTATTTCAGTCTGACTTAAAACTGACATAATTTTAACATCCCGACGGTCTAGTCGGTCAACACTCGAATTTAAGTTCAGTTAAACTCTGCTTAAGCACTTAACCATGCCATAGAATCACATTTATATGATTTAACACTCGCTTTTTCATTTCATAAGTTATTCGTTAACACCTAGTAAGTTAAATACTCGTCCAACAACCTGAATTCTAAATCTAGCAACTAAATTGCCATCTCAGCAACCTGGATTCCAAATCCAGCAATCTAAACTACAATCCAGCAAAATGGATTTAACATATTTTCAATTCATCAAACTGTATTTCAATCCAGTAAACTGGAATCACAATTTACCTAATCCAGCAAGCTGTATTCTATATCTGTATCACGAAAATACCAAATCAGTTTATTATTCTCCTATCCTTAGTCCAAACATATATACACATATTTCATCCACAAAAATTATTTTTCCATAATTTTCTAACTTCCTTTGGTATTTTCAAAAATTAATTTCTAGTGCGTAGCTTAAGAAATTAGCTACCTCGTGCTTAACTCCAGTAATGCCCATCTCTTGGCATAACCTTATATATGTTAACGTGATGCTCCATTTTAAATTTCATGGCAATCGAAGTTGTAGAACTCCGGTTATAGCGATTTCCGTCGGAAAATCACAAAAATTATAATGGTCATAACTTGGTCGTTTTAACTTGAAATCAGCTCATTTTTGGACACGAGCTACATAATACCATATATTTTCAGTTTCCAAAAGCCTGGAATTTTTCTCACAAGAAAAGTTGACAAAACAGCCCTCACAAAATTCTTGGCAGCAACTTTTTGACGTTTTGCAGTTTTGGAGTCCTTCACCAAAACTTAAATAAAATGAAATCTATAACTCCGATTAATGATCCGTCAATTTTGTTGGGTTCGTATCTTTCTGAACTATAGTTTTCATCTATCACAATCCATATTTGGACATGTTAAGCCCCCGGAATTTAGCCCGGAAGTGGCTGTTACAAAACTGTCCTTTTAACAGTTTTCTTATCTTTGTGTAGTTCGGGAGAAATCCCATAACTTGTTCAATATTCAACCTAATTGAGTAATTCCAAAGGTATTTTACCCTTAACACATATATCTCGCATCCCAAGAACATAAATCACAAATATCGATCATAGATTTCAAAGATCCAAAAGCTTGATCACACTTTTTAAAAGTTTAACTTTTCCAGAAAATTTCCATTCTACAATTCCTTTTAATTCCAACCAAATCAACACCCAATATGGGTAATACCAAACACAAAACACTCATTAACATGTATATGCATGGTTTTTGAGTTTAGAAACAAAGTTTCTTGTTTCATCAAACAAGCATCAAACAAAATCAAAGCTAAGAGAAAAATCATGTTTTCTATCTTTTGAAAAACCTAGCTTCCATTCCACACTTTAGATCTAACTTTTGATCTACAAAAGAGTTGGATCTACATATTAAACACTTATATACACATAGATCTAAGGTTTTAAACCTCAAAATCACAACTTCAAGTTGTCAAAAAGCAAATCAAAACATAAAAGAAATAGACTACATAAGTAGACATTTTTGCTATACCTTAGCTTTTCTTCTTCTCCTTCTTCTTAGTTTGATCATGGAGCTTGGATGTCTCACCTAGAACTCTCCTTTTCTCTCCTCCATGGCTGCCGAATGGCCCTCTTCTCTCCTCTCTCTCTTTGGTTCTAAACCACTTGGAAGTAAGATGAAAGAGAAATGAGATGGATTTTTATTAAGGTTGGTTTATAATTGTCCAAACCCACTCTTTTCTCTTGCACATAATCCGGTCATGCTCCTTCTTTCTCCACAAGTCTCCACCTATTCTCTCTTTCTTTCTCCTTAGCAATTTCCAAGTGGTTACTTGCAAGAATAAGCCTAAGTGTTAGTCAAATATCTAAGTGACACCAAGGAGAAGTAGGTGGGAGTTGGTTACCAACTAAAGCAAATAAATTACATTCATCTCCCCTCATTTTCCCTTCTCTAGAACCGGCCACTTGGCCTCCATTTGCCACATGTTGGCTTAATTTTCTTTTATGCTTATTTGATTTAACAAATGTCCAAAAATTTCTCTCCCACTTGGGCTAAAAATTGAGCCATTCCTTTAATGTATTGCTTGGTCTCTAACTAACTTCTTTGGCCAACATTTGGGCTATACATATACATAGTCCAATACCTTAAATTCTCATCCAACCCAAATCATTTACATAGGGTTTCAATTTCCTCAATTATAACATAAATCCTTACTCACAAGCCCATTCATTTCCTTAACCCAATTAGACTTGCTATAATTAGGTTATAAAATTAATCATTTGAGATATATAAAAATAAATCTCTTAGAATTAATAAGTATTCTAAATACCACAACTCTCTTTTTTCCATAACCCTTAAGTTATTAAATCCTTCATTCCTAATATATATAATTAGGGTTGCACTAGTTTCTTTTGTTTGTTTATATAATAAACAAATATAAACCATCACCTAATGTTCATATTCCTTACACACAACTTTTTAACCCTTAGGGTTTAATACTTTGCATTTAGGATTCCCAAATTAGGGTTTAAATATCCGAATTAGGGTTTCGGATTTTCGAAACTAAAATTAAAGTTTCTGAGCATATCTTTAGGGTTTTCTAACTTAATCACCATATTCATATCATGAATTTTGGGTTTTGGATTCCCGGAACTGAAACTAGGGTTTCCAGAACCAGTTTCTAGGATTTCTCATCAGACGTTAGGATTTTCTAACTGAACGTTAGATTTTTCTAACTTAATAAACATATGATTAACATAACTTTAGGGTTTGCTAAAGTTATAACTTATCTGATCAATCCTTGATCTTAAATCATTATGGTTCACATATGTAATCAAATATACCGACTAGTATTCACTTCGATACTTATCCCTGATAGTTCTTCAAAAGAATTTTAAATCTACCATAATCTTATACCTCATTACTAGACTATCACTTACTGTCTATCACATAATTCAAGTCTTGTCCAAAACTTTTAAAATTCTTGGAATTTCATTACATAACTGCCAATTCCATACACTTATTTCCTGTCTAGGTCCTAATATTGAACCTTAAATCAATCAATTATGATTTTCATAAATTGTCTAATTTCTCGGGTTGTCACAAGTTCAGAATACATCAAGATCACAAGCCTTGAAAAAATAGGCAAATATCAAGCAAGTATCAAGGCCCAACTAAAAGGGAAGTGAATCAACATATATTTCCCTGCCATATATAATACTATTTGATATATACAATATGTGTTGTACATGAGAAAATGGCTAAACTAGTCTGTACAGGAAAATACAAATCTATCTACAGAACGGTATGTATGCGGACTATCAGATCTAACATAGCATCTCTCTCCGAAGAAGGAGGTAACGCTGCAAGCTCCTGCCTAAGGGTATCTACACGAGCTCGCAGATCCGAGGCCAACTGAATAGTGGCATGATGCTCATCAATATATGCACTCATATCAGCAAACATGTCAGTCGTAAGGGATCTAACTGAAGTACTATCTGTGACTGCTGCATCCCGAGCAGATAGGGCAGCATCCCGTTCAATAATCAATGCATCTCTGGATGATCTGGCCTCATCTCTCTCCAACAGAGTGGTGTCTCTCCCATCACGAGCCGTCAACATCAAGGCTCTAGCCTGATCTCTCTCAAAGGTCATCAGATGAAGACTTTGCTCTAAATACTGTGTTGAATGCTGAATCACAGTGGAACTCATACTAGGAGAATCTGCAAGAGCTGCTGGCAACCCAGTGAATGGCTCATCCTCCGTGGGAATATCAATGTCCTCGGTGGGCTCCCCATCACCAGAATCAATCCCTCGCAATGTAGATACTACCGCAGCCGATGTAGTCTCTGTCTCCATCCATATCCATGCGAAATACTCTGCAGAATAACCTATATGGCTAACAGAAAATGCAGCTAGCTTACGCTGATCCCAACAGGCATACACCCTAGATCTGTCATCTGTTAACAAGTGGCAAGAAGCCAAACGCTGATTCAATGCCCCTTTAAAAGGATGGAAGTCCTGGAACTGGTCAAACTGACACATCACGGCCAGTGGGTGGTAAGTAGTCATGCCCCTCAAACCAGCTAGAGGGAGATAATCCATGCCCAGAGCATGAGTGATAAAGTTGTAGGGTGAACAAATCCCTGTACACGGCAATACATCAAATAGATCTCCAATCCTTGTTAGGAAAACGGACCAAGATGCAGGATCTGTACACTCTGCAGGCTAAAAGGAGTACAACATGGCTATCTCATAGGTAAAACAATACCCGTATCGTTGGAAAGTGCCAATCGGTCTCAAGTGTGACATGAACCACACGTACAACATGACCAAACTGCCTGTGAATACCCCTACAGTGTAGGTGCAATGGTGTGACTCTCCTTGAGAGCTCTCACTGTCATAATGGGGCCAATGTCCAACTCATCCATGTAATGTGGCATGTATACATATGACAATAGGTATAGTAGCAGTACGTCTACTATGGCCAAATGCCAATAATCCTCTGGCATAGTGAAATCCCTGGAATCTCGTGTATAACTATCCTCTGAGCCAAATTTGTCCATCAAAAATGCTGGGATACAACGTGGCCAGATGTGATCTCATTCCGCACAACTCTACGCCTCAGCCTGGTGAGGGTCATAAACTGTCGGCTCATGTCGTCGATAGCCATCCGCGCGCAAGGTCTGTCCAGTAGAAGTGCCATCATGCATACTCCTCTAAAGTAGGAGTCAACTCATGGATACCAAACCAGAAAACCTGCCTCTCCGGTATCCAATGCTCCAGCATACCCTCTACAAAGCCTACGGGAAACTGAAACATCAGAAGAATCATAGTATGCTACAACAACTGATCTACAGTCACCCTGTCTGAAGGTGATATACTATCATACCACGATCTCAGATGGGATGCCACCAATACTTTTGGGGTATGATCAATACGGCTAACTGTCAAAGAAGACATTTGTATGGGTCGTGTTATAAGACCATCTAGGGGTCAATGCTGATTATTTTGGACATACATACATATGCATAACATAATACATGCATGATAAACAATATATGGCAATATGATGTAGGGAATAACAGTATATACATTCCTAAGTATATCATCATCTAATACATCTCTGTACAACTAAAAATACAGGGAAATGGGGCACAGACGCCTAGCTACTAACAGAAGCCTATCAAAAGATATAGCGAGAATGGGGCATAGCCACCCAGTGTCTAACAGAGGCCTATCAAAAGATATAACGAGAATATACATCAGAAGAAGACAATGGTGTCAATGTCTACATCATCAATCTTGTCCACCTGATGTAACTCCTCCTGAGTCACTAGATCTCCATCAACGGGGATGTCAGGCCTATACAATGGAGGATCTGCACCAGCAAAGCCATATGGGTCATCTGAGGGGCCAGCTCCTGAGCTGGAAGGATCAAATCTATTTGACTCTACCTAATCTCTGCCCAAGTTCCGGATAAAGAAATGTGCCCGGTCTAACTGCCGGGTCAAACTGTCAATCTGTGTCAAGTGAGTAGGATTTTGACACAAGCCATCCAATCCATCATCATCATGGATCCAGGAACTATATCCCCCATAAACTGCATGGCGCGGGCCTGGACTCTGACAGTACGAGGGGACCACCAATGCTGGAACATAGCCTGGGTATGTGGACCCTCTGATAATGTAAAACTGTCAACACCCATCAACGGGATATCAATGATGGGTGACTGTGAAATAGGCCAATAATGCCTGGCAAGAGGCAAGATCAGTATACGAATCTCTCTAGTGGTGCTCCAAATATCACGCTCTCCTAAATAGAGCTCCCATCCTCCATCTGTAAAGATAGGAATCCTATGGGTGGAAATCATGTACTTGACACCAGTCGGGTATCCATCCTCAAAACCAATGGCCAAGTGTTCCCTAGAATATTGGATCCAAGTAATGGCATCAACTGTCAATAACTCCAGCTGTAGGCGACAATGAGTGAAATCCTCAGCTATAGGGACCTCCACTAGTATGGAATGATGCCATCGTCGTCCTCGTGGATAGGTCTCCAAGCCTAGCACACTCACATGACGTAAACATGGGAGCCTCTCATAGGCCCAGAACTTCCAACACAAAAGGCAAACATCTGTTGTCAGCCAACATTATTAACCTGTACATGGGAAATTACAAGAGAAATACTCACTAGCTGAAATGGGTAAAATCCTAGCCAAGCCTCCATCAAGCCCTGCGAACGCATGCACATACCCCTGAGGAAATAGGCGAAGGTGTAGGAGCCCCAGTCGTACTCTCCAATACGGTCTACATGTCGTGTGGCGCTCACCGAAGCGAATGACACCATAAAAGAGTTTTCAGCTATGAAGCAGCCCCTAATGGTCATCAGGAACAATCGCCGAAGAATGCGATATCTGACTCTCACATCATCGGGGGCTCACTCAACTGTCCGCTTATAGCATCTACGCTCAATAGACATGTACGAACGGTCCTGCCCTTGAGCTCCTCAGCCAAAACTCGTAGCAAGGATCGAACGGCAGTCGGGGTAATATCCGCCGTATATGGCACTGGATCCCCTCCAAACTCCATACCGGTGATAAATCGCCAATCCATCGGCATCATTATCACCTCATAGTCCAACAAATGGAGAGACTGAGTCTGGTGAAACTAGCGCTCAGATAATACCTTGAGGTAACCCCAGAGACAACGACGGGGAAGGATGGAAAAGAATGCTCCAAAGCCTCAGCTATGCACAAGCACTCTATAATCAGGATACAGAGCCTGGTATGTAGAGTGAATGCTGAACCAATTCCCTCTAGGCTGTGTGAAGCTGGGAACCTGCATTACAAAGCAGATCAACATCAGAATCCTTACTACTCGTCAATAGGAAAAAAGGAAGATCAAAATCCAGCTGATACCTCATTTGCGTACAAGTAAATCGAGGGATGTCTACTCAAATCACCTAGAAGATCTGGGATCATCACCTAGATACCTGGGAAATCCCTACGGGGAACATGTGCAGCAGGAGCAGGGTCCGCAACCGGAACATCCTCCTCCTCATCCTTAACGTCCGGCACATCAACCCGGACATGACGTATCACCGCCTCCGCCAAACGACGAGGCTGTCTAATAGAATAGGGTTGAGGAACTTCAGAAGCCCTCCTCAGTACACCTAAAGTGGTCCTACGAGAACTACTCGACTGATCTGGATCTATATATCTGGAAAACAAGTCTCCAAATCACCTAAGAAAGGGTGTGATAAATTCTAACCTGGAGCTTTTCAAAATGCAGTTTTATGACTACATGCATGCATGCATTATTTTAATATACGTCTATAGTAGAGTTAAAAATGCATGACTTCCCAATGCCTACGTTTTGGAAATTTTTTGCCATAGTCCCCTTTATAAATAGTACTATCCAATGCACATAGGTATGACTAGGTGGCCATTCAGTTGCACACTTGCCCACGATTATAAACATCCTATATGCATTAATACATTATAGTAAAAAATTTGTAAGGGTAACCTAATTACCAGGATTATTTTGCTTTTTCACCTTAGCTCATTTGTCCTCAAATAGGATAAGAAATAGTAGAAAGAGGTGCCAATTTGACTGTTTCAAAAGTTAAATTTTTTTACATCATTATGTTCAGCATGGTTTAATACTAACATTTGCTATGTTGAATATTTTTATCACATCATATTAGCATGCATATTCACTACTATGTGTTTAGATGCATTTCATATCATAAGTCATTTTCCAATGGATAAAAATTGGAAAAGAAGACATGCATACGTTACTAGGACAGTGTAGAACACTTGTACGATGACATAATTTGCAGAAAGATGCATGAACTCAGCAAATCTGAAGAAGAGCTCTAGAATTTCCTTTGCGGCACAACATGAAAATAACTTATGAAAGCATCAGTAAGCTTAAATCTACCCACGGTTCCCCTGGGTGGGGCCCACCCTTCCAGCTTGGTCCAGTTCGAGTTTTAAAGGAGTTCTTACAAGCTGAAAAGGCCAAATCAGGAATAAAAACGCTACGCAATTGAGCAGAATAGCCTGAAATCCTGGTTTTCACGGGTCAAGTTGTGGCTTTATATATCACTCATTAGAATTCGCCCAAACACAGGGTACACTATACCAATGTTCTTAGCCTTTGCAAACTACATTCGGCAATACCTCACGAAGGTCTGATGCCATTAATTCAGGGTCATAGCCCTAAAACCTTTTCCCTAATAAGTTTTCATACAATCTGTCTGTTGATGCACACGTCAACGAAGGTCAAGTGGCCTTGACATTATCCTCAGTAGGGATCTCATCCGTTGGTTCACATATCAATGAAGGTCAGGCAACCCTGACAACATCGACCGTTGGCAGTGACTCCAACAGAGCAGCGGAAAGACCTGTCGGTACAAACTAGGGAAGAACATCCTCATCGTGGAGGACCGATGATGGAATATGTTATACACATCCTCAACAGACAAAGCTCTATCCCTACATAATCTCTTGTACATGAGAGATGCATCTTCAAATGTGAAGTCTGTATCAAGGATTAATGACTTTGGTGATAACCCCAACGTCAACATCCTGGAAGCTCCTGAGAGCATTGGATTGCACGTCCAAGATAGTTCATCAGGGTTATCAGTAATAATCGACAATCCCGGTAGAAGTCAAGGGGAGCCGACAATCATCCCACCATATTGGAGATCAATCCAACAAACCACATAAATTCACATCATGTTGTTATACATTGTATCATGATCATCTTGTTTCATTTCAAGTGTCTAGTATTCTTTATCCTATCCACGCCATTGTATTGCATGAATATGATAAAGAGGGGCATCTGTAGACACTCAAAATTTTCTGCATACCTGTACTAATATTGTAGGAGGGCAGAATCGTCTTTCAGAGATAACCCTGGAGGACAGCTCAGCTCATTCCCAGAAATAACACCAGAAGTGTCAGTTTCAACCTCAGAGATAACCCTGAGGCATGCAGTTCCAATATCAGAAATCACACCAGAGAAGGTCATTTCATCTCAAGGATAACCCCGAGATACTCGGTCTCAATCCTGGAAACACCACCGGGAAAGACAATGCGAACCTTGGAGATAACCCCAAGGAGTGCAGTTGTAGTTCCGAAGATAACCCCCGAAATGCTCGTTTTAACCTTTGCAATCAGCTTCAACCTCGGGACTCACACCGAGGCACTCAACTCCAAACCCAGAGATAACCCCAGGAGGTTAGGCACACCTCAGAGAAAACCCTGAGGACATCCAGTACTTGTAGCAACCCAATTTCAGAGATAACCCTGAGCAACGACTGCTTTATTAGCCCAAACCGGAGATAACTCCGGTGAGGGAAAAATCATTATATTTGCCACCTCGATCCCATATTGCGTCATCTCAATACAAAAGTTCAACATACGTTCTACACAACAATGTCCCACAAGAGCCAAGGAGTTCCAATCCCGAGTGACTACTACGCAAGGCAGCACACCGGATAGAATTTGAAGCTTGAAGACCAAGGGCATGATCCTATCTTCCTGACTTCTAACAACCTCTAATCCCATGTCATAGCATAGCTCTTGACAACACCAGTCCATAAAAGGTCTTATACACCTCAATCGGAGGCTCGAATTAAAGTTTTACAAGTTCGAGCGGACATCACATTATATGCGTGCACGTACTTTGAGACGACAGGACCCGCAGAGTCCAGGGCACCCCGGGCAGCCGCACGTACATCTGCGGCTGTTGCAAGTGTACCTGCGGCTCCCCCTCTAAAAATAGAGGGCTTGGGGTGGCCATATTTCAAGAGAAAACGGTGAGGAAGCCCTATGTAATTTTCTCTGTACACACCCTAAACAAAGTGATTTCTCATTTTAAACACTTATGAGCTTATATTTAGTCATATTTTAACCGGAGAGAGCTGAGTATTTATCCGATTAAAGCTATAGAAGTCTTCTTTGGCAATCCACTATAAGCCTTCTTACACACTTTAAAGCATTTCTCTTCTACTTTGCACACACCGTTCTTCACATTGAGAGTCGTGTTGTGCGTGTATGCCCAGACTTCGATCCGCGACTTTTATTTTCTTTTGTATATATATATATATATATATATATATGGACTAACATTATCTAGTTATGTCTCTATTGAGCCTGGACTCACGTCTAGAGCGTTTATTTGCTTTTGTATATATATATATATATATATACTTATATATAAGTATATATATATATATATATATATATATATATATATACACACACTTATATATATAAACTGTTGTCGGACTCTGTCCGATGAGCCTAAATTTTACATCCGGTGCATCGACCAATTGCTGAAATAATAAATTGAGCTGAGATCGATATATATCCTGTGCGTTTACCGCTTATATATTATATATATATATATATATTATATATATATATATATATATATATATATATATATATATATATATATATATATATTTATATACATTTCTGTCAGGCCTGAAGTTTACTTCGTGGCTTTCACTGCTTTATTTACATTTAGTCTCGCCCGGAGTTTACTTCGTGGCGATTGATCGTTTCTACTACTTTATTTATATTTAGTCCCGCTTGGAGTTTACTATTGAGCACAGGGTTTGAAAAACCTCTTTTATAAAACCTCATTGCTACATCTTGTTTAAAACTGAATTTTTATATAAATTCAAACCTTGTGTATATAGGTGTGAACGAGGCATAACACTACTTCTTAATAATTGCACATTGACCCACACACACATACACATACATAAAACAGTTTAATTAAAAAATGGCGGTCACCGTGGTAACACGGATGTCGGGGGGTGCCTAACACCTTCCCTCCATATAAGCAAGTCTCCAGAACCTAATGAATCTCGGTTTCACAGACCCGTTTAGCAGTGTCACATCATTGGGTCAATGTGTAAACTTTTCTCGGTTGTGTTGGTATAACCATTTAAAAAACCAACTGGCGACTCTTATAGTCAAATCGTCGACATATAAATGTCGAACCTTTTCACAACTTGTTTTTTCAAACAAATCTCACCTAACATGAGATCACCAAAAAAATAAGAACAGAAGAGGGACAATAAAAATCCTGACGTCGACAATGCTTTCCAGGGGATCAAGAAGTACTTGTCTTCGGCACCTTTATTGGTGAAGCCAGTTCCTGTTAAGCCTTTGTACTTGTATTTGGCGGAAAGTTCGTTAGCACTAGGAGTAGTGTTGGTGCGGGAGATTGGGGGTAAGCAGCACCCGATTTACTATGTGAGCATACCCTACGGGATGCAGAGACAAGGTATCCAAACCTTGAGAAATTTGCCTTTGCTTTCATAATAGCTATTCGGGAGCTTCGATAATATTTCCAAGGTTAGTTGATAATAATATACACGGATCAGCCACTAAAGAAGGTGTTGGGTAAGCTAGAAGTTTCGAGGAGACTCGCTGTATGGACAATGGAATTGTCTCAATTCTTTTTAGAGTATTATCCTTGGACAACTATTAAGGGTCAGGCCTTGGCTGATTTTGTGGTTGAATGTTCATTTTATGAAGCTAATGATAGTTTGGGAGAAGCTGAAGGGTCTGAGAAGGCAGTTGTCGTGCTTCAGTAGGTGCAGAGCTCGTGGACGTTGTATGCTGATGGGTCTTCTACCTCAGATGTCAGTGGAGCTGGAATTATCTTGATGAGTCTGGAGGGATTCAAGGTACATCAGGCCATCAGGTTTGGGTTCAGAGCAACAAACAACGAAGTAGAGTACGAAGTAGTATTAGCAGGGTTGCGGTTAGCCAAGAGTTTGGAAGTTCAGAGGTTGATCATCTACAGCGACTCTCAGTTGATTATCAAGCAGGTTTCAGGGGAATATGAAGCTCGGGGTTTAAGAATGGTTAAATATCTAGAAAAGTTAAGGGATCGGCTTCAATATTTCAGTTCTTATGAGTTTCAGGGGGTCGATTGAAATGATAATTCAATTGCCAATGCGTTGTCAAAGTTGGCTACTACTGAAGCGAGTACCTTTGATGGCTCAGTATACTTAGAAACTTTGAAACAGCCTAGCATCCAACATGAAGTAGTGATGTGTGTTGAGCGTTCTAATTGTTGGATGACCCCGTATTTGGAGTATTTAGTAGATGGCGTACTACCTTCGGATCAGATGTTGGCTAAAAAGTCAAGTATAAAAGTGCCAATTTTGTGCTTATTGATGGAGATCTTTATCGAAGGGCTTACTCATCTCCATTATCGTAGTTGATATGTTTTAAAAAAAATTAGTGTTTTATTTAATGAAATTATGGATGATTGTTATGATATGATATTGAATCAATGTATCTTTTTATTAAAGTCTTTTTTATTAATCTTTACATTTGATTGTAACTTATAAGTTATTATCAGCCGAACAACTTCATAACTTGTTTTAACTTAGTTTTTGACTTATAAGTCAAATTGATGATGAACTCTTTTACTTATAAGTCACAACTTAAAATAACTTATATTTTAACTTTAAGTCATTTTAAAATAATCGTTGCCGAATGGGCTCTAAGAGAGCTAAAAGGAAAAAAGATTAGCCACGTGATAAACACATGTATATGCTAAAAGCGAAAATGGTCTAGGGTTCTCATAATTCATGGTTTGAAGGCCAAGTTCAGAGAAGAAACGATCGTGGACAATCATCCTATGCAATCCCATACCCACTTGGACTTGTGAGTAGTTCTCTTTTATTCTCCATCTTATTCTCTCTTTCGTAGTTCTTCATTTAGACTTCTATCCTCAATTTCCAAAGTGATTTGTTATATAAGATTTTTCAGTATTTTTAGTTTCTATGTAATAGAAAAAGAATACTTGCATGTGAGATAGTAATTCTGCGAATGAAATATATAAAAATGGTTGTATTTTGATCTATTTGGGATGAACTAAATATTCTGAATTTCTTGGTACTTTGACCATTGATGTTTAAAATGTTTGTGGATTTATATTTAAATGCTAAATTACATGACTTAGTTTTTGACTTATAAATAAACAAATGCAACAATTTGTAACTTATTTAAAAAGAATTTATAAGTTATTCTTAATAAGTTGGTTTGGACAAATGTACTATTTTATTTTGCCCCGAAACTATTTGGCTAAATTACATCTGATTACCCTTTAAACTTTTTTATCTCTTTCTCTTCTAAGGTAAACTAAATTAGAGCTCTGTTCTGCTCTCTCTCTCTCTCTCTGTGTGTGTGTGTGCCCTCGATCCGTCAATTTCTTCGCTTCTCCCTCCTTCCCTCAGCGGCTGTTACTCCTGCTACTCATCCTACTCATTTGATTGTTGTTAAGTACCAAACCCTACCTAAATATTTGATATGTATATATGTGTATTATGTTATGTTTGAATCTTTGGCACGTGGTTTTTCTTCTTCTTTTCCTCTTTAATTTTAACTGTAGTTTTAGAGCTTGTGGGTTTCAATTCAATTCCATTTTTTGTTAATTTATGTGGTTTAAATGTTTGATTGATTGATTGAATGAATTGTTGTATACTGGGTTGTGCTTAATTAGGAATATGTAAATATATGAGCAGTTTAATTTTAGTAATTTTCAGTACATGGGTTCTGCTTAACAATTGAATATAAATATATTAGTGCAAAATTATATTTTTGCACTGTACACAAGTGTACTCTCAGTAACCTGTAAAAATAAAGTCAGAGAGAGATATATGATCAACATCGAATGAAAATTAATAATTATACAAAAAAGAAAAAAAATGCAAGTTTTCTGTGATGGTTATTAATGTGCTGATATAATATAGATATGGATGATAGTTTGAATATATAAGGAGAGTCTAATTAAGTTGTAAAAATTGATTATAGAGGTTTGGAGGCAGGATTGAGCCTATAAGAAGTTGTATTATGTTTCATTTGTTATAGCACATTGATGTTGTTACATCTTATTTACTCATATAAACATATGCTTAGTTTTGTAGAGTTGTATATTATACTCTAGTTTTCTTGTAGCTTTAATGTGAGACATACTTAGGAGAAGAATTAGGTAATTTCTAATTTATTGGAGTTGATCTTGTGCAATATCTGATGAGTAGGTTTTATACCTATGAATCCGATATTATGAAACTTAATTATTGCTATCCTTAAGTGTTTTTAGTATCTTTTTATGTGTTTTTGTGTTTATTTCTTGTAGGTTGGAGCTGGAGGGGGCAAATTGGTCATTTGGGAGAAGAAAAAGATCAAAAATCATTAAAATTAGAGCTGAGTGGCATTTTTGTAATTATACAGTCCTGGTCAAGCGTCTATATGCTTGGAAATGACCTGGGTTGAGCGCCTAGGCGCTCATGTGCGGCTAAAGAGAGATTTTTCTATTGGAGAGTGTGTTTTTGAAGTCAAAAAGGAAACTGAATGAGGGGGGAGGCCAATACAAATAGGAGAAGACTTTATAAAAGACGTATCACTTAATTTTTCAAGAGATTTGCAGAGAGGACAACGAAGAAAAACACGAAAGAGAATTGCAAGGGCTGAAGATCAAAGAGAGAGTATTGGAGCAAATTCAGAGTTTCTTCTTCTCTTCTTTAGTTTTATCTTTTGTAATTATCTGGAATGTTTGGATTATTAATCTGGATGATGTTTTCTTTATTATTATTATTATCAATGAACTAAATTTTCATTAAGATTGCAACGGAACTTGATATGTAGTTTAAATTAAATCTTCCCATTGAATGAGAGTTGGTTTTTATTAAATTGTTTATTATATCTTTTGCTTATTGATTAATTGGTTGGCCAACAATTACTGTGATAATCTATATAAAATTGGAAGATGGAGTATAGATTGAGATCTGGATATGATAACATCTGTTCATATAATCTGATTAGGGTCAATATGATTAGCATGTAGGATAGGAATATACCTATGTGTCTTTTGTATCCATTGAAAGAATTTATGTGTAAAACCATAATTAACTTGATTAATATAGGAATATAGTGAATTAATTAAATAGGGTGTTCCTTGTAATTCTGTGTCTTAAGGATTGGATTTAGGAGGATTTGTTCACGTGTCTTTAGAAGAAGTGCGTGAGCACTATAAAACATTCTTGGATAATGATTCATATTAATTTATTGATTTAAATGGGAAGTAAATTGGTTTAAATGAAATACCAAGGGAAGTTGTAATCTTAACCTGTTAAATCTGCAGTTATTCTTGTGAAATTCTGATTTTAATTATTAGTTTTGTTAAATTTAATTTTCAAATCACAAAAAATATTTCGTAGTTTAAAATAGGATTAATTGCATTGGAATTAGTAATTGATAAATATTACTCTATTTCCTCGTGGGAACGATATCCTTGCTTGCTGAATATTACAATTGAACGCGTATACTTGCGTGTTAAAGTGCTATTAAAAAAATTAGGCAACAAGGTTTTGGCGCGGTTGCCGGGGAATTAGTTTAATATTTTGTCATTATTGATTTTGGTAGAGTTAATCTTAATTTAAACCTTTTCTTTTCTGTTCTTTTTAGGTGTTCTTGACTAGTGTATGCAAACGCGATCGAAGAATCCAAATTTATTGTCTTACGAGGATGACATCGAAAAACGGTTTCAACTGTTACATAAATGGGTTAAAGAAACCAAAGAGGCACTTGATAAGAAAGATACTATGGCTGAAGAAGAGCAAAAAGCATTGCGGGATTATGCTACGCCGAGGGTTACTGAAATTCAGTTGAGTATTATGAAGCCTGCCATTACTGTTACAAGTTTTGAGATAAAACCGGGGACAATACAGATGATTCAAAATTCATGTCAGTTTGGAGGGTTATCGAATGATGATCCGAACGATCACATAGTCGGCTTTATAGAAATCTGCAATACTTTCAAGTACAATAATGTGTCAGAGGATGCAATAAGTCTAAGGTTGTTTCCATTTACTCTCAGAGATAAGGCTAAGAGTTGGCTCCATTCACTACCTGCCAGGCTCGATTACTACATGGAACAACCTAGCCCAGAAATTTCTTGCAAAGTTTTTTTCGCCTGCAAAAACAACAAAGTTGCAGAATGATATCTTCTCTTTCGCTCAACACGATTCAGAATTACTATATGAAGCATGGGAGAGATTCAAAGACTCATTGCAAAAATGTCCACACCATGGGATTTCTAAATGGCTTCAGGTGCAAACTTAAATCTCCATAGTCTGATTTTTAATTAGTGGTAATTAGAATTAGTTTAGTTAAATATTTTAGTTTATAACATTAAATTCATTTGTTTAAATAAGATTGAGTTGGTTACGGGTTAGAACTTGATGATTTTTATTAAATAATTCTCTGTGGGAACGATACTCAACTTATCACTTTATTACTTGTTGACCACGTATACTTGCGTGTTGTGCGTAATTAGATTTTACCCAACAAGTTTTTGACCACGTATACTTGGGGGTATTTGATAAGTCGGTTTTATACCTACGTATCCGGCATTTATTACTTAAATTATTTGCTTAATCTCGTGTTTCTTAATTACTTTTCATGCATTTTGTTTCCATTTTGTAGATTATATGCTTGGAAGCGGCATGAGCGACTATTGATATAAAATTTGCAAGGAAAAGCAATTCCGGTTAAAGTTCGGGTTTTCATGTTAATTTTATGTGCATTTCTTGTTTGTGGCGTGGAACTTGGATTATGTTAAGAAACTCTTTATTGGCATCCCGGAACATCTTACATCATTTTAATTGGAAGCTCAGATGCGAGAGTATGGTTTTTAGCAACAAAGACAAAGTTTTGAGTTGTTTCGGTTGTCGTTACACAGTAGCAGCCGCTTCCGATACAATTTCGATAGTCATGAGTTTGTTATTTCTGAAAGCTCAAAGAATGAAAGTAGTAGATCCCGTCGATAGCTTCGTTTTGATATGTCGCGTACCTCGTAATTCCTCCTGGTTTGAAAGCTATGGCAGTTTTAGCAGAGGTGTTTCTAGCAGCAAAATTATTTGAAAACACATCATCCAGCCGGGGCTGGGCCTTTTTAAGCTTTACCACCCAGCCAGGGCTGGGGGTCTGGGATGAATTAGCAGGTTGGTACCCAGCCGAGGTTGGGTAGTGCAATGGGAAACATCTAGCTGGGGCTGGGTACTCGAAAAATCAAGACTCCTAGTTGGTTTCTAGTGCTACAAGTGTGGAGTTTTAGAGATGGTAATGACTTAGGACTTGTATATGCATGGAATTATAGTCAAAATACATGTGGTAATATATAAATGGACATAAAAATCTGAGATTTGGTGACACACAAGGCAAATTACAAAGGAAAAATATCAGTTTTTCTAGTAAGCATTGGAGGAGTATTTCAAGGCGATTTTTGAGACGATTGTGATTCTAGGCTACGTGAGGGGTGTTTTTCAATATTCTTCATCTTAGTTTATTATTTGTAATTGAAAAGATGATTTCCATGATTTATTCAGTGCTTATTTCGTTTATTATGAACTAAATCACTTTTTAGGCTTATGATAGATCTTTGAGTGAATCTATGGTTTTGTAAACTTTGATTTCCAATTTAATAAGCTATTTCCAGTTTATCTATATTAATTTGAGCTTGAATCTATGAATTGCCTGATCAACAATTCTTTGTGGATTTGGATGGAATCGAGAGAGGATATTCAAATCTAGACCTAGTTGATATAGCATGAGTTTAGGATTTTGTTAATAGCTTAAACTTTATGTATGTCAAGGTAGAGATATGCTTGACATCACATGTAATCAGAAAGAGAACTTATTCTTCAACCTTCTTTAATTGTAATTCACATAGAGATATAGTGAATTAGTTGCTTAAGGTGTTTAACGGATTTCTATCTTAATTGTAGATTACGTTAATACGGTATTAGTGCATCGAGAGGTGGTTAATACTACATTCGTGTTCTTGATTAATAAACTGGGATAGTGAATTGAATTGGAATAAAGGTGTTAAAATTAGAGTAAAGCTTAGGGTGAAATCATAAGTCTAATTCTCCATTAATTGTTTGAAATTCCAAATTTTAATATTTATGATTATTTTGTGATAGTCTAATTACTTTTTAATTTAGAATAATTATTTTTAATCATTGAATTGGATAGTTTAATAAAATTAGGATTAATAGGAAATTTATAATTGTGAAGTTAAGATTTTTGCTAATAAGTCTCTGTGGGAACGATACTCTACTCATCACTTTATTACTTGTTGACCACGATACTTGCGTGTTGTGTGTATATAGATTTTACCCAACAAGTTTTTGATAAGTAGGTTTTATACCTACTTATCCGGTATCTATTACTTGAATTTATTGCTTAAACTCATGTTTCTTAGTAACTTTTCATGCATTTCATGTTCATTTTGTAGGTTATACGTTTGGGAGCGGTGTGAGCGACTATTGGTAAGGAAAAGCAAGGAAAATGCAAGGAAAAAGCAATCCAGACATCGTTTATGCTTTCATGTTCAATTTATGTTCTTGGCTTGGAGCTTATAATATATTGTAGAGTGTTTTCTTAGCTTTCCGGAATATCTTGAATCATTCAAATCGGAGTTCGGATGAAAGAGTTATGACATTTCTACCAATGGACGTTGAACTTCACCGTTTTGGGTGGTCATATGCATAGCAGTCACTTCCAGTACAATTTCGACCATCATGCGTTCGTTATTTCTCAAAGCTCAAAGAATGAAAGTTGTATACCTCGTCGATAGCTTTGATTTGATAGGTCGCGGGCCTCGTAACTCCTCTCAGATTTAAATGTTATGGCAGTTTTAGCAGAGGAGGTTCTAGCAGAAAATTATTTGGCAGTTTGCACCTTAGCCGGGGTTGGACGTTTTTGTGCTTAGGACCCAGTCGGGGCTGGGGTCCTGGGCCTTTTAGCAGTCCACTACCCAACCGGGGCTGGGTTTTTACAAAGGAAAAGGCCAGCCGGGGCTGGCCTATGCGCGGAATGAGTAGATTTTGTCCGAATTTGAGTCTGAAAAGGATTGTTTCGAGTTATTTGATTCAAGGACTTCCAAGAGGATTTAAATACATGTTCAAAGGCTTAGAAAAGGAGGGGAATAACATAGATTAGAGGAGAATATTAGGAGATTAGAGAGCATTCTATTAAATTAGATTAGAGTAAATTAGATCAAAACACTAGTTTTTATGAGATTTGGAGATTGATGCAACTTGGAGACCATTGAAGATTCAAAGTAGGAGCAAGGAGGGAGTGTTAAATCTATAGACAATAGATTCTATCTTCTTTACTTCTTCTATTTTTGTCTTTTAATGATTATTCAATTGTGGATTCTTAGTTTTAATTCAATGAACTAATTCTTTGTTTGAGATTACAATGGATCTTATTGTGTAGTTTATTTTAATATGTTTCGTTATCAATTATTATGTTCTATTGAGAGGATTGTCTATTGTGATTTGGACTTAATTGTTTAATTGCTTGGCCATCAATTACCGTGATAATCTATATGAACTCGAGAGATGAAGTATAAATTTAGATCTGATCATGATAGCATGTGTTCAGGATTTTGTTAATAGCTTAAACTTGATGAGTGTTAAGGTAGAGATATGCTTGACATCGCATGTAATCGGATAGAGAACTTATTCTTCAACCTTCTTTAATTGTAATTCACATAGAGATATAGTGGGTTAGTTGATTAAGGTGTTTAATGAATTTCTATCTTAATTGTGGATTGACGTTAATACGGTATTAGTGTATTGAGAGGTGGTTAATACTACTTTAGTGTTCTTGATTAACAATTCAGGATAGAGAATAATTGATGAGAAGTGTTTTAACTTAAATGAAGCAATAAGTGAAGTTGTGATCTTAAATCTCCATAGTCTTAATTTAATTAGTGGAATAGTAGTTAATTTATATAGTTTGTAATTCATTCGTTTAAATAAGAATGAGTTGGTTACGGGTTAGTACTTGGTGATTTTTATTAAATAATTCTCTGTGGGAACGATACTCAACTTATCACTTTATTACTTGTTGACCACGTATACTTACGTGTTGTGCGTAACTAAATTTTACCCAACAATGATCTCATCATGATTCTAAAAGCATTGCTTAAAAATATGGGTTTATCATATATTATTAAAACAACAACATGTAGATAATAAATGCCTTTAATAAATAATTTTTTATTAATAAATAAATAATATTGATTACAAAGTATATGCTTTATCATCATACATGATTGACTTGTATGCATACTACTTTCAAATTGCGGCATCATGTGAGCCTTGGAATCATGTGATCACAGATTCAGTTTACTGAATCTAGATTCGGTTCCCGAGATGGACATTTTCAGCTGTAAGCAGCTTGTAAATTATTCACGGTGTTTAAATTTCTTTAGATGGCTTCCATGCCCATGAGGAGTTCGGCACTGATTTATATATTATTTTCTCGAAGATGCTTCGCATCTCAAAAATAAAAGCAATCAAGCCAAACATTTAATAAAATGGAAGTATCAAAGGCCTCAATTACTATTGAGCACAGGGTTTGAAAAACCTCTTTTATAAAACCTCATTGATACATCTTTTTAAAACTAATTATATAAATTCAAACCCTGTGTATTTAGGTACGAACGAGGCATAACACTACTTTCAAATAACTGCACATTGACCCCCCACACACATTCATATAACAGTTTAATTAAAAAGTGGTGGTCACCGTGGTAACACGGATGTCGGGGGGTACCGAACACCTTCCCTCTGCATAAGCAAGTTCCCGGACCCTAATGAATCTCGGTTTCATAGACCCGTTTACCAGTGTCACATCACTGGGTCAATGTGTAAATCTTTTCTCGGTTGTGTTGGTACAACATTTAAAAAACCAACTGGCAACTCTTACAGTTAAATCGTCGACATATAAATGTCGGAAATTTTCACAACTTGTTTTTTCAAACAAATCTCACCTAACATGAGAACACCAAAAATAAGAACAGAAGAAGGACAATAAAAATCCCAACGTCGACAGGTGGCGACTCTGCTGGGGATCTCCAGGTAAGAGGACTTAAGCAGCTACTACAAGCTTTTCAAAACTGTTACATGCTTGTGTGTGGATGTTGCATTTATATTTTTTGATGAATGTGTACGAATGAATTTTACTTATTGTACTGCAATATATCTATCTGTAATATTAGTGCTTCGTACATATCATCTTTCCCATAACGGTAAGACACGTTACATGTGAATATATGTTGTGTGGTTCCTCCACCAGGAGGCTATCCTGTATGTGTTTGATTACTAGACTCGTAGGGAGACTAATTCCAACGAGGCTCATGAAAGGCACCACACAGATTTGCTCCAGTTAAAAGATCGGATTAACTTCCCGTCAAGTAAATTGCGATGATCTGGGAACCTCCATGCCAAAAATCCGCGAGAGTAACCTAAGATAGGCCAGCCTCTGATAAACCAAATGCAGAGGAAAGTCTCTTCATACTTTCCATTTTCAATTACTTGTAAAGACAATTATGTGTAATTTTATTCCATGTAAATCTCTATGTAATGGAAAATATGAAGAATATGTGTACATGCATATTAAGGCTTGACATGCTATCAAATGACACCCGTTTTACAGGATAATATTCCTAAAATGAACACATTATGATAGCATGTAAACATTTTATACATTCCCTAAGACTAAACTACATAAGTTTTTATAGGGAAATAATTGGGTCTGCTACCCGTTCAAAGTCCAAAAAGGCCACAAGCCTATAGCCAATCATGTCTTCATGTGACCCGTCTAATTCTGTTCCTGTCTCTCGAGAAAAGTTTGATGGATTAAGCAAACAAATTACAGATTTGGTTGTTCTGCTTAAAGAACTACACCAGTCTACTCAGGGTTCATGAATACCCGTACATATAGAATCCTCTGCATAGGGAGGAGCACAAGGTTCGGATAAAATAATTCCTGAACTTCAGTTGGATACGACCAATAATATTCCTGAAAACACCCATCTTAAAGAAGATCTAGACACCGGGGATATCAAGAAAAAAGTCCTTCAAATGGAAGAGACCATTCGGTCTATAAAAGAGATTGGAGCACACGGGAGTGTTTCCTATGCTAATCTTTGTATATTCCCTAGTGTTCATTATCCAGAAAAGTTCATGACTCCTGACTTTAAAAAGTATGATGGGTTAGGAGATCCTTATACACATTTGAAGGTATTCATTGGAGAACTCAGATCTTATGCCGAGAATGAGAAGCTCAGAATGCCGCTGTTTCAAAAGAGTATAACTGGAGAAGCCCGATCATGGTACACCAGATTAAAAAATTCTAAAATACATAGCTGGGAAGAGTTAGCTCATGCCTTCCTTACTCAGTACATCTTTCAGTCTTAGATGGCTCCTGACCAGTACCAAATTAACAAGGTCAAAAAATAGTCCAATGAGTCATTTAGAGAGTATGTTCAAAGGTGGAGGTGCCTTGCTGCTCAAGTTATTCCTACTATGACGGAATCAAAAATGGTGATGACCTTCATAGACATACAAGAAGCTCTTTTCTATGAGAGTCTTAGCTGACATTGTTAAACCATTTTCTGAAATGATCAAACATGGAGAGATGGTTGAGATGAGATTGAAGTCAGGAAAAATTCAAGACCTAGCCGCTCTGAAAGTTGTTGCTGAGCACATTCAGTCCGGAACTTATGGAAACAACCCCCGGAGTGTCCATAAAGAGAAAGAGGAGGATGTTTTCTTGATACTACAAGGTTAAAAAGGCAGTCAGAACATGCCTATCCAGAGGAGAAACCACTCCCTTTTTCCAGCACAGTCTTTCATCCCCACATTGCCAAAGGGTGGAGAAGTCCGACACAATTGAGTATTCATACCCCTAGGGGATTCGCTCGAGAATGTTCTCAATCTTTTGACTACTCAAAAGAAAATTACACATCTTCTTCCACCAGCCAACCCGAATAGGAAAGGTTACAATGCTATAAGGAAATGTGATGATCATGTCGGGGCACCGGAACATGACACTCAGGATTGCTGGGCCTTGAAACACAAGATCCATGATTTAATTGACAATGGGGAGATTGTCATGACTAAACCCAACCAACCTCATGTGCAAGACAATCCTCTTCCTCGACACAAAGAAGAAGAGGTCAATATAATTAATTGGAGCAGTGGACAGAGTTCCAATTACGTTGTTGAACCTTTCCAGACCAGCAAAGACGGTGCTAATAGATGGGATTAAGCGCAGTTCTAGTTTATGATGGAACAAAAGATTAAGGCTTTTTGCAAGCAAGTAGACCAATTGGCAGAACTGGTGATCCATCAACACCAAGTCACACGCCAATTAGTCAGTCAAGAGCATGCTAGTCTCCTTCCTTTTGTCATGAATACTCCATCATCACCTTCAAAAAGTGAAACATAGGAGGATAGAATTGCAAAAAGAGCAAGTGCCAAAGCTCGTCAGGATTTTGCCAACAAACGGGAATTTGCGTACCTTGGCCAACCTATGAAGGAGATATTTCAGATGCTGATCAATGAAGGAAGAATTACATCCCTTCTAACTCTAAATATTCCCCGTTCTAGACGGTTTAATTCCAATGGAGTATGTCAGTATCATTCCCATTCTCGAGATTACAACACAGAAGAATGATGGGCACTCCGCCACCTCATTCAGAATTTAATTGACAGCGCTGTCTTGTAAATGGAAGATGAAGAGACTTTGTTACTCGAGAGTGGGAACACATGTCCTACAAAATAGAAGGACGACGTAGCAGTTATATCTGCTGAGGATGATTTGGTTGCCAGACCACTTACAATACAAGCAATTCAACTCAAAGGTGCTGACAATCCTTTGAAAGTGGCAGCACCAGAGCTAATTCTCTTGCCATCTAGGCCATAGTATCATGTTGTCAGCTTGAAAAAAGTCCCATAGAATTATGGGCAAGCTGAAGGATATACCTCACATACAACTGTTGCAGTGGTGAAGGAGAATCCACTGTATCTTCCCCATCGGGTGATGAAGCCTACCATCAAATCAAATGGGAAAGTTCCCATAGAGGAAATTGAAGAGTTCCTTCGTACCATGGGCCATAACGAAGCCAAGGTGGTTTTAAGCTTGAGAGAAGCTCCATAACAAATTTCCATACTGAACTTAGGTTTCTCTTCCGAAGATCACAAGAAGATATTGCTAAGGGTCTTAGAAGAAGCACATTTACCGAAATTAGTGGATGTGGAAAAATTCCAACATCTAGTTGAGCACATTTTTAACAACAATATGATATCTTTCACTGATGAAGACATACCCGCTGAACGGACTGGTCATTGTAAACCGTTGCACATAGCGGTTTTGTCCTCCAGATAATGGTAGGAGGAGTCTTGATAGATGGAGGTTCATCTCTGAATATCTGTCCCTATGCTACCTAGGAGAAGATGAATATCAACCGCAAGAGGATCAAAATCAGCCATACGGTTATCAAAGCTTTTGATGGGTCCCGACGAAACACCGTTGGAGAAATTGAAATGCTAGTGGAGATTGGTCCACATACATTTAGCATATCTTTTCACGTGCTTAGAATAGCTACATGATACAATCTGCTGTTGGGAAGACCGTGGATTCATATGGCTGGAGCCGTCCCTTCCACCCTTTATCAGTAACTCAAGTACATTATCAATAATAGCCTAGTCACTATTAATGCTGAGCAGCCGGAATGTCCTGAACAAGATGACATACCACTCATCAGCTTTAATTCAGAAGTTAAGCCAATCAGTTTCCATGCCCTGGAGGTGAGAAACACTCATTACCATCGCATTGGGGCTCCACCTCTCATACCCAAGATTTCTGCCGAGGTAATGTCGGCCACTCAAGAGATGATATCATTGGGTCATTAACTTGGACAAGGGTTGGGAAAATATCATCACGGTATTAAGCACCTAATTCAAGTTCCCAGTCAAACAGGGACAGCTAGATTAGACTATTCTACTAGCTCCAGTCACAGGAATCCTCACAAGCACAGACAGATTTCTTCATCTTCAGCCATAAGGCAATTATCTCCACCTACAGATCCTGAGCCTATACAGTCTCTGGTAAAGGTTCCAGCCCATGTTATGGCTATGCTATTTCCCAAACTGATACCGATTAAATCAAAAGAGGTCCTGACTCCTGATCCTGAAGTGGAAGAGAGGGAACGAAGACATAAACAAGATATTACCAGGAGTTTATCTCATCTACGCATCCTTTTTCATGATGAACACACACATAGATACACTTCAGACGATGATTTTCCCAAAATTATGGTCATCATTCGGGAGAAGGAGGACGATGATCGTCACTTCATTACTGCCATCCACTAGGACTTCACCCTTGATAATTGTAGCAACACTCCTTGCATTTGTCGCGAAGGGTAAAAAGGGCAAAATCCCTCTGCCCTATAGATAGTTTTAACTGCTTACTTTTCTGTACAGTATTTTTATCAGTACATGCTAACACTTTGTATGATTGAATAGTTTCATATATTAAGTGAAATCATATTTTGTTTCAGGACTCTGAATTTAGATGTGCTTGTACTTGCTGATGAGGTGCCTTTTCTCCACAAGGACTGTAACTTTGATGAAAAGTTGGACTTATACTTGATGGAAATACAAGAGGACATTGAGATACCTCAGGAGATCAAGGAATGGGTCAAAGACAAACCGAAACCAAATCTTGATCAAACCACCTCATTCAATCTCAAAACCTTAGAAAGCCCTAGGTTGATCCAGATTGGTACAGACCTCACTACAAACCAAAGAAATGACATGGTTGCGCTATTAACCCAATTCCAGGATGTGTTTTCATGGTCTCATGAAGTACATGGTGGGTTTGTCCACAGACATCGTCATCCATCGCCTTCCCATTAAAGAGGGATTCAAGCCACTTAGGCAGAAGCTCAGGCGATTAAAACCTGAGTGGAGTTTAAATGTTAAAGAAGAAATTGTTAAAAAAATTCAAGATGGCATCATCATGGTGTCCACATATCCTGAATGGCTATCAAATATAGTCCCCGTGCCTAAACTGAGAGGAAAGGTGCGATTTTGCGTGGATTACTGGGATCTGAATAAAGCTTGCCTTAAGGATAGCTTTCCTGTTTCATTTATCCACATTCTCATTGACAATACTGCTCAATATGACATGTACTCATTTGCTGATTGGTTTGCGGGGTATAATCAAATCATGGTTGCTGAGGAAGACCGTGAGAAAACTGTATTCATCACGCCTTGGGGAACCTTATGCTATAAACGGTTGTCATTCAGCCCTCATCATTGCCGGAGCAACCTACCAGCAAGCTATGATGGCTCTTTTCCATGACTTAATGCACAAATAGATAGAGATCTATGTGGATGACATCATTGTCAAATCTCGAAGGGAAGAAGACCACTTATATCATCTCAGAAAGCTTTTTAACAGGTTACGTAAGTACAACTTGAAGTTGAATCCAGCCAAGTGCGCCTTTGGTGTTAAATTAAACAAGTTGCTAAGTTTCCTAGTCAGCCACAAAGGGATTGAGTTGGATCCCAACAAAATCCAGGCCATCAAAGAAATTCCCATTCCTCAGACAGAGAAGGAAATACGGGGATTTTTTGGAAGAATCAACTTCATTAGTTGGTTCATTTCTCAACTCACAGCAACCTGTGAGCCTATCTTCAAGTTGTTAAGGAAGAACTCCTCCATGAAATGGAATGATAAGTGTCAGAAAGCCTTCCTTACAATTAAAGAGCAGCTGGTTAACGCTCTTATTTTGGTACCACCCAGGGATGATGTTCCCCTGTTCATGTACCTGTCCATTAATGACAATGCCATGGGCTGTATGCTGGGACAAAAAGACAATAGAGGCAAAGAGCGAGCTATCTACTACCTCAATAAAAGATTCAGTAACAGTGAACACAAGTACACTCTTATAGAGAAGAGTTATTGTGTTTTAGCATGGGCTTCCATGAGGTTACAACATTACCTCAATGGCCATACAACCCATCTCATATCTCGCGTGGATCCTCTCAAGTACGTGTTCAGTAAACCCATGTTAAATTGTTGGCTGTCCAGATGGAAATTGATCCTACAATAATTTAACATCGTCTACGTGATACAAAAGTTCATTAAAGGTCAAGGAATTGTGGATCAACTGGCCGCCGCACCTGCAGGGGATTTCAAACCCTTAGAAACATACTTGCCCGATGAAGGGGTAATGACAGTCCAGCAACACCATCAGTATAATGCATTCCATACGTGAAAAATGTATTTTGATGGAGCTGTTAACATGGAAGGTTCTGGATCTGGAGCAGTTCTAGTATCCGGTACAGGGGAGCAGTATCCCGTCGCCGTCAAATTACAGTTTATCAGCACCAATAACACAGCTGAGTATGAAGGCTTTATTATGGGACTCAAACTTGCCCAATCAATGGGTATCCGACAGTTAACTGTCTTTGGGGATTCAGAATTGGTAATCAGACAGACCACATGAATCTATCACACCAAAGAGATACATTTGCTGCCTTACTATTGATAAGTTTTACAGATGGCTTTGGAGTTTGAAGAAATCTCCTTCCTCCACATTCCTCGGAATAGGAATGATTTTGCGGATGTGCTAGCAACTTTGGCCTCCTTGATAAACATACATAACAAGGAAAATATGTCAAAAATCCCTATTTGACCTACAAAAGGCTCCAGCCTATAGGAATTACATTGGAGAAGTATCGGATGAGTTACCTTCCATCCAACACCCTTGGTATCATAAAATCAAGGAGTACTTGCAAGATGGATTTACACCCGCTGAGGCGAGCGCAACTGAAAGAAGGCGAATCCATTGACTGGCTATGAAGTTCTATTTGAGCGGAGATGCACTTTATAAAAGAGATGCAGGAATAGGTCTCCTCAGATGTCTGAACAATGACTATGCTCAGAGGCCCATGGATGAAATCCATGGTGGAATATGTGGCCCACACATGAGCACCCCCTACTTGTTAAAAAGATCTTCAGAACATGGCATTACTGGCTCTCGCTTAAAGCTGACTGTGATGATTACGTCAAGAGATGCTATTAATGCCAAATTCATGGGAATGTCATCCAAGCCCCTCCGAGGGAGCTCCACAATATGGGTTCACCTTGGCCCTTCTCAATGTGGGGAATGGACGTAATCGGGCCCATCGAGCCCAAAGCCAGTAATGGCCATCGATTTATTTTCACCATGATCGACTACTTCACCAAATGGGTAGAAGCAGCCTCCTTCCCCAGGGTTACCAAAGAAGTCGTCATTACTTTCATCAGAAATAATGTCATTTGTCGATATGGACAACCGGAGGTAATTGTGTCAGATAATGCTAAGAACCGGAGTTGTGAAGTAAATTCCACATCAAACACCTTAACTCCGTCATCTACCATTTAAAGATGAATGGGGCTATTGAATCGGCTAATAAGAACATCAAGAAGATCATGCAGAAGATATCCGCTAATCATAAAGGATGGGCTGACCTCTTGCCTCTGACTCTATTAGCCTACAGAACTTCAATGTGTACTTCCACTAGGGCAACCCCCTACTCATTGAGCTATAGGATGGAAGCAGTGCTCCCCATAGAGGTGGAAATGAAATCCCTCAGAGTGTTGATTGTCACTCAGCTGGATGAAGACCAATGGTTATAAGACAGATATCACCAATTGTCTCTAATAGACGAAAGGCGAAGTGATGTTATCTTCCATGGTTAATTATACCAACAAAGTATCACCAGATCCTACAATAAAAAAGTCCGGCTATGGCAGTTTAAGCAATATGACTTGGTTTTAAAGAAGATCATTGACAACCAAGATCAAGCAAAGGGAAAATTCGCTCCAAACTGGGAAGGCCCGTTTATTGTCAAGGAGGTGCTTTCAGATTACAGGAAATGGATGGCGACGAATTTCCATAGCTCATCAACTCAGACACCGTGAAAAGGTACTATGTCTGAAGTTACCATCAAGCAAACATCTTGGTTTTGGATCACCAGATCAACAGTCATTTCAGGTTCTCTAACCCTTATTACACACAACCCTTTCTTCATAATCATTTGCCTTATCAGGGAAACACACTCTTCAAGCCAACAGCCTGGTTTTTAGATATTTCATTTCACACTCCATACAATTTTGGTTATCCAACCGGGGATTGAACCCTTCCCCTGCAGTTTGTCCTGAACATGGGATCAAACTTTTTCACACCCGCAGTTTGTCCTGAACATGGGATCAAACTTTTCTCCACAGTTTGTCCTGAACACGGGATCAAACTTTTTTGGCTACAAATCGTCCAGAACACGGGGTGAACTATGTCGACCTGATCTCCCCGATACCTGGGAGTACGTAGGTGATAGGTATTATTTTATTTTTTATATTTTGATGATAACAATTATGTTTTTAATAAATATTTAATTATTTATTTATTTAATTATTTTCTATTTTTAAACATTAATTAATTTTTATTAACCTTGATAAACTATATGTCAAGTGTTAAATAAATTAATTCATATATTATTCAAGGCATGAATACCCTATTTCTTTTTTTAAAATTTAAGTTGGGCAAAATATTTTTATAAAATACTTAAAACTATCAAAAATAATATATATATATATATATATATATATATATATATATATATATATTATACTGTATATAAGTATGGTTAATATATATAATATGACAAGTATACTAATATATACTAAGTACATATGTAACAAATTAATGCTTGCATGTAATACCACTTACTTGTCAAAATCGTGTGTGCATTGTGACAATTAGTGTGGGATGAAAAACCGAGCATGCTGTCAAGTTATTAAAACATGTGGTCAAAACTTTGTAATTAATACCATGTTGATGAAGTGGCGCCTAGGTGATTTTTTAACTCCTAACGCGTAAAGGCATGGCTAAATCTCGACCATTCAATTCAAAAATGCTTGATCATAACAGTTAATTCAAAAATCAAATTTTGAAATTACAATTTTACCCCAACTTCAAAATTCCTATAAATAGGGAGTATTTCATTCATTTAGTTTTTACCAAATCAGTGAAAAAAAAGTCATACTCTCCTTGCCTACATTCTCTCTAAGTTTTATATCTCTTCATACAAAAGTTCTGATTATTTTTGAAGAGAAAAATTGGTCCAAGTATTGAGATAAGTTTAATTTCTGCTGAATTATTTCTTACTTGTGTTATATCTATAGATATACAATTACTTATTGTTTTACACGATTTTATATATCCATATTTCATCTATTTATCAAATAAAAAGATATTTGGGCGTCGCAAGGCTACGGAGATAAACCTCTACGGAGAGGAATCCGACCGTACGATTCCTTATAGTCTTTAGAAACCTTGTATTGATATTGTTTATATAAATATTGTTAAATAGATACGACACTTGATAGCTTAAAATAACACTGAGATACTGCTCCAAAAAGAGTAGTCATCCGAACCGGATTTGAGAATCGTAGTGATCTATTGAAAATATTTATATAAATATCAATTGTGAAAATTATAAATTCTGTTATACTTGGGCGCCGCAAGGCTACGGAAGATAAACCTCTATGGAGAGGAATCCGACCGTACGATTCCTTATAGTACCGGGTGACACTATTTATAAAGAGTTCACATAATAGATAAAATATTTCTATATATTATTTGAGTTAAACAAATAATATTTGTTATATCAACTTGTGCTTAACTGAAATTATATTTGATCTAATTTATTCTTTCATACAAGTATTGTTTTATAAAATTAGTTCATAAAATACTTGATAACTCAGAAATAATCCATAGAAAAATAATCTTTATTTTATAAAATTATTAATTCTTTATAAAAGTGTTCTAATATCATATACTTGCTTAATCAGAAGCATATTTTCTCAAATATAAAAATCTCTGAACTTTTATAAATATATTTGCTCTTTAATTGATATCTGCTTATTTAAGAAGCATCCATATGTATTAAATTCTTATCTGCTTATTTAAGAAGCATTTTGTTGTAAAATCATTTGTAAAAAGAGAAAAGGTCAGAGTTAGTTTATTTTATATACCCGTGAGAAAGACGAGTAATTCTTTGACCAAGACCAGAGTCTTAGAGAGGTCAGCGGGAAGTTGGGTCTCTAGTGTACTTGTGAGGTGAGGAAGAGGCTGTTATTTTAAGACCAGATCATAGAATAGAACTGAACTCAAAAGAAGTACAACTAAGCTTAAGGAGGGATCTGGGAGCCTGCTGTCAAAAATAGATTAGTTGGGAATAGTTAGAAGTTTGTCTATAAAATTTTGTATAGGCTTCTTTACCTGTTAAAGGAGTTGTTATTACTGATATTAATAGGATCTCAAGTTCCAAGTAGGAACTTGAGACTGGACGTAGCAACATACCAAGGGGTGTATGTTGTGAACCAGATAAATCTCTGTGCATTGTGTGATTGATTTTTACTGTCTTAGTTTATTATTATTTCTAACACTGCAAATTAATTATACAAAAATCAAAAAGGCTTAAGATATTTTTTTTAATTGATAATAATCTATTCAACCCCCCTTCTAGATTATTATTGGACTTTCAATTGGTATCAGAGCAGTGCTCTTTAACTTGTTTATTGAGTATATACTAGGCATACCTAAGAGTAGATCCATGGCCTACAATGCTACTAGGTTGCGGGGAAGGACTATCCATGTCCAGACCTCCACTATTTGATGGTACAAATTTTGCCACCTAGAAAAACATATTCAAAATCTATGCCAAATCACAAGGAATCAAAATTTGGTGTGCCATCGAACGAGGTGTACAAATTCCAACCAAAATTGAAGGAGAAAAGACTGTCGAGAAAGACAAAAATGAATTCACCACTGAAGAAGAAGAAATCATAAATATTGCATCTCGAAGCGGAACAAGTGCTAACCAGTGCCTTAATTGAAAAAGAATATAAAAGAGTTTGTAACTGTAAAAATGCAAAAGAAATTTGGGAAAAACTGATTGTAACCTATGAAGGTACCAATCACATCAAAGAAACCAGAAAAGATGCTCTAATTCAAGAATATGAAAGTTTCAAGCTTGAGGAAGGTAAAAAGATCATTGATATGGAAACTCGATTTTCCAGAATCATTGATGAGCTAGAGCAATTGGGAAAAGCATACACTACAAATGAGAAAAATAGAAGAATTATCAAAGCTCTTCCATCTATTTGGAAAATGAAGGTTACAGCAATAAAAGAAATGCAAGATCTAACCACATATCCTATGGAGAATCTTATTAGAAATCTTCGTGCTCACGAAGTAGATGTGTTCATTGAAAAAGCTGGATCAGACACAGATCTCAAGAAGAAAGGAATCGCCTTCAAAGCTCTCCCGGTGGATCAGGAAAGTGACGACGAAGAACTTTTTAGTCTAGACAACAATGAAGTTGCTCTATTATCCAGACAACTCAGAAGGGTAATTCAAAGAAAAGCAAGAAAGTACGGCAAAGGTTTCATGAAAACAAACAACTTTAACAACTTCAAAGGCAAACAATTTTTCAAACCAAAGACGCATGGAGGAAATTTCAAAACAAATAACAACAACTTCAGAAGTACCAATCCAAATGAAAATTCAAACACATGTTTCGAATGTAAGCAGCCTGGACACTTCAAGAAGGACTGACTGTCCAAAACTAGTCAACAACAAAGTTTTTGTAGCCGAAAAAGGATGGGATCTAAGTGACGAGGAAGAAAGTACTGAGCAAATTGAAGAAGTGGCAAATTGAAGATAATGACTCATCACCAAAATCTGAGGTAAATTCTGAACATCAACTGCCTAGCATTTCATTTTCTTTATACACACTAGAAAATATAAATGAAGAACACTATGAATTACAAGAAGCTTATAGTCATTTATATGAAAGTAATGAACTATTAAAAGAAGAATTAGAAAGATTAAGAAAAATAAATACAAGCCTTGAAATTGAAAATGCTAATTTAATTATTTTGTTGACTGCTATCTCCGGTATGATCCTTATTGTGGTACCTCGGTTGACCGTACTCGTTATCTCGCTCCAACAATTGAGCCCTGTTAACAACATCTGAATAGAGAGAAAATTTATGAGAGATGAGATATTGTCGTATGCCGGGTTTCAAACCTCTCAGAAACATCCGCGTCATACGTTCCTCATTCTCCACCAAATGAGGTGCAAACCTGGATAACTCTGCAAACTTTGCCTCGTACTAAGATACCGTCATGTTATTTTGTTCTAATCTGATGAACTCCACTTCCTTCATATGACGAACACTTTCAGGAAAGTATTTGTCATTAAATAGTTTCTGAAACATCTCCCAAGACATGCTGAGTGCGGCTGGATGGGTACGCTTCACAGACTCTCACCAGTAGTTTGCCTCGCCACGGAACATAAAGGTGGCGAATGGAACCTTCTGTTCCTCTGTGCATCCCAAGACATCGAATATCTTGGTAATTTGCTTGACCCATGTCTCCGCTATGATCGGGTCTGGCTTTCCCTTAAATTCTGGCGGTCCCAGCTCTTTGAACTGCTTGGCTGTGACAACCCGTGAATTGTTATCATTTCCTCCTGTATTTTGAACACGAGTCTCCCTCGTCTGATTTTGCATGAACTGCAAAAAGTTTCTAAACATTGCGTCGTTCATTGTCTGATCAGTGGTGTTGTTCACAGGAGGAACATTGCCAGCCTGTTGCACGTTCTCCTCGTTGGTGAGTACAGGACGTCTCCACGGTCTTATTTCCATTGTTAATATTCTCAGTCGACATTCTCAAATACTGTCATAAAACAAGGGTTAATTAAGGAAATCAATATATCACATAATATCCCTATATACTGACCAACTAACAAATAAGCTTAGGTAGGACACACTAGCGAAGGATTTACTCGTCTCTCCCCTCCTAGTTCTATTCCCCGATCTCCGCCAGAGATCATATCCCTAAGCTCTGATACCAACTGTGACGCCCCCATAATAGGTCCATTCCATCCAACCCATTTTGAGTCGCCAAATACATGGTACAGAAACAACTACAACTTTTACAACCCATAAACTGTGAGTTTGAATACAAACATTGTCATCTAGACAATACACATACCCAACTATGTCCTCAATACAATTATTGATATATTATTTTACAAAAATGGTGAGGACTACTAAACAACTCTCTCAAGGACCATCAATTCATACCCCGACTCGTACTCGCTATATTCTCGTCTCCTGAGAAGAAAAATGGAACAAAAAGGAAAAGGGTGAGCGCAACTAGCTCAGTAAAGAATATTATGACTAAGATAATATACAACAAATTATCGTTAATCTTCAACATGGAAAAATCTAATAGAATACAATAGACAACAAGTTTTAAATCAATATTCGCAGCGGAAAATATTAATTCATAGAAGAGTTACGTAGATGATGAAATCTACTAATGTCTATGAATTTAACAGTCCATCAACAGTATTTTTATCCCTGTAACATCAATCAATGCACATCTTGAATCATATATTCATCCTTGCACTACAGGCCAAGGATATTCATCTGTTGGTCATGTTCATCTAAACACCTGTTCATCTTTGCACTACGGGCCAAAGATATTCATCAGAAATCATCCATCTTTGCACTACAGGCCAAAGATATTCAGTAGTAACATCATTTAAGACTGAAGATGTTAAAAAAAAAAATTTTAAAGAAGTGAATCCAGTGAAACAAAATGACAAGGATTAAGGATTAAGGATTCGTACTTTATTTTATCCATGTCCAAAAATACCTCAAAAATAATCAAAGTGGTGTAAAATTCAAGAATGATCAAAACATGGATACAATCAAAGCTAGTATCCACAATAGATATTTTGGACGAAAAGAAAAAAAATAATTTTTCTGTGAAAGTGCCGTATTCGTGAATAGTGCCGTATACGTGAATAGTACCGTATACGTGAATAGCAACTCCGGCACAAAAATTTCCAAATTTGATAAAAAAAAGTTCACCAATATTCCGGCATAATGATATTGAAGAAAAAATATCATTTGAGAAGAAAATAACATCCCTTACCTCAAAATAGCCGTACTTCTGACTGAATTTCGGTATAGTGCTGACAGAAACTCGCACCGTATAGCAACACTCAAAGTATACTCACAAGAATACGCTCGATAATATAGAGAGAGAAAGAGTGAAAACTTTGTTTCTGGTGTGATTTTCAATTCTAACTTAGCCCTCTATTTATAGAAAAATGTTAGAACGCCAAAGGAGACTAAATTAATATAATATTAATATTTACAAAACATTCAAGCCAACCACCAAGGAATCTGATTTTAGACATCAAACACATGTTAAAGATGCCCACCAACCTTTGAAAAACGTTTTTGTTGAAAATAATAATTAAAACTTCCAAAAATAAATTATTTCGGAACTCCGGAACTTCAATAATTCACAATAAATAGCCCTTTTATTAGAAAATTCGAATCTCGTGACTTTTTATAGGAATTTCAATTCTCTACAACTTTGCAGAAGAAAGTTTTTCCAAATTCCAAATAGAAATTGACCGAAATCTACAAACGGGCAATTTTATAGTCTATACTCAATTTTCGGTCAAAAATTATGTCCACCGACACACAAAACATGTGTTAAACATTTAATGCCACAAAAATACTCTACCTCCTCATATACTCATATATCCCGCATTCATTGTAAAAATATCATCGTTAATATATTATTAAAATAATATATTTAAATGAATTATTTTATCAGAAAAAGATAAAATATTAATTTTCAACAATTGTCACACTAAAAATTTTCTCCATCTATATCCACATAAAATAAATAATTTCTTTATCATAATAATCAATAATTAATTATCAAAAATAATATTACCGAATCACAGTACTGACAACCAGGCCGTTCCCAGGATAGAGGGGGCTTTCCAATAAGGATTTCTCCTTACTGGCACGCAATTAGATGACCAAACCTCTCATTGACAGAACTTTCTAGACATTACCAATAATGTTATCTGATAATATTATTCAAATAATATGAATTATTGATCTGATAATGGAAAATACTGTGCAATGACAATTATTGAAACAATAATAATATAAATATCAACGCAGCAATTATTGAATCAATAAAGTAATGAACAGTAACTCCTGTAGCAATTATTGAGTAGTGCCTTCTTACGTAAGGATCAATAATTCAAAATACTGTGCAATACCGTGTGCTACTGTGCAACAACGCGTATTACTGTATTTTAACCACCGGGTATTCCAACAGTGTAAACGGTAACAACTACGCCGTTATTTTTAAACAACTTATATTTGTCGTTTTCTTCCTCCAATCGCTTTCCGTTATGGGGCCCACACATGGCTGCGCCGTCGTACGAATATTCCCCGACAGTACGAATATTCCACGACCAAATGAATATTCTCCGACAACAATGAATATTTTATAACCACTTGCTTATTTTGAAACATTTGCGTATTTTACCCATAACTATCCACATTAATCAAATCAACCCTTACTATTCAAAATAATAATTAAAGGAATTTAAATTTCGTTTATTAATTATTTGGGGTCTTACAAATGTTTTATTCTAAACACCAAAAGACACTTAATGAAATTTGATCCTAAATCTGATGAAGGAATTTTTCTTGGATACTCTTTTAATAGTAAGGCATACAGAGTTTTCAACAAAAGAAGTCTAGTTGTGGAAGAATCAATGAATGTGACTTTTGATGAAACTCTGCCTCCTCCTAAATATAAAGAACTGACTGATAATGATGTTGTCATTGAAGATATTCTCAGAAATATGGAAGAACCAAAACTAGATAATGCATCTCCACCTAGTATTTATAATCCTCTTGAAAATCCAAACCCTCAGTTGAATGATTTGCCTAAAGAGTCTCATGTTATTAAAAATCATCCAATAGAAAATGTTATTGGTAATATTGAACAAGGAGTTATCACTAGATCACAAGCACATAATCTAGTTGGTCATTTGTCTTTCTTTTCTCAAATTGAACCAAAATTGATAAAAGACGCTTTACTAGATGAAGACTGGATATTGGCTATGCAAGATGAACTTGAACAATTCACTAGAAACAAAGTATGGGAATTAGTCCCACAACCTTAGAATATTTCAATTATTGGAACTCGATGGGTATTTTGTAATAAACTTGATGAAAATGGAACTGTTATTCGTAATAAAGTAAGATTAGTTGCACAAGGATATAATCAAATGGAAGGAATTGACTATGATGAAACATATGCTCCTGTTGCTAGAATTGAATCTATTCGTATGATGTTAGCATTTGCATGCCATAAGAATTTTAAACTGCTTCAAATGGATGTAAAATCTGCTTTTTTAAATGGTGTTATAGAAGAGGAAGTTTATGTTAAACAACCTCCTGGATTTGAAGATTTCAATCATCCTGAGTATGTTTATAAATTACATAAAGCTCTATTTGGTTTAAAACAAGCTCCTAGAGCTTGGTATGAAAGGTTGAGTAAATTTTTATTAAAAAATGGCTTTAAACGAAAAACTGTTGATACTACCTTGTTCACTAAAAATAAAAATGATGACATTTTGGTAATTCAAATATATGTTGATGATATTATTTTTGGCTCTACTAACATTACTATGTACAATGAGTTTTCTGAAAGTATGAGTAAAGAATTTGAAATGAGCATGATGGGAGAACTAAAATTCTTCCTCGGATTGCAAATCAAACAAGGAGAAAAATGTATTCATATATCTCAGTCTAAATATTGTAAAGAAATGATCAAGAAATTTGGCCTAAAATCAGCAAAACCTTTTAACACTCCTATGTCAACAACTGATAAACTAATTATCAACAAAAATGACAAATTTATTGACTCAAATAAATATTGAGGAATGATCGGATGTTTATTATATATAACTGCTAGTAGACCTGACATCATGTTTAAACGAAGAACTGTTGATACTACCTTGTTTACTAAAAATAAAAATGATAACATTTTGGTAATTCAAATATATGTTGATGATATTATTTTTGGCTCTACTAACATTACTATGTGCAATGAGTTTTCTGAAAGTATGAGTAAAGAATTTGAAATGAGCATGATGGGAGAACTAAACTGTGACGCCCCCAAATCCAGGTTCTCTAACCTCAGATTCAGTGCTCACGATCTATCATCATCATAAGCATTCTATAACTATTTCGAAATAATAAACATACATTGTTCATTATAATAAAGTCTCATAACATGGTCTCAAGGTCTCCATAACCTTAACTTTAAATACACCATTTATAATACAAATAGTTTACTTAAGAAATTCCATTAGATAATAACTAATTTAACATTCATTATAAATTACTCCTGGATCTTGCCCTTGCCCTTGTCCTTCATGTTGGATCCTTCGGGCTTAACTGAAATAGATGTCATGATATAGCAAGAGTAAGCAACAAATTTGCTTCACAAGTTTATATAGATAAGGAAGATATATCATGACTTAGAAAGAAATATTGCCTTCAATGTTCAACAATAATATAAGATTGTGAAGGAACATGAATTAATAATCAACAATTGAATATTCGATAATTGAATAACATGATCTGAGTGGTTTTGAATAACCATGAACATTTGCCAAGGTGCTCAGTGATTTAAACTGGACCTTTTAATAAGTTTTGGTATTCAAGGGGATCAGCCTTTCATACCCCGTGATTTATGCATAAACACTTAATAATCCGACATTGATATCATGCCTTAATTAAATTCATCCTTTTCTCAGTCAAGAGTTCTTACCATATCAATTAATAAGAACAGTTATTTAAAACCCATTTGATTTAACAAATTTAGACATGCTTGATCTAGCTGATACAATTAGCATAGATTTATCCCATAAACAGTTCATAAATGAAGAACTTTAATTTAATTCACAGTTCAATGGCAGTAGAACGGAATTCAATTGCACAAAGTGCGAATTTCAATAATCAATAAAGACGTGAATAATCATCAATAATTATTCACTAACATGCTTTGAAAATAATAACTCAAGTTTGAGTTAGGAAACTTGCCTCGATCGTAGGTTACGGCTACGAAATTAATTTCTATCCACTATGCAGTTAAATTATCTTCCTTTGAGAGACCTATAATCAGTCTTTCAATTAGTCAATGTGTGACGCCCCCAAAATAAGTCCATTCCATCCAACCCATTTTGAGTCGCCAAATACATGGTACAGAAACAACTACAACTTTTACAACCCATAAACTGTGAGTTTGAATACAAACATTGTCATCTAGACAATATACATACCCAACTATGTCCTCAATACAATTATTGATATATTATTTTACAAAAATAGTGAGGACTACTAAACAACTCTCTCAAGGACCATCAATTCATACCCCGACTCGTACTCGCTATATTCTCGTCTCCTGAGAAGAAAAATGGAACAAAAAGGAAAAGGGTGAGCTCAACTAGCTCAGTAAAGAATATTATGACTAAGATAATATACAACAAATTATCGTTAGTCTTCAACAGGGAAAAAAAATCTAATAGAATACAATAGACAACAAGTTTTAAATCAATATTCGCAGCGGAAAATATTAATTCATAGAAGAGTTACGTAGAGGATGAAATCTACTAATGTCTATGAATTTAACAGTCCATCAACAGTATTTTTTTATCTCTGTAACATCAATCAATGCACATCTTGAATCATATATTCATCCTTGCACTACAGGCCAAGGATATTCATATGTTGGTCATGTTCATCTAAACACCTGTTCATCTTTGCACTACGGGCCAAAGATATTCATCAGAAATCATTCATCTTTGCACTACAGGCCAAAGATATTCAATAATAGCATTCTTTAAGACTGAAGATGATAAAAAATATTTTTAAAGAAACGAATCCAGTGAAACAATATGACAAGGATTAAGGATTAAGGATTCGTACTTTGTTTTATCCATGTCCAAAAATACCTCACAAATAATCATAGTGGTGTAAAATTCAAGAATGATCAAAACATGGATACAATCAAAGCTAGCATCCATAATAGATATTTTGGACGAAAAGAAAAAAAATAATTTTTCTGTGAATAGTGCCGTATTCGTGAATAGTGCCGTATACGTGAATAGTACCGTATACGTGAATAGTAACTCCGGCACAAAAAGTTCCAAATTTGATAAAAACGTTCACCAATATTTCGGCATAATGATATTGAAGAAAATAATATCATTTAAGAAGAAAATAACATCCCTTACCTCAAAATAGCCGTACTTCTGACTGAATTTCGGTATAGTGCTGACAAAAACTCGCACCGTATAGCAACACTCAAAGTATACTCACAAGAATACGCTCGATAATATAGAGAGAGAAAGAGAGAAAACTTTGTTTCTGGTGTGATTTTCAATTCTAACTTAGCCCTCTATTTATAGGAAAATGTTAGAACGCCAAATGAGACTAAAATAATAAATTAATATTATTTATTTTTAAAATTCATACGCATGCTTTTAAGACCAGCCACCAGCCATCTTTGAATAAATTTTCAGCAGCCCATGTGTTTGAAAAATCAAAAGTGGGGCCCACCCATAATTTAATAAAAATTATTTTATTTTCCGAAACTTCAATAATTCGTAAAAAAAATAGCTCGTTTATCAGAAAAATTCGAAACTCGCGACTTTCCATGGGAAATTCCATTCTCTACAACTTTGCAGAAGAAAATTTTTCCAAATTCCAAATAGAAATTGACCGAAATCCACAAACGGGCGATTTTACAGTCTATACTCAATTTTCGGTCAAAAATTATGTCCACCGACACACAAAACATGTGTTAAACATTTAATGCCAAAAAAATACTCTACCTCCTCATATACTCATATATCCCACATTCATTGTAAAAATATCATCGTTAATATATTATTAAAATAATATATTTAAATGAATTATTTTATCAGAAAAAGATAAAATATTAATTTTCAACAATTGTCACATTAAAAATTTTCTCCATCTATATCCACATAAAATAAATATTTTCTTTATCATAATAATCAATAATTAATTATTAAAAATAATATTACTGAATCACAGTACTGACAACCAGGCCGTTCCTAGGATAGAGGGGGCTTTCCAATAAGGATTTCTCCTTACTGGCGCGCAATTAGATGACCAAACCTCTCCTTGACAGAACTTTCTAGACATTGCCAATAATGTTATCTGATAATATTATTCAAATAATATGAATTATTGATCTGATAATAGAAAATACTGTGCAATGACAATTATTAAAACAATAATAATATAAATATCAACGCAGCAATTATTGAATCAATAAAGTAATGAACAGTAACTCCTGTAGCAATTATTGAGTAGTGCCTTCTTACGTAAGGATCAATAATTCAAAATACTGTGTAATACCGTGTGCTACTGTGCAACAACGCGTATTACTGTATTTTAACCACCGGGTATTCCAACAGTGTAAACTGTAACAACTACGCCGTTATTTTTAAACAGCTTATATTTGTCGTTTTCTTCCTCCAATCGCTTTCCTGTTATGGGGCCCACACATGGCTGCGCCGTCGTACGAATATTCCCCGACAGTACGAATATTCCACGACCAAACGAATATTCCCCGACAACAATGAATATTTTATAACCACTTGCTTATTTTGAAATATTTTTGTATTTTACCCATAACTATCCACATTAATCAAATCAACCCTTACTATTCAAAATAATAATTAAAGGAAATTAAATTTCATTTATTAATTATTTGGGGTCTTACACAATGTATAACATCAGATTATGTAATCACATAGATATTATACATTACATTTAGTTCTTATAAACATTATCATGTCAAGATAGTGTTACTATTAATTAACAACTACCTTTAATTCACATAATATTATTAACTTAAATAATATTTAATTCACCTTCTAGTATTATTGGTTCCCTAATAATACTTTCAATCATTTACTAATATTTTATTTCCTTTACTAATGTTATTATATTTAATAACATTTTATTTAATCTCGAATATTATTATTTAATAATATTTTAATTATTTAATAATAATACTTTAATCTAATATTATTAATTATTTAATAATATTTTAATTAAATTTTAATCTTAATATTTTTATTTACATAACAACATTATCTCATAATATTATTAATATTATAATAATATTTCAATGATTTATTAAATTAATAAACAATTTATTCTAATTGTTCATCCTTTATTAACCTCTTATTTAATATCCATAAAAGGTCATAAATAATATTTATTATTATAAATTACCAATATGCCATAAGATAGTCATGATATAACATATTATGAGCATTCAAGCATAAAAATCATATTTTTCTCATTAAAGACATCATTTAACTATTTATTTCCTTTTATTCATAACTCAACCATTTTTAGGAAAAATAGCAAACTGACTTCAAAATTTCTAAACTTCTGGATTTCTACAGATTATGAATTAACAATGAGAATTTAATTTTTCTAGAATTTTAGAAAATGATTTACTATTTTTAAAGTGCTCAAAACACTCGGATCTCGCTCTATTTTTAAAAACTTGAGTTTTGCTCAGAAAAATCTGAAATTTTCAGGGTATGTTCTCCTAACATATATGAAGCCTCTGTAACAATTTTAGAACGTTTCAGTGTATACACAGTGAGATATTCGAAGTTTAATATTTCGGAGTCCTTTACGGAAATGGCTATTACTCACAACCTATAAGTCGAAACGCGTCCGTTCTTTTTCCTGCGCGTAGATAACTTCATAAGGTACCTCTGTAATATTTTTCCAGATTTTTACAAGACAAGGAACTAATCGAAACAGCCTCATGATAAACAAGTCAGTAGCTGATTTAGAGTTTTAACCCTTAACAAACAAAGTGGGCTGTTTTGGGAAAAATAATCTTAAAGCTTTCAAAACATGCTAGATTTGTGTCCAATCACTTGGGTTTACTAGGTAACTCATGTATCTAGCAACCCCTTTTGACGGATCAAAATTCCAAGTCGTAAAACTTGAGTTACACAAGATTTAGTGGAAGAAAAACAAGAGTTTTCACCCTTGGAGAACATATGCTCATTTTCTTCCTCTAAGCCTTAGATCAAACACTCAAGATACTTAGTTCCATCCATGATGGTATGTAGAACTAGTTTATCTTGAGTAGTTGTACATAACCCCATCAAAACTCAAGCTAGCAAAATAAATTAAAAGAAGAAGATGAAGGTACATTATACCTTGACTTAGTTGCTACCTTTCTTGATTTTCCAAAGTAACTAATAAGCTTAGGAGGCATAAACAACTAGCACTCCTATAATTTTTCTTTCTATGACTGAAATTCTCTCTTTCTTTTCTCTCTTTGAAGTTGGCTAGCTTGGGAGCAAAAGATAGAAGAAAAAGATGAAGAGAGAATGAGATGTTGGAAGAATGAAAACAAAATGAAATGGCCAATTCACTAATAATTCTCCCATAACTATTTAGTTACCCATTGGTAAAAACTTTGAATTATTTCCTCAATTAGTCTAGACATGATTATGAGTGGACAACCAATGGGAGCTTGTCCACATTTTTCATGTGTAATAATTTCAACTAATGGCCAAGTTAGCTTAATTATTCTACTTAGGATCCTCATAATATCCTCCATTTAGCTTTTATTTTAAATGCCCAATTTTGATTAATCAAATGTCTAGAATACCCCCAATCAAGTGGGCTAAGTATTGGATTGTATTTTATTTCCTTTGGGCTTTTCCTTTAATTGATTTGGGCTAGATAATAAACATAGTCTAGCAATTTTAATAATGTTACCCAATTTGATAATTTAGGGCTTTTATTTCCAATCATATGAAGTTTAATTACTTATACATATGATTTTATCTCATAACCTAATTAGATTTACAAGAATTAGGTTTAAAATTATTAGTCACTTAAAATACTAAGTTTACCCACTTAAGTTAGTATGCTAATAAAATACTAACTTTTTCGTATTACTATAACCCTTAGGTTATTTAATAGTCTTACCTAATGTATAATTAGGTCACCAGGCTTTCATTTTTAATGAAATCTATAAATGTATGTATCCATAACTATAATATATATGTTAATTGATCCTTGCACCACTTCACATATGTGGTCACATATTAAATCCATATATAACACAAAGTAAAAAAAATTGTACATACATATATGGTGACTTAAAATTTGCGGTTATTACATCCTCCCCCCTTATAAGAATTCCGTCCCAGGAATTACATATAAGGTTACTCAAAAAGATGTGGATAATTTTCTCTTATCTTTTCTTCAAGTTCCCACGTAGCTTCTTCAGCATTGTGGTTCCTCCAAAGAACTTTTACAGAATGTATAACCTTATTTCGCAATTTCTGTTCCTTTCTATCTAAAATTTCGACCGGAATTTCCTCATACGACAAATCCCTTTCGACCTGAATTGGCTCGTACGATATCACGTGCTTGTAATCAGGCTTATATGGTCGTAACACTGACACATGAAACACATTATGAATATGTTCCAGTTCAGGAGGTAGAGCTACCTCGTACGCCACTTCGCCTATCTTCTTCAGGATCTCAAAAGGTCCAATAAATCTCGGACTTAGTTTACCTTTCTTTCCAAACCTTATCTTCCCTTTCCAAGGAGATACTTTCAAAAATGCATAGCTTCCCACCTCAAAATCTCCTTTCTGGCGATGTAAGTCTGCATACTTCTTCTGGCGATCTTGAGCTGCTACCAGTCGGGCTCTAATCACCTTAATGGTCTCTACGGTCTGCTGCACCAGTTCTGGTCCCAACAGTCGACGTTCACCCACTTCATCCCAGTATAAAGGCGTTCTACATTTCCTCCCATACAGTGCTTCGTACGGCGGCATTCCGATGCTGGCGTGGTAGCTATTATTGTATGCGAACTCTACCAATGGAAGATGATCCTCCCAACTACCCTTGAAGTCCATCACACAAGCTCTGAGCATGTCTTCAAGTGTTTGAATCGTTCTCTCGCTTTGCCCATCGGTCTGCGGATGATACGCGATGCTCATCCGTAGCTGCGTCCCCATTCTTTCTTGAAGACTCTTCCAGAAGTTTGACATGAATCGCGGATCCCTATCCGACACAATAGATACTGGTACGCCATGCCTCGATATAATTTCCTTGATATATAACTTGGGCTAGCTGGTCCAGACTATACCTGATCTTGATCGGCAAAAAGTGAGCCGACTTCGTAAGACGATCTACGATCACCCATATGGCATCGTGTCCCTTTTGCGTAGCTAGAAGTCCCACCATAAAATCCATCGTGATGTGCTCCCATTTCCACTCTGTAATCTCTAAAGGCTGTAATAGTCCTACTCGATCGTTGATGTTCTGCTTGACTCTCTGACAAGTTAGACATCTGCTGACACATTCTGCAACCTCTCTTTTCATGTTTGGCCACCAAAAGTGTTGACGTAAGTCTTGATACATCTTTGTGCTTCCTGGGTGTATCTAGTACCTCGTATTGTGCGCTTCTTGCAGAATCTCTTCTCTTAGCTCTGGTACTAATGGTACCCAAATTCGTCCTTCAAATCTTAGTAGTCCGATGCCATCCATCTTGTATTTCAATTCATCACCTTCAGCTAGCCGCTTCTTGATACTGTCGCAATCTTCGTCCTTCTCTTGACCCTCTTTAACTTTATTTAATAACGTAGGGCTCGCTGCCACTGTAAATAATTTCTCATCGATCTTCATCGGATACTTAACCTCTAAGTCAAGTCGTTCGAGATCCTTCACCAATTCCTCTTGAATGGTCAACTTCAGTAACTTCTCTCTTCCCTTTTTGCTCAAGGCATCTGCTACGACATTTGCTTTGCCTGGATGGTACAGAATCTCACAATCATAATCCTTGATCAATTCTAGCCATCGGCGCTGCCTCAAATTTAGTTCTTTCTGCGTGAAGATATACTTCAGACTCTTATGATCCGTATATATCTCACACTTCTCACCATACAAATAGTGCCTCCAAATTTTCAAGGCAAAAACTACTGCTGCTAACTCCAGGTCATGAGTCGGATAACCCTTCTCATAGTCCTTTAGATGACGTGAAGCGTACGCAATGACCTTGCCATGCTGCATCAGTACACAGCCAAGACCCTTGTGTGACGCATCACTATACACTACAAATCCTCCCGTGTTGTCCGGTAAAGCCAACACAGGTGCTTGACTAAGCCTCTTTTTCAATTCCATGAAACTCTAGTTCACATTTTTCTGTCCAAACGAACTTCACTGTCTTTCTAGTAAGGTTGGTCAACGGCGATGCTATCTTTGAAAAATCTTGGATGAATCTTCGATAGTATCCTGCTAATCCCAAGAAACTTCTAATCTCTGTCGGTGTCTTTGGCTGTTCCCAGTTGATAACCGCTTCTACTTTTGCCGGATCTACCGAAACACCATCCTTGTCGATAACGTGACCCAAAAACTGCACTCTCCGCAACCAAAACTCACACTTGGAGAACTTTGCATACAACTTCTCTCTCCTTAATGTCTCCAACACTTTCCTTAGATGTTCAGCGTGATCTTCCTCTGTCTCTGAATATACCAGAATGTCATCGATGAACACGACAACAAACTTATCCAAATACTGCATAAACACTCTGTTCATCAAATCCATGAATGTTGTTGGTGCATTAGTTAGCCCAAAAGACATTACCGGAAACTCAAAGTGTCCATACCGATTTCTGAATGCCGTCTTTGGAACATCCTCATGTCTCACCTTCAGTTGGTGATAACCAGTCCTCAAGTCAATTTTTGAAAAGTATTTTGCCCCCTTCAACTGATCAAATAAATCGTCGATCCTGGGCAACGGGTACTTGTTCTTAATGGTGACCTTGTTCAACTCTCAGTAGTCGATACAAAGCCTTAATGACCCATCCTTCTTCTTTACGAATAAGACTGGTGCTCCCCATGGTGATACGCTTGGTCGAATGTATCCCTCATCTAACAACTCTAGTAGTTGAATCATCAGTTCCTTCATTTTTACCGGAGCCATGCGATACAACACTTTGGATACTGGTGATGTCCCTGGTGCCAAATCGATAACAAACTCTATCTCTCTATCTGGCGGCATCCTGGAATCTCATTTGGGAAAACATCAACAAATTCCCTTACAATAGGTATTTGACCTAGTTCACCCTCGATTCTGCGGGTATCCACAACGTGAGCCAAATAACCTATACAACCCTTCCTAAGCAACTTCCTTGCTTGCATCATCGTCAGACAACAAGATTGTCTTGGCGATTTACTACCATGAAATACCACCTTTAACTTATTCGGAGTCTTCAGGTGTACACACTTTTTCTTACAGTCAATGACCGCTTCGTGACTTGATAACCAATCCATCCCGAGGATTACATCAAACTCTCCAAGACGAATCGGTATCAAATCCACGTTAAGCTTAAATCCTCTTACATTAGCACAACAGTTCCTATAGATGTTGTCTACAGGGATAATTTCTTTGTTTGCTACTTCTACATTCATTGGGTTTTCTAATTGTTCGCGAGGTAAACTTAATCTTTGAGTAAATTCATTAGATATGAAAGAACATGAAGCTCCCGAATCGAATAACACATAGGCATTTATATCATTGATCGAAATTATACCTGACACCACCTCCTTGGATGCCACAACATCTTGCACTGTCATATTGAAGGTCCGTGCTGTCGGCTTGTTTGGCTGGGCTGGTCCTCCACTGGTTGTCTTAGTGTTATTGCCCCTGTTGCCATATCCGCCATTCGTGCTTTTCTTCTTTGGGCACTCCTTGCTCCTATGTCCCACTTCACCACAATTAAAGCAACCTCCTTTCTTCACCTTAGGACAATTGGGTGTGGTATGACCTTCTTGCCCACATGTATAACATACTATTTTTCCTTTCAAGCACTCCCCCGGGTGACTCCTTCCACAGTTTCCACACACCGAATTCTTTTGTTGCACACTTCCGTGCTGCATCTCTAAATTACTACCCATACTGCTCCATTTCCGCTTATCGTTGTTGCTACCGCCAATGCTAACATTCTGATTCCCACCTTCTGCTTTCTTCTTATTCTTCTCCCGATTGTATCTTGAGACCGCTTCGCTTCCTCCTTCCGCTATAAGAGCTTTTTCCAACAGAGTTGAGAATGATGTGATTTGTAAAACTGCTACCTTACTATAAATCCACGACTTTAGTCCATTTTCAAACCTTCTCGCTTTCCTCACCTCTGTGTCCACCTGATGTGGAGCGAATCTGGCCAATTCATTGAATTTCGCAGCATACTCTGATACTGACATATTCTCCTGTTTCAAGTTTCAAAAACTTGATCTCCATTCTTTCTTGAACACTCTCAGGGAAGTAGTTCTCAAAGAACAACTTCTTGAATGCTTCCCAAGTCACGATTCCAGTTCCGGCTTTGTTCTGGTTGGCATCCCACTAATAGTTAGCCTCACCCTTCATTAAGTAGGTAGCAAAAATTGTCTTCTGCTCTTCTGCTACTCTAGCAATAACGAAGGCCTTCTCAATCTCCTTTACCCATTTTTGGGCTTCTATCGGGTCTGCTGTTCCTCTGAACTCCGGCGGATCTACTGCCTTGAAGTCTTTAAAGTTGACTAGTTGGGTGCCTGCCTGATTTCCTGCAGGTTGATTTTGATTCCTCATGGCTTCAGCCATTATGTTGATAAAATCTTGCATTGGGTTTTGTTGAGATCCCGCTGCATTATTAACTGACTCTTCAATATCTTGGTTCCTCAGTCCACGTCTGCGCGCCATTATCTAGTGAAACAAAATTCTAACACGTTACTCGGATTTATTATCATATGATTACTTAGCATTTAACATGCTATTTATTTAAACAATCAGATGATCATTATGTGAGAGTTTTATGTTACCAAGATTTGGAAGTCTTTCTCCCTGCTTAATGGGTTAAGTTTGTTTTTAAAGAACATTTTCCAAATCAGTCTACTGGATTCACATAAACATTAAATAGACAATTTACTATTTAAAATTTTCCAACACATATCATAACAATACTGCATTTATATTCATACACCAATCTTCAGTGACTTATATGATTAATACAGGTATATTTTATAAATGCTACTATCCCATTTTAACACAAAAGATGGGATTAACTCATAATGATACCTCCCTACAAACACAATTAGGGAAAGTACCTAACCACTTACTACCTCACACCTGTTGAGGTTTACATCAACATAAAACCCTATTACACAACAAGAAAGGTACTAATGCATCTATCTACAACTGGGCCATCACATCATCACCACTGGTGGCCCTGCCAGGTCACCTGCACAGGCTCATAGGGAAGCAACTACTCTAGAACTCTACGTCGAATGGATCGACTAGACTCTCCTGTCTCAGAGTGGACCCTCTTAGCCCCACTGCGCTGGCCCTCATACGCAGCGTCTAATGCCAATCCTAAAGTCTCTACCCTGACCATCATGGCATCCAGTGCCATCTCTAATAGGTCCACCTGTTTGGCTGACTTATGAAATGCTTCTTCCACCCGTATCTTGTCTACAATTTCTACATCAAACTCAGCCTGCATCTCCAGATGCTCTACTCTCAATGCTACGAACTTTGCCTTCTCCTGCTCTACCTGGAATCATATCTCTGCTAGCTCCATCTATGCTTGATAAGCAGCATCCTTATACTGCTGCTCCGTGTGCTGATGGTTCATATTCTCCACCTCCAACTGCAAAATCCTTTGCTCTGAGCATGGTTTTTTTCTAACAGGTTACTAACCATCACATCCTTCGAGGTGTTCGACACCTCCTCTAGGACGACCTCCTCCTGGTCTACAGAATGGCTCCCCTGACTATCACCTGACATCCTATAAAACAAGGATACAACATCAGTACTACAATAAAATATATCCATTGATGAAATGAAATAATATTTTATTAAGTACAACAACAAACTCGATGAATTTCCGTAATCCATCTCCTAACATACTCCATACGAGTTTTTTACTAAGGTTATAACCTAGGTTTCGCATTCCTAATGTTTATAACCTACAGCTTTGATACCAACCTGTGACGCCCCCAAATCCAGGTTCTCTAACCTCAGATTCAGTGCTCACGATCCTATCATCATCATAAGCATTCTATAACTATTTCGAAATAATAAACATACATTGTTCATTATAATAAAGTCTCATAACATGGTCCCAAGGTCTCCATAACCTTAACTTTAAATACACCATTTATAATACAAATAGTTTACTTAAGAAATTCCATTAGATAATAACTAATTTAACATTCATTCTAAATTACTCCTGGATCTTTCCCTTGCCCTTGTCCTTCGTGTTGGATCCTTCGGGCTTAACTGAAATAGATGTCATGATATAGCAAGAGTAAGCAACTAATTTGCTTCACAAGTTTATATAGATAAGGAAGATATATCATGACTTAGAAAGAAATATTGCCTTCAATGTTCAACAATAATATAAGATTGTGAAGGAACATGAATTAATAATCAACAATTAAATATTCGATAATTGAATAACATGAACTGAGTGGTTTTGAATAACCATGAACATTTGCCAAGGTGCTCAGTGATTTAAACTGGACCTTTTAATAAGTTTTGGTATTCAAGGGGATCAGCCTTTCATACCCCGTGATTTATGCATAAACACTTAATAATCCGACATTGATATCATGCTTTAATCAAATTCGTCCTTTTCTCAGTCAAGAGTTCTTACCATATCAATTAATAAGAACAGTTATTTAAAACCCATTTGATTTAACAAATTTAGACATGCTTGATCTAGCTGATACAATTAGCATAGATCTATCTCATAAACAGTTCATAAATGAAGAACTTTAATTTAATTCACAGTTCAATGGCAGTAGAATGGAATTCAATTGCACAAAGTGCGAATTTCAATAATCAATAAAGACGTGAATAATCATCAATAATTATTCACTAACATGCTTTGAAAATAATAACTCAAGTTTGAGTTAGGGAACTTGCCTCGATCGTAGGTTACGGCTACGAAATTAATTTCTATCCACTATGCAGTTAAATTATCTTCCTTTGAGAGACCTATACTTAGTCTTTCAATTAGTCAATGTATAACATCAGATTATGTAATCACATAGATATTATACATTACATTTAGTTCTTATAAACATTATCATGTCTAGATAGTGTTACTATTAATTAACAACTACCTTTAATTCACATAATATTATCAACTTAGATAATATTTAATTCACCTTCTAGTATTATTGGTTCCCTAATAATACTTTCAATCATTTACTAATATTTTATTTCCTTTACTAATGTTATTATATTTAATAACATTTTATTTAATCTCGAATATTATTATTTAATAATATTTTAATTATTTAATAATAATACTTTAATCTAATATTATTAATTATTTAATACTCCCTCCGTCCCACGATAAAAGTCCTGGTGGACTTTTCACGCATATTAAGAAGAATAATAAAATGACAAAATTACCCATATAATGTCATTAAATATGGAGAGAGAATTAGAATAAGAAAAGTATGAGATATTTAATGCTACGGGCATAATAAGAAAAAATGTGTAAAAGTTTGGTTATTAAAAGAAAGAGGACATTTAACATGGGACAACCCAAAATAGTAATAAGGACTTTTATCTTGGGACGGAGGGAGTAATATTTTAATGAAATTTTAATCTTAATATTTTTATTTACATAACAACATCATCTCATAATATTATTAATATTATAATAATATTTCAATGATTTATTAAATTAATAAACAATTTATTCTAATTGTTCATCCTTTATTAACCTCTTATTTAATATCCATAAAAAGTCATAAATAAAATTTATTATTATAAATTACCAATATGCCCTAAGATAGTCATGATATAACATATTATGAGCATTCAAGCATAAAAATCATATTTTTCTCATTAAAGACATCATTTAACTATTTATTTCCTTTTATTCATAACTCAACCATTTTTAGAAAAAATAGCAAACTGACTTCAAAATTCTAAACTTCTGTATTTCTACAGATTATGAATTAACAATGAGAATTTAATTTTTCTAGAATTTTAGAAAATGATTTACTATTTTTAAAGTGCTCAAAACACTCGGATCTCGCTCTATTTTTAAAAACTTGAGTTTTGCTCAGAAAAATCTGAAATTTTCAGGGTATGTTCTCCTAACATATACGAAGCCTCTGTAAAAATTTTAGAACGTTTCAGTGTATACACAGTGAGATATTCGAAGTTTAATATTTCGGAGTCCTTTACGGAAATGGCTATTACTCACAACCTATAAGTCGAAACGCGTCCGTTCTTTTTCCTGCGCGTAGATAACTTCATAAGGTACCTCTGTAATATTTTTCCAGATTTTTACAAGAAAAGGAACTAACCGAAACAGCCTCATGAAAAACAAGTCAGTAGCTGATTTAGAGTTTTAACCCTTAACAAACAAAGTGGGCTGTTTTGGGAAAAATAATCTTAAAGCTTTCAAAACATGCTAGATTTGTGTCCAATCACTTGGGTTTACTAGGTAATTCATGTATCTAGCAACCCCTTTTGACGGATCAAAATTCCAAGTTGTAAAACTTGAGTTACACAAGATTTAGTGGAAGAAAAATAAGAGTTTTCACCCTTGGAGAACATATGCTCATTTTCTTCCTCTAAGCCTTAGATCAAACACTCAAGATACTTAGTTCCATCCATGATGGTATGTAGAACTAGTTTATCTTGAGTAGTTGTACATAACCCCATCAAAACTCAAGCTAGCAAAATAAATTAAAAGAAGAAGATGAAGGTACATTATACCTTGACTTAGTTGCTACCTTTCTTGATTTTCCAAAGTAACTAATAAGCTTAGGAGGCATAAACAACTAGCACTCCTATAATTTTTCTTTCTATGACTGAAATTCTCTCTTTCTTTTCTCTCTTTGAAGTTGGCTAGCTTGGGAGCAAAAGATAGAAGAAAAAGATGAAGAGAGAATGAGATGTTGGAAGAATGAAAACAAAATGAAATGGCCAATTCACTAATAATTCTCCCATAACTATTTAGTTACCCATTGGTAAAAACTTTGAATTATTTCCTCAATTAGTCTAGACATGATTATGAGTGGCAACCAATGGGAGCTTGTCCACATTTTTCATGTGTAATAATTTCAACTAATGGCCAAGTTAGCTTAATTATTCTACTTAGGATCCTCATAATATCCTCCATTTAGCTTTTATTTTAAATGCCCAATTTTGATTAATCAAATGTCTAGAATACCCCCAATCAAGTGGGCTAAGTATTGGATTGTATTTTATTTCCTTTGGGCTTTTCCTTTAATTGATTTGGGCTAGATAATAAACATAGTCTAGCAATTTTAATAATGTTACCCAATTTGATAATTTAGGGCTTTTATTTTCAATCATATGAAGTTTAATTAATTATACATATGATTTTATCTCATAACCTAATTAGATTTTCAAGAATTAGGTTTAAAATTATTAGTCACTTAAAATACTAAGTTTACCCACTTAAGTTAGTATGCTAATAAAATACTAACTTTTTCGTATTACTATAACCCTTAGGTTATTTAATAGTCTTACCTAATGTATAATTAGGTCACCAGGCTTTCATTTTTAATGAAATCTATAAATGTATGTATCCATAACTATAATATATATGTTAATTGATCCTTGCACCACTTCACATATGTGGTCACATATTAAATCCATATATAACACAAAGTAAAAAAAATTGTACATACATATATGGTGACTTAAAATTTGCGGTTATTACATAAACTTCTTCCTCGGATTGCAAATCAAACAAGGAGAAAAAAGTATTCATATACCTCAGTCTAAATATTGTAAAGAAATGATCAAGAAATTTGGCCTAAAATCAACAAAACCTTTTAACACTCCTATGTCAACAACTAATAAACTAATTATCAACAAAAATGACAAATTTGTTGACTCAAAGAAATATTGAGGAATGATCGGAAGTTTATTATATATAACTGCTAGTAGACCTGACATCATGTTTAGTGTTTATAAATGTGCCAGGTTTCAAGCCGATCCGAAAGAATCTCACTTGACCGCAGTGAAACGTATTTTTCGATATCTTAAAGGAACCACTAAATTAGGTCTATGGTATCCTAAGGATCAACCATTTAATCTAGTATGTTTTTCAGACTCTGACTATGCAGGTCATCTTGTCGATCGAAAAAGTACTAGTGGTACCTGTCAATTCCTGAGAGGATGTTTAGTTTCCTGGTTTTCTAAACAATAGAACTTGGTCTCTATTTTAACAACTGAAGCAGAATACATTGCAGTCGCACGATGTTGTGCTCAAATATTATGGATGAAACAGACCCTTGCTGATTATAACTTAAAATTTGATTGTGTTTCGATTTTATGTGATAATACCAGTACAATAAATCTCAGTAAAAATACAGTCATGCATGCTAAGTCAAAACATATAGACATTAGGCATCATTTTTTACGAGATCATTTTAATAACAGAAATATCAAATTAGAACATATTGACACTGAATTAAATATAGCTGATATATTTACTAAACCACTAAGTTCAGAAAGATTTTGTAAATTAAGAATTGAGTTAGTAATGCTAGATATTATTTCTTAATTATTTTGTGTCTAAAATAAATTTTAATTCTACTTAATCATTTTAAAATTTTATATATGTATTCTTAATATTTTGTTTATATATATATATATATATATATATATTAAAATATGTACATCTAAATTTATATATATATATATATATATATATATTTATAATTTTTTATTTTTTTAAAAGGGTACATTACATATATATATATATTAAATCTGAACCATCAGATTTTAGCAAATCAAATGGTCTACACCACACAAGTTGCGTCTATTGTTTTTAACCAATGAAAATTCACGAATTCAAAGCACACAGATCGCTCTCCCTAACCATCAGATCACAACTAAGCATTGATCCCAACCATTAAATCATGTTTTTGAAAGAAACACAACTCAGATTAAGTTATAGTCGTTGATCAAGATCTGCTCAATCTTCTCCACCGTTGGATCATCTGGTAAACCAAACTATATATATAATTTTTTTTATTTTTTATTTCATTTTTTAATACCCTTTCTCTCTTCTCTTCACTCTCAGTCAGTTCACTTTCTCTCTCTCTCTCTCTCGTCTATCAGATCGAAATCTCCATTGTCTCCGATTTCTGTCTCCGGCATCGTTCTATCTCGACTATTCTTCTTCCTAAATCATGATTTCCTGCTAACCTCTGTAATGAATTCTATCCATTTTTTTATCTATCTTTTTTTAAAAAAAAATTCGCATCTGTTTAAAATTTTCAATTTTTTGTTGTCTATGTCTTAGGATTCAACAATGCATGTTAATCGACAAAACCTCTGATTCTTCAAAATCTATATATTATATAGATGCCTATTTCAATTTTTTTGTCTTGGTTATGGTTTCTTCGTTCAACAATTTTTTTTTACCAAAATGATTTTCTAAGATCTGAAAATACTTGCTCAAATTTTTGCATATGTTCTTTTGTTACGGATCTTACATTCTTGCAAAAATCGTCTCTGTTTTAAATGTTTAGGGTGTCATTCAAATCGTCTATGTTCTTGCATGTGTTCCTCTTTGATTCATTTTCTTTAAAACCTATGTTTCTTTGTCGAACCATTTTTTTTGACTAGATCTGAGATTATGTATTCTTAGTGATGAAATCTTCTCTAGTTTATTCTTCAAAATCCATATATATATATATATATATATATATATATATATATATATATATATATATATATATATTTCTTTAAAATCTTCTTTGAGTTTTCTAACCGATATGAGACACAAACATATATTTTTACTAATATATTTTCAGTAATCTTTTATTTTCTGTACATTTTTCAACCAATTTTTAAATATGAACAGAAACATATTTTTTTTAAAAAAATAATAATATATTTTTATTAAATATTTATATCTATATTTTTTTTCTAAAATATTTTATCATTATATATATATGTATATAAATATAAATATATCTATATAAGTATATATATATATATATAAATGTACATATATATCTCTACATTTTTGTTGAGCTCTCTGCTGCCTTCACTGAGAAATATGAATGACGAAGCACTTAGCATACTGAAACTGGTATATTATTGATACCACCTAAGGTATAACTTTTCTATTTCTCTCTATCTTCTTATTTGTGTGGATACTAATGTCCACTGGATTACTTTCTGCATCTTATATAATATGTGAATACGGGTGTTCACCGGGTTGTTCATTGCATTTACTGCTATATCTTCATCTAAGATTTGCTATCAATGTTGAAATCTCGCATTTTACCTGCTTCTTTGAAAATTTTTAGAACACGGCAAGAAGTTATTAGTTCAGACAAACAATTTTGTTCCAAAATTTTGTTTTTGCTTCAGTAATCATTCTTATAATAACTAAGCTTGAGGAGGGAGCTAGGAGCTTGTTGCCCAAAATAGATTAGTTGGGAATAGTTGGAAGTTGGTCTATAAAACTTTGTAAAGGCTTCTCCGCCTGTTGAAGGAGTTGTTATTACTGATAGTAATAAGATCTCAAGTTCCAAGTAAGAACTTGAGACTGGACGTAGCAACATACGAAGGGGTGTATATTGTGAACCAGATAAATCTATGTGCATTGTGTGATTGATTTTTACTGTATTGTTTATTAATTTCTATCACTGCAAATTAATTATACAAAAATCAAAAAGGCCTAAGATATTTTTTTAATTGATAATAATCTATTCAACCCCCCTTCTAGATTATTATTGGACTTTCAGTAGGCAACCATTTTATATGGTCCGGTCGCAATAAAACAAAAACAACAAAAACATTTTTACACCCTTCTCTATAAACAAAAACAACAAAAACATTTCTACACTTTTCTACCCTTACACCATTCAGCGTTGAACCTCTTACACCAGGTTTGAACTATACAGTCCTGATCTCCTCTTCAATAGGAGTACGTAGGCAGCCATTTATGGTTCGGTCTAACCCCCTACAAAAACACAAATACTTGTCACACGGTACTAGGATCAAACTTTAATCCAACACATTTCCTTGGCTTCAGACCAAAGAGATAGAATTACCTGACCTCCCCATAAATAGGAGAGTTGGCGACCATCTAAGCTGCGATTGATTCCTTGAAGAGCAACACCAATCCATAAGAGATGGAACTAACTGGGCTCCTCTTAAATAGGAGTACTGGCAACCATCCGTGGTGCGGTTAATCTCAGAGAGGAAAAGTCACACTCCTCTACACATTTCCATACAAAAACCAATCCTAAGAAACCAAAGAGGGTAGGGATACATACAGATCAATGATCCATTCTGAAAGATCCTGCGACATCTCAATGTCCACCTACCAAGGATGAGTTCAGAATACATCAAGATCGCAAGCCTTGAAAAAATAGGCAAATATCAAGCAAGTATCAAGGCCCAACTAAAAGGGAAGTGAATCAACATATATTTCCTTGCCATATATAATACTATTTGATATATACAATATGTGTTGTACATAACAAAATGGCTAAACTAGTCTGTGCAGGAAAATACAAGTCTATCTACAGAACGGTATGTATACGGACTATCAGATCTAACATAACATCTCTCTCCGAAGAAGGAGGTAACGCTGCAAGCTCCTTCCCAAGGGTATCTACACGAGCTCGCAGATCCGAGGCCAACTGAATAGTGGCATGATGCTCATCAATATATGCATTCATATCAGCAAACATGTCAGTCGTAAGGGATCTCACTGAAGTACTATCTGTGACTGCTGCATCCCGAGCAGATAAGGCAGCATCCCGTTCAATAATCAATGCATCTCTGGATGATCTGACCTAATCTCTCTCCAACAGAGTGGTGTCTCTCCCATCACGAGTCCGTCAACATCAAGGCTCTAACCTGATCTCTCTCAAAGGTCATCAGGTGAAGACTTTGCTCTAAATACTGTGTTGAATGCTGAATCACAGTGGAACTCATACTGGGAGAATCTGCAAGAGCTGCTAGGCAACCCAGTGAATGGCTCATCCTCTGTGGGAATATTAATGTCCTCGGTGGGCTACCCATCACCAGAATCAATCCCTGGCAATGTGGATACTACCGCAGCCAAAGTAGTCTCTGTCTCCATCCATATCTATGCGGAATACTCTGCAGAATAACCTATATAGGCTAACAGAAAATGCAGCTAGCTTACACTGATCCCAACAGGCATACACCCTAGATCTTTCATCTGCTAACAAATGGCAAGAAGCCAAATGCTGATTCAATGCCCCTTTAAAAGGATGGAAGTCCTGGAACTGGTCAAACTGACACATCACGACCAGTGGGTGGTAAGTAGTCATGCCCCTCAAACCAGCTAAAGGGAGATAATCCATGCCCGGAGCATGACTGATGAAGTTGTAGGGTGAACAAATCTCTGTACACGGCAATACATCAAATAGATCTCCAATCCTTGCTAGGAAAACGGACCAAGATGCAGGATCTGTACACTCTATAGGCTAAAAGGAGTACAACATGGCTATCTCATGGGTAAAACAATACACGTACCATTGGAAAGTGCCAATCAGGTCTCAAGTGTGACATGAACCACACGTACAACATGACCAAACTGCCTGTGAATACCCCTGCATTGTAGGTGCAATGGTGTGACTCTCCCTTGAGAGCTCTCACTGTCATAATGGGGCCAATGTCCAACTCATCCATGTACTGTGGCATGTATACATATGACAATACGCACAGTAGCAGTACGTCTACTATGGCCAAATGCCAATAATCCTCTGGCATAGTGAAATCCCTGAAATGTCGTGTATAACTATCCTCTGAGCCAAATTTGTCCATCAAAAAATGCTGGGATACAACGTGGCCGGATGTGATCTCATCCCGCACAACTCTACGCCTCAGCCCGGTGAGGGTCATAAACTGTCGGCTCATGTCGTCGATAGCCATCCGCGCGCAAGGTCTGTCCAGTAGTAAGCGCCATCATGCATGCTCCTCTAAAGTAGGAGTCAACTCATGGATACCAAACCAGAAAACCTGCCTCTCCGGTATCCAATGCTCCAGCATACCCTCTACAAAGCCTACGGGAACCTGAAACATCAGAAGAGTCATAGTATGCTACAACAACTGATCTACAGTCACCCTGTCTGAAGGTGATATACTATCATACCACGATCTCAGATGGGATGCCACCAATACTTTTGGGGTATGATCAATACGGCTAACTGTCAAAGAAGAAATTTGTATGGGTCGTGTTATAAGACGATCTAGGGGTCAATGCTGATTATCTTTGGACATACATACATATGCATAACATAATACATGCATGATAAATAATATATGGCAATATGATGTAGGGAATAACAGTATATACATTCCTAAGTACATCATCATCTAATACATCTCTGTATAACTAAAAATACAGGGAAATGGGGCACAGACGCCCAACTACTAACAGAAGCCTATCAAAAGATATAGCGAGAATGGGGCATAGCCACCCAGTGTCTAACAGAGGCCTATCAAAAGATATAATGAGAATATACATCAGAAGAAGACAATGGTGTCAATGTCTACATCATCAATCTTTCCACCTGATGTAACTCCTCCTGAGTCACTAGATCTCCATCAACGGGGATGTCAGGCCTATACAATGGAGGATCTGCACCAGCAAAGCCATATGTCCATCTGAGGGGCCATCTCCTGAGCTGGAAGGATCAAATCTATTTGACTCTACCGAATCTCTGCCCAAGTTCCAGATAAAGAAATGTGCCCGGTCTAACTGTCGGGTCAAACTGTCAATCTGTGTCAAGTAAGTAGGATTTTGACACAAGCCATCCAATCCATCATCATCATGGATCCAGGAACTATATCCCCCATAAACTGCATGGCGCGGGTCTGGACTCTGACAATACGAGGGGACCACCAATGCTGGAACATAGCCTGGGTATGTGGACCCTCTGATAATGTAAAACCGTCAACACCCATCAAGGGGATATCAATGATGGGTGACTGTGAAATAGGCCAATAATGCCTGGCAGGAGGCAATATCAGTATACGAATCTCTCCGGTGGTGCTCCTAATAGCACGCTCTCCTAAATAGAGCTCCCATCCTCCATCTGTAAAGATAGGAATCCTATGGGTGGAAATCATGTACTCGACACCAGTCGGGTATCCATCCTCAAAACCAATGGCCAAGTGTTCCCTAGAATATTGGATCCAAGTAATGGCATCAACTGTCAATAACTCCAGCTGTAGGCGACAATGAGTGAAATCCTCAGTTATAGGGACCTCCGCCAGTATGGAATGATGTCATCGTCGTCCTCGTGGATAGGTCTCCAAGCCTAGTACACTCACATGACGTAAACATGGGAGCCTCTCATAGGCCCAGAACTGCCAACACAAAAGGCAAACATCTGCTGTCAGCCAACATTCTTAACCTGTACATGGGAAATTACAAGAGAAATACTCACCAGCAGAAATGGGTAAAATCCTAGCCAAGCCTCCGTCAAGCCCTGCGAACGTATGCACATACCCCTGAGGAAATATACGAAGGTGTAGGAGCCCCAGTCGTACTCTCCAATACGGTCCACATGTCGTGTGGCGTTCACCGAAGCAAATGACACCATAAAAGAGTTATCAGCTATGAAGCAGCCCCTAATGATCATCAGGAACAATCACCAAAGAATGAGATCTCTGACTCTCACATCATCGGGGGCTCACTCAATAGTCCGCTTATAGCATCTACGCTCAATAGACCTATACGAACGGTCCTGCCCTTGAGCTCCTCAGCCAAAACTCCTAGCAAGGATCGAACGGCAGTCAGGGGTAATATCCACCGTATATGGCACTGGATCCCCTCTAAACTCCATACCGGTGATAAATCGCCAATCCATCGGCGTCATCATCACCTCATAGTCCAACAAATGGAGAGACTGAGTCTGGTGAAACTAGCGCTCAGACAATACCTTGAGGTAACCCCAGAGACAACGACGGGGAAGGATGGAAAAGAACGCTCCAAAGCCCCAGCCATGAACAAACGCTCTATAATCAGGATGCAGAGCCTGGTATGTAGAGTGAATGCTGAACCAATTCCCTCTAGGCTGTGTGAAGCCGGGAACCTGCATTACAAAGCAGATCAACATCAGAATCCTTACTCCTCGTCAATAGGAAAAAGGAAGATCAAAATCCAGCTGATACCTCATTTGCGTATAAGTAAATTGAGGGATGTCTACTCAAATCACCTAGAAGATCTGGGATCATCACCTAGATACCTGGGAAATCCCTACGGAGAACATGTGCAACAGGAGCAGGGTCCGCAACTGAAACATCCTCCTCCTCGTCCTCAACGTCTGGCACATCAACCCGGACATGACGTATCACCTGCCTCCGCCAAACAACGAGGCTGTCTAATAGAACGGGGTTGAGGAACTTCAGAAGCCCTCCTCCGTACACCTAAAGTGGTCCTGCGGGAACTACTCGGCTGATCTGGATCTATATATCCGAACAACAAGTCTCCAAATCACCTAAGAAAGGGTGTGATAAATTCTAACCTGGAGCTTTTCAAAATGCTATTTTATGACTACATGCATGCATGCATTATTTTAACATACGTCTACAGTAGAGTTAAAAATGCATGACTTCCCAATGCCTACGTTTTGGAAATTTTTTGTCCATAGTCCCCTTTATAAATAGTACTATCCAATGCACATAGGTATGACTAGGTGGCCATTCAGTTGCACACTTGCCCACGGTTATAAACATCCTATATGCATTAATACATTATAGTAAAAAATTTGTAAGGGTAACCTAATTACCAGGATTATTTTTCTTTTTCACCTTAGCTCATTTGTCCTCAAATAGGATAAAAAATAGTAGAAAGAGGTGACAATTTGACTGTTTTAAAAGTTAAATTTTTTACATCATTATGTTCAGCATGGTTTAATACTAACATTTGCTATGTTGAATATTTTTTATCACATCATATGAGCATGCATATTCTCTACTATGTGTTTAGACACATTTCATATCATAAGTCATTTTCCAATGGATAAAAATTGGAAAAGAAGACATGCATACGTTACCAGGACAGTGTAGAACACTTGTACGATGACAGAATTTGCAGAAAGATGCATGAACTCAGCAAATCTGAAGAAGAGCTCTCGGAATTTCCTTCGCGACACAACGTGAAAATAACTTATAAAAGCAACAGGCAGCTTAAATCTACCCACGGTTCCCCTGGGTGGGGTCCACCCTTCCAACTTGGTCCAGTTCGAGTTCTAAAGGAGTTCTTACAAGCTGAAAAGGCCAAATCAAGAATAAAAATGCTACGCAATTGAGCAGAATAGCCTGAAATCCTGGTTTTCACGGGTCAAGTTGTGGCTTTACATATCACTCATTGGAATTCGCCCAAACACAGGGTACACTATACCAATGTTCTCATCCTTTGCAAACTACATTCGGCAATACCTCACGAAGGTCTGATGCCATTAATTCAGGGTCGTAGCCCTAAAACCTTTTCCCCAACGAGTTTTCATACAATCTGTCTGTTGATGCACACGTCAACGAAGGTCAAGTGGCCTTGACATTATCCCCAGTAGGGATATCATCCGTTAGTGCACATATCAATGAAGGTCGGGCAACCCTGACAACATCGACCGTTGGCAGTGACTCCAACAGAGCAGTGGAAAGACCTGTCGGTACAAACCAGGGAAGAACATCCTCATCGGGGAGGACCGATGATGGAATATGTTATACACATCCTCAACAGACAAAGCTCTATCCCCACATAATCTCTTGTACATGAGAGATGCATCTTCAAATGTGAAGTCTGTATCAAGGATTAATGACTTTGGTGATAACCCCAACGTCAACATCTTGGAAGCTTCTTAGAGCATTGGATTGCACGTCCAAGACAGTTCATCGGGGTTATCAGTAATAATCGGACAATCCCGGTAGAAGTCAAGGGGAGCCGACAATCATCCCACCATATTGGAGAACAATCCAACAAACCACATAAATTTGCATCATGTTGTTATACATTATATCATGATCATCTTGTTTCATTTCAAGTGTCTAGTATTCTTTATCCTATCCACGCCATTGTATTGCATGAATATGATAAAGAGGGGCATCTATAGACACTCAAAATTTTCTGCATACCTGCTACTAATATTGTAGGAGGGCAGAATCGTCTTTCAGAGATAACCCTGGAGGACAGCTCAGCTCATTCCCAGAAATAACACCAGAAGTGTCAGTTTCAACCTCAGAGATAACCCTGAGGCATGCTGTTCCAATATCAGAAATCACACCAGAGAAGGTCATTTCATCTCAGGGATAACCCCGAGATACTCAGTCTCAGTCCTAGAAACACCACCGGGAAAGACAATGTGAATCTTGGAGATAACCCCAAGGAGTGCAGTTGTAGTTCCGAAGATAACCCCCGAGATGCTCGTTTTAACCTTTGCAATCAGCTTCAACCTCGGGACTCACACCGAGGCACTCAACTCCAAACCCGGAGATAACCCTAGGAGGTTAGGCACACCTCAGAGAAAACCCTGAGGACATCCAGTACTTGCAGCAACCCAATTTCAAAGATAACCCTGAGCAACGACTGCTTTATTAGCCCAAACCGGAGATAACCCCGGTGAGGGAAAAATCATCATATTTGCCACCTCGATCCCATATTGCGTCATCTCAACACAAAAGTTCAACATACATTCTACACAACAATGTCCCACAAGAGCCAAGGAGTTCCAATCCCGAGTGACTACTACGCAAGGCAGCACACCGGATAGAATTTGAAGCTTGAAGACCAAGGGCATGGTCCTATCTTCCTGACTTCTAACAACCTCTAATCCCATGTCATAGCGTAGCTCTCGACAACATCACTCCATAAAAGGTCTTATACACCTCAATCGGAGGCTCGAATTGAAGTTTTACAAGTTCGAGCGGACATCACATTATATGCATGCACGTACTTCAAGACGACAGGACCTGCGGAGCCCAGGGCACCCCGGGCAGCCGCATGTACATCTGCGGCTGTCGCAGGTGTACCCGCGGCTCCCCCTCTATAAATAGAGGCTTGAGGTGGCCATATTTCAAGAGAAAACAGTGAGGAAGCCCTATCTAATTTGCTCTGTACACACCCTAAACAAAGTGATTTCTCAATTTAAACACTTGTGAGCTTATATTCAGTCATATTTTAACCGGAGAGAGCCGAGTATTTATCCGATTAAAGCTATAGAAGTCTTCTTTGGCAATCCACTATAAGTCTTCTTACACACTTTAAAGCCAGACTTCGATCCGCGACTTTTATTTTCTTTTGTATATATATATATATATATATATATATATATATATATATATATATATATATATATATATATAAACTGTTGTCGAACTCTATTCGATGAGCCTGGATTTTACATCCGGAGCATTTATTGCTTATATATATATATATATATACTTATATATATAAACTGTTGTCGGACTCTGTCCGATGAGCCTAAATTTTATATCCAGTGCGTTTACTGTTTATATATATATATATATATATAGCGACCAATTGCTGAAATAATAAATTGAGCTGAGATCGATATATCCTATGCATTTACCGCTTATATATATATATATATATATATATATATATATATATATATATATATATATATATATATATATATATATATATATATATATATATATTTATATATTTATATACATTTCTGTCAGGCCTGGAGTTTACTTCGTGGCTTTCACTGCTTTATTTACATTTAGTCTCGCCCGGAGTTTACTTCGTGGCGGTTGATCGTTTCTACTACTTTATTTACATTTAGTCCCGCCTGGAGTTTACTATGTGGCAGTTTATCGTTTTTACTGCTTTATTTATATTTAGTCCCGTCTAGAGTTTACTTCGTGGCGGTTAATCGTATTTATTACTTTATTTACATTTTTGATCCCCAATGGAGGTGCTTCGTGGTGGTTGATCATGTCTCTCTATATATATTTACCGCTTTTATATATTTACATTTTCGATCCCCCATAGAGGTGCTTCGTGGTGGTTGATCATGTCTTTATATATATATATTTACAACTTTTATATATAACTGCTTACTGCTTTAATATAAATTGTGGCATCATGTGAGCCTAGGAATCATGTGATCATAGATTCAGTCTACTGAATCTAAATTCGGTTCACATGATAGCTGTAAGCAGCTTGTAAATTATTCACGGTGTTTGCATTTCCTTAGATGGCTTTCATGCCCATGAGGAGTTCGGCACTGCTTTATATATTATTTTCTAGAAGATGCTTCGCATCTCAAAGATAAAATCAATCAAGTTGAACATTTAATAAAATGGAAGTATCAAAGGCCTCAATTACTATTGAGCACAGGGTTTGAAAAACCTCTTTTATAAAACCTCATTGCTACATCTTGTTTAAAACTGAATTTTTATATAAATTCAAACCTTGTTTATATAGGTGTGAACGAGGCATAACACTACTTCTAAATAACTGCACATTGACCCCCACACACACACACATACATAAAACAGTTTTCACATCTTGTTTTTTCAAACAAATCTCACCTAACATGAGATCACCAAAAAATAAGAATAGAAGAGGGACAATAAAAATCCTGACGTCGACAATGCTTTCCAGGGGATCAAAAAGTATTTGTCTTCGGTACCTTTATTGGTGAAGCCAGTTCCTGTTAAGCCTTTGTACTTGTATTTGGCGGCAAGTTCGTTAGCAGTAGGAGTAGTGTTGGTGTGGGAGATTGGGGGTAAGCAGCACACAATTTACTATGTGAGCCATACCTACGGGATGCAGAGACAAGGTATCCAAACCTTGAGAAATTTTCTTTTACTTTCATAATAGCTATTCGAGAGCTTCGATACTATTTCCAAGGTCAGTTGATAATAGTATACACGGATCAGCCACTAAAGAAGGTGTTGGGTAAGCTAGAAGTTTCGAGGAGACTCGCTGCATAGACAATGGAATTGTCTCAATTCTTTTTAGAGTATTATCCTTGGACAGCTATTAAGGGTCAGGCCTTGGCTGATTTTGTGGTTGAATGTTCATTTTTTGAAGTTAATGATAGTTTGGGAGAAGCTAAAGGGTCTGAGAAGGAAGTTGTGGTGCTTCAGTAGGTGCAGAGCTCGTGGATAATGTATGCTGATGGGTCTTCTACCTCGGATGTCCATGGAGCTGGAATTATCTTGATGAGTCTTGAGGGATTCAAGGTACATCAAACCATCAGGTTTGGGTTCAGAGCAACAAACAACGAAGTAGAGTACGAAAGTAGTATTAGCAGGGTTGCGGTTAGCCAAGAGTTTGGAAGTTCAGAGGTTGATCATCTACAGAGACTCTCAGTTGATTATCAAGTAGGTTTCAGGGGAATATGAAGCTCGGGGTTCAAGAATGGTTAAATATCTAGAAAAGTTAAAGGATCGGCTTCAATATTTTAGTTCTTATGAGTTTCAGGGGGTCGATTAAAATGATAATTCAATTGAGTTGTCAAAGTTGGCTACTACTGAAGCGAGTACCTTTGATGGCTCAGTATACTTAAAAACTTTGAAACAGCCTAGCATCCAACATGAAGTAGTGATGTGTGTCGAGCGTTCTAATTGTTGGATGACCCCGTATTTGGAGTATTTAGTAGATGGCGTACTACATTTGGATCAGATGTTAGCTAAGAAAGTCAAGTATAAAAGTGCCAATTTTGTGCTTATTGATGGAGATCTTTATCGAAGGGCTTACTCATCTCCATTATCGTAGTTGATATGTTTTAAAAAAAATTAGTGTTTTATTTCATGAATTTATGGATGATTGTTATGATATGATATTGAATCAATGTATCTTTTTATTAAAGTCTTTTTTATTAATCTTTACATTTGATTTGTAACTTATAAGTTATTATCAGCCGAACACCTTCATAACTTGTTTTAACTTAGTTTTTGACTTATAAGTCAAATCGATGATGAACACTTTTACTTATAAGTCACAACTTAAAATAACTTATATTTTAACTTTAACTCATTTTAAATTAAGTCGTTGCCGAATGGGCTCTAAGAGAGCTGAAAGGAAAAAAGATTAGCCACGTGATAAGTACGTGTATATGCTAAAAGCGAAAATGGTCTAGGGTTCTCATAATTCATGGTTTGAAGGCCAAGTTCAGAGAAGAAACGATCGTGGACAATCATCGTATGCAATCCCATACCCACTTTGGACTTGTGAGTAGTTCTCTTTTATTCTCCATCTTATTCTCTCTTTCGTAGTTTTTCATTTACACTTCTATCCTCAATTTCCAAAGTGATTTGTTATATAAGATTTTTCAGTATTTTTAGTTTCTATGTAATAGAAAAAGAATACTTGCATGTGAGATAGTAATTCTGCGAATGAAATATATAAAAGTGGTCGTATTTTGATCTTTTTGGGATGAACTAAATATTCTGAATTTCTTGGTACTTTGACCATTGAGGTTTAAAATGTTTGTGGAATTTATGTTTAAATGCCAAATTACATGACTTAGTTTTTGACTTATAAATAAACAAATGCAACAATTTGTAACTTATTTAAAAAGAATTTATAAGTTATTCTTAATAAGTTGGTTTGAACAAATGTAATATTTTATTTTGCCCCGAAACTATTTTGCTAAATTACATCTGATTACCCTTTAAACTTTTTTTATCTCTTTCTCTTCTAAGGTAAACTAAATTAGAGCTCTGTTCTGCTCTCTCTCTCTCTCTCTCTCTCTCTGTGTGTGCCCTCGATCCGTCAATTTCTTCGCTTCTCCCTCCTTCCCTTCAGCGGCTGTTACTCCTGCTACTCATTCTACTCATTTGATTGTTGTTAAGTACCAAACCCTAACTAAATATTTGATATGTATATATGTGTATTATGTTATGTTTGAATCTTTGGCATGTGGTTTTTCATCTTCTTTTCCTCTTTAATTTTAACTGTAGTTTTAGAGTCAGAGAGAGATATATGATCAACATCGAATGAAAATTAATAATTATACAAAAAAGAAAAAAATGCAAGTTTTCTGTGATGGTTATTAATGTGCTGATATAATATAGATATGGATGATAGTTTGAATATATAAGGAGAGTCTAATTAAGTTGTAAAAATTGATTATAGAGGTTTGGAGGCAGGATTGAGCCTATAAGAAGTTGTATTATGTTTCATTTGTTATAGCACATTGATGTTGTTACATCTTATTTACCCATATAAACATATGCTTAGTTTTGTAGAGTTGTATATTATACTCTAGTTTTCTTGTAGCTTTAATGTGAGACATACTTAGGAGAAGAATTAGGTAATTTCTAATTTATTGGAGTTGATCTTGCGCAATATCTGATGAGTAGGTTTTATACCTATGAATCCGATATTATGAAACTTAATTATTGCTATCCTTAAGTGTTTTTAGTATCTTTTTATGTGTTTTTGTGTTTATTTCTTGTAGGTTGGAGCTGGTGAGGACAAATTGGTCATTTGGGAGAAGAAAAAGATCAAAAATCATTAAAATTAGAGCTGAGTGGCATTTTTGTAATTATACAGTCCTGGTCAAGCGTCTATATGCTTGGAAATGACCTGGGTTGAGCGCCTAGGCGCTCATAGTGCAGCTAAAGAGAGATTTTTCTATTGGTGAGTGTGTTTTTGAAGTCAAAAAGGAATCTGAATGAGTGGGGAGACCAATACAAATAGGAGAAGACTTTAGAAAAGACGTATCACTTAATTTTTCAAGAGATTTGCAGAGAGGACAACGAAGAAAAACACGAAGGAGAATTGCAAAGGCTGAAGATTAAAGAGAGAGTATTGGAGCAAATTCAGAGTTTCTTCTTCTCTTCTCTAGTTTTATCTTTTGTAATTATCTGGAATGTTTGGATTATTAATCTGGATGATGTTTTCTTTATTATTATTATCATGAACTAAATTTTCATTAAGATTGCAACGGAACTTGGTATGTAGTTTAAATTAAATCTTCCCCCATTGAATGAGAGTTGGTTTTTATTAAATTGTTTATTATATCTTTTGCTTATTTATAAATTGGTTGGCCAACAATTACTGTGATAATCTATATAAAATTGGAAGATGGAGTATAGATTGAGATCTGGATATGATAACATCTGTTCATATAATCTGATTAGGGTCAATATGATTAGCATGTAGGATAGTAATATACCTATGTGTCTTTTGCATCCATTGAAAGAATTTATGTGTAAAACCATAATTAACTTGATTCACATAGGAATATAGTGAATTAATTAAATAGGGTGTTCCTTGTAATTATGTGTCTTAAGGATTGGATTTAGGAGGATTTGTTCACGTGTCTTTAAAAGAAGTGCGTGAGCACTATAAAATATTCTTGGATAATGATTCATATTAATTTATTGATTTAAATGGGAAGTAAATTGGTTTAAATGAAGTACCAAGGGAAGTTGTAATCTTAACATGTTAAATCTGCAGTTATTCTTGTGAAATTCTGATTTTAATTATTAGTTTTATTAAATTTAATTTTTAAATCACAAAAAATATTTCGTAGTTTAAAATAGGATTAATTGCATTGGAATTAGTAATTGATAAATATTACTCTATTTCCTCGTGGGAACGATATCCTTGCTTGCTGAATATTACAATTGAATGCGTATACTTGCGTGTTAAAGTACTATTAAAAAAATTAGGCAACAAGGTTTTGGCGCGGTTGCCGGGGAAATTAGTTTAATATTTTGTCATTATTGATTTTGGTAGAGTTAATCTTAATTTAAACCTTTTCTTTTCTGTTCTTTTTAGGTGTTCTTGACTAGTTTATGCAAACGCGATCGAAGAATCCAAATTTATTGTCTTACGAGGACGACATCAAAAAAAGGTTTCAACTGTTACATAAATGGGTTAAAGAAACCAAAGAGGCACTTGATAAGAAAGATACTATGGGTGAAGAAGAGCAAAAAGCATTGTGGGATTATGCTACGCCGAGGGTTACTGAAATTCAGTTGAGTATTATGAGGCCTGCCATTACTGTTACAAGTTTTGAGATAAAATCGGGGACAATACAGATGATTCAAAATTCATGTCAGTTTGGAGGGTTATCGAATGATGATCCTGAACGATCACATAGTCGGCTTTATAGAAATCTACGATACTTTCAAGTACAATAATGTGTCAGAGGATGCAATAAGTCTAAGGTTATTTCCATTTACTCTCAGAGATAAGGCTAAGAGTTGGCTCCATTCACTACCGCCAGGCTCGATTACTACATGGAACAACCTAGCCCAGAAATTTCTTGCAAAATTTTTTTTGCCTGCAAAAACAATAAAGTTGCAGAACGATATCTTCTCTTTCGTTCAGCACGATTCAGAATTACTATATGAAGCATGGGAGAGATTCAAAGACTCATTGCAAAAATGTCCACACCATGGGATTTCTAAATGGCTTCAGGTGCAAACTTTTTATAACAGTTTATTCAGCACAATGAGATCAAGTATAGATGTTGCAGCGGGAGGAGCTAATATGACCAAGAATTGTGATGAGGGGTATCAGTTGCTTGAGACCATGGCAGCTAATAATTATCAGCGTCCAACAAGAAGAATGGCTCAGCCAAGGACAGTCAGGGGTTTATGAAGTGGATGCGATGACATCATTGTCAGCTCAAGTGACAGCTCAGATTTCTGCTCTTACAAAGAAGATAGATGCACTTGGGGTACAACCAGTTCAGAAATGGAAACGATTTGTGAAATATGTGTGGGTAGCCACTCAAGTGGTCAATGTACAATAAATCCTGAGTCAGTCCAGTTTGTTTCTAGTTATAACAGGCAGTAGGGCAGTTATCCAAATAGTTACAATCTAGGAGTGAGAAACCACCCGAATTTTTCTTAGAGTAATAATCAGTTACATGCTCAAGCACAAGCTCTAAGGCAATCATATCCACCTGGATGTCAGCCACATAAACAATCCCAACAACACCCACAACCTCAATAACCTGATAAGTTATCACAAATGGAAGAATTATTGGCACGATTGACAACTTAGTTTGAAGCCACAACGAAAAACCAATCAGCTGCAATAAAGAATCTTGAGAACTAAATTGGGTAGATAGCTAGTGCTTTGAATACTAGAACTCCAGGTTCTTTACTTAGTGATACAGAGAAAAATCCACGAAAGGATGGAAATGAACAATGTAAGGCAGTTACACTCAAAAGTAGGAAGGAGTTGACTACAGATTTAGAAGGACAAAAGAAAATAATTTATGCAAAGGATGGTGAAAAAGAGAGTGGAAATTTTGTAAGTAAATGTAACAATCCAAAATTTTAAATTGTAATTTTAAATATTTATTGAATTACATAAATATTTAATGGATATGTTTATCGTTGAATAGATATTTGTTTAAATTGATTTGATTTACTTTGGTGAATTATTTGTTAAGTAAATAATTAAGGGTTAAGAAAATTAATTGTTATGAGATAATATACTAATTTAATTTAATAATTAAATTAGAGAGTTATAATGATTAAATGAACTATTATATTTTAATTTGAATTTATAATTAGAATAATGTGTTAGTTGATTAAATAAAGTTATAATTATATATAAAAAAATTAATTATGTTGTATTGATTTATGTGTTAAAGTAATTTAATAAATTGTTATTAGAATCAATTAAATTGATTATTAAAAATTTAATTAAATAAAAGTGTGATAAATAACCTTACTATTAAGGAGTTATTAAAATAAATTAAAGGAGTTTAATTCAGTTTTGCCAAACAAGACTTAATGCATATTAAGTCTTTAATTTAAATATGTTTATCAAACAAGGTGTAAGATTTAATGGGTTATTTTTTATTAGCTAGCCAAACAAGCCTTATGGCTTTTGATTTTCAAATAATATTATAACTGATGTCAGTTAAAGTTATAATTATATTATATACTTAATACCTATATTATTATTATACGTTATATTCTAGTATGTAAGTTAGAATAGAGAAGAAATACTCAGAAGAAAATTGAGAGAAAACTTGAGAGAATTCTAGAGAAGCTTTGAGAGAAGAATTGGGAAAAAGATGATTGTTGATCAAAGGGAAAGTTATCATCTTCTAAAACTAAGGTATTATCTTAATTCTTTTATTTTTAAAGTTTTAGTTTTCTCTTCCCAAAATTCTCTTTAAATACTTTGTAGAGGATGAATTATTTGTTATATATAGTTTTATATGATAAATTAGTTGTTGTGAAATTATTTTCATGAGTTTGTATATGAGTATAGTCATTGAATTCATGTTATGTATGTAATTTGTGAAGAAAACTATATTACAGTGAGTTTATATGAATATATATATATATGAATATTGCTTAGTTTAAAGTTAAATTATGGTTTAATTAGCTATTTAATTTATAAATTGACTATTGAAGTTGAAAGAGGATGAATAAACATAAATAAGGTACTTTGAATTAACTATTTTGGTTGAAAAACACAAGCATAGTGATGATTTTCACTGAAAATGTCAAAAGTGAAGATTTAGCAAAAATAGTGAAAATTAATAGTTGTAATTTGGATGTTTGTGTTGTTTAGATGGCTAGAAACGCATTAGAAAATATTAGATTATATTTCTGTAAATCTATTACACCTTAGATAGGTTGGTATGGTTGTTAGAATGGAGCTAGGAGGCCTAATTTGGCTTTTCGTAGAGTTACAGAGCATAAATTCACAATTCGCAGAAGGGACCCTCGCCCGGCGGGCCCCCCAGTTCAAAAACCCCCGCCCCAGCGCGGGGGGGGGGGGTAATCTGTCAGGCTGATTTTGGAAAAAAAAACTAACAGAACATAGTTTACTAAAATGAGCATAACTTCTTCATACAAACTCTGATTGAGGTGATTCAAAATGATTCGGAAAGAGGACGAATAGGCCTGTAACTTTAATTCTTTAAGGTTTTCAATTTAAAATTGTTATGAAGGGTAAAAATGGTCATCTTTAGGACTGTTGTGTACTTGGAGCCAATCAGAGGGCGTCAGGATGCACGAATGCAAGTGCAATCCTTTGTGTATTAGTATAACTTAATGATAACATGTTGGACATGTAATAGGATGTTGTATCAAGTTGTTAATGCGTATGTGGTGCAATGACATGTTCACTTAAGTAGTTGTAATAAAGCTAAAAAGTAATGTTCATGAAAAGATGTGATTTAAACTTAAACTTAGTTAGTAGCTATACTAAAAGTAAGAAAGCAACTCATAAAGGTAATGTTAGTGTAACTAATGTGTATTGTCGATACATATGGTATGTGTAGGACTTGGGGTGAATGTGAGTAGTGATTGTTTAACCTACGCACGAGGCAAATTTCCTAACCTTTGCTACTTTATTATTCAGCAAGGTTACTTTTCACTGTTATGTTATGCAAATTCTCTATTTCTAATATCTTATTTAATGATTTATTGTCGTGCAAGTTCTTTAACCCTCATTTATTGTTGAGCAAGTTAGTTAATCTTTATCTCTTTATTCAAAGTCTGTATTATTATTGTAAGAAATGTGTTTATTCAGCTACTAATAACTGTTGTTTGATCTGCGTTCTTCAATATCATTGTACTATCTTATGTTATTGTACCAAACTCTAAGTTGCTTAGCGATTCTTTATCAATTCAACTAATCCTTAGTTGATGAATGTTCTAAACTCTAAATTACCCTTGAAGTCTACCCAAACCAAACTTCCTTTGGTTTGTTTATATACTCACACAACTTTGAAAGCATGTTGTCAGTGATAACATTTGTTCCACTTAGAAATTGTTAATATTCTAACCCTTATTGATTCATCGATATATCTTGTTCATGAAGATATTATAGTCAAGCCCTTGAATAGTTATTGGTTCCTATTTGATTCAACCAGTACTTGGTTGATGAGCGTTCTAAAAATCTAGACTTCCTTTTGAAGTTAACTCCCAACCAAACTTCCTTTGGTTAGGAACCTGATAATCTAAGCTGAGATGAACAACCATATATTAGGGGATTATTTTAGAGCTATGCAATAGCGTTAAAATGTTTGCACAATACATAGTACAAAGGGCTGATCACCTGGAGTACGGGATGTTGGTCCATATAGCCGTTTAGACTGTTAAAGGTTACAGTAGAAACACATGTGAACCTAGGACATAGATGATGATTATAGTCTTTTAGACTGTTAAAGGTTAAAGTAGAAATACTTGTAAACCTAGAATAGATTTCGTGGTCTTGTGACCCTCAGTATATTCTTTGATGTTGTTATCTATTGTTAACTTAAATGTTCATTATTCCTTTGAACTCATAGCTGTTGAATTAAAGTTTTTTGTTCCGGTAAGAATACTTTACCATTGAAAGCTCAGTTAATTGTCATTCATAAAATGTTATTTTATAGTATCCTTCTTGTGGGCAATTGTTTGCTCACTCTTGCACAAAATAATGCAGATGAAGTTTAGAAGTTTGAAGAGCTTTCTACAAGCAAGGGCAAGGACAAAGTTCTTGATTAGATGAAAATGTTTAATTTATATTTTATTTATGAAGCTTATGTAATAGATTTATTTATGAACATGTTTTAATTTTTTGTTGATGATTGTAATAAAGGTTAGATGACCTGGGATTTATTTGAGATTTTGTAACCCTTTAATGGGAGATTTATTGTTTAAACTTTTGAGTTTAATTATATCATTGGTTTATGGGTAGTTAGTTATGATTTAATTGGACCGTGAACACCAAATCTGTGGGGATGAAGTGTTCGAATTTGGGGGTGTCACAGTAAATCTGGGTGAAAAGTTGTGAAAAAACAACAAGAAGATAAGCAAACAACAGTCGTATCACCTGTGTCGTTTCCTCGAAGATTGCAAAAGCAAAAATTAGATAGACATTTTTTGAAATTTTTAGAAGTGTTCAAAAAGCTGCAAATCAACATTCCATTCGCAGATGCTTTAGAACAAATGCCTAGCTAAACAAAATTTATGAAAGATATTTTAGCAAGGAAGAGGAAGCTAGGGGAGTTTGAAACTGTAGCATTGACAGAAGAATGTAGCGTAATTCTGCAAAGAAAGTTACCACCGAAGTTGAAGGATTCGGGTAGCTTTACCATACTGTGCACGATTGGACCCCAGTTCTTTAACATAGGTTTGTGTGATTTAGGTGCGATTATTAACTTGATGCCACTTTCGATCTACACTCAGTTGGGACTACCAGCACCAAAGCCAACAAATATCTCTTTACAACTCGCAAATAGATCAGTGACATACCCTAGGGGCATTGTGGAAGACATATTAGTGAAGGTGGACAAATTCATGTTTCCAGCCAACTTCATTGTGTTGGACTATGAAGAGGATAAAGACATACCCATTATCCTTGGAAGACCATTTTTAGTCACGGGAAGGACATTAATTGATGTACAAAAGGGAGAGTTAACGATGAGAGTCCAAGATGAAGAAGTAACTTTTAATGTTTTCAAGGCTATGAAATTTCCAAAGGGAGAAGAAGAATGCTTTAGAGTTGATCTGATTGAAGGAGTAATGAGGGAGGTATTTATTGAATCTATGAATGAAGACCCTCTTAAAACCGCATTGGTTAGTGAAAATTTATCTGCTGAATCAACTGTTCTAGAATGGGTTCAAATGTTAGATTCAGCTCTGAAGTTCACACGATGTTTGCAAAAATTTAAACCTCTGGATTATGGGGAAAACCGGTTGAAAATGTGAAATCATCCTTAGAAGAACTGCCCACCTTGGAACTTAAGCCATTGCCTAACCATTTACGGTATGCCTACCTTGGTTTTTCTTCTACCTTTCCCGTTATTATTTTCGCATCACTTGATAAGGTTCAAGAAGAAAAGCTACTAAGGGTACTTCGACAATACAATACTGCTCTTGGGTGGACTCTTGCGGATATCAAGTGGATAAGCCCATCAATTTGCATGCATAAGATTCTATTGGAAGATGAAGCGAAACCAACTATTGAACAACAACGAAGACTCAATCCCATCTTGAAGGAAGTTGTAAAAAAGGAAATCATTAAATGGTTGGATGCGGGAATTGTCTACCCTATCTCAGATAGCTCATGGGTAAGTCTGGTTCAATGTGTGCTGAAGAAAGGGGGAATAACAGTAGTTGCGAATGAGCATAATGAATTGATCCTGACTCGGACAGTTACGGGTTGGCAGGTGTGTATGGATTACAGAAAGTTGAACAAGGCCACTTGTAAAGACCATTTTCCTCTACCATTTATAGATCAGATGTTGGACAGGCTTGCAGGGCATGATTACTATTGTCTCTTGGATGGATACTCAAGTTATAACCAGATTTCCATTGCACCCGAGGATCAGGAGAAGACGACATTCACATGCCCATATGGTACCTTTACTTTTTGCAGAGTGTCTTTTGGATTATGTAATGCGTCGTCGACATTTCAACGATGTATGATGGCTATTTTCTCCTATATGGTCGAACAAAATCTCGAGGTATTTATGGATGATTTCTCATTTTTTGGGGATTTGTTTGATTATTGTTCGCAAAATCTCACTCTTGTGCTCAAACGGTGTATGGAAACGAATTTGGTTTTAAACTGGGAAAAATGTCATTTTATGGTGCAAGAGGGGATAATCTTGGGTCATCGAGTGTCATCAAAAGGAATTAAGGTTGATAGAGCTAAGATCGAAACCATTGAGAGCCTCCCGCCACCAGTTTCAGTAAAGGGTATTCAAAGTTTTTTGGGACACGCTGGTTTCTATAGAAGATTTATAAAAGACTTCTCCAAAATCACGAAACCACTTTGCAGTCTTTTGGAGAAGGATGTCCCATTAAAATTTTATCAAGCATGCCTGGAAGCTTTTGATGTGTCGAAGAAGAAACTAATTACCAAACCTGTAATCATAGTGCCAGATTGGAGTATCCCGTTTGAATTAATGTGTGATGCTAGCGACTTTGCGATTGGTGCAGTGTTTGGCCAACGAAAGGATAAAATTTTTCATGCTATATATTATGCTAGTAAGACGTTAACGGACGCTCAACTGAATTATACCACTACCGAAAAGGAGCTATTAGCTGTTGTTTATACATTTGATAAATTTTGCTCATATTTGATTAGGACAAAGGTAATCGTATTTACAGACCATTCGGCAATTAAGTACTTGATAGCAAAGAAGGATGCGAGACCGAGATTAATTAGATGGGTATTATTTTTACAAGAGTTGACTTAGAGATCCGGGACCGAAAAAGAAAAAAAAATTAGGCTGCTGATCATTTATCATGGTTAGAGAATGCAAAACTAAAAAAAGATGACACAATAGTGATCAACGAATTTTTCCCGGATGAACAACTATTTACGGTAAGGATGGATACACCATGGTATGCAGATTATGTAAATTTCATTGTGAGTAAGGTGTTTCCGCTAGATTTGACGAGTCAGCAGAAGAAGAAATTTCTCCATGATGTGAATTAGTATTTATGGGATGAGCCGTTTTTATTTAAATAGTATGGAGATCAAGTAATAAGAAGGTGCAGTTTAGAAAGTTGAAATGGAGAATATTTTATACCAATGTCATGCATCTGACTATGGTGGACATTTTGGGGGAGAAAGAATGACAGCTAAGGTGCTTCAATGTGGATCCTTCTGGCCAACACTCTTTAAGGATGCTCGTGTGTTTTCATTGAAATGTGCCAGATGCCAAAGAGTTGGTAACATATTAAAGAGGCAAGAGATTCCACTAAACATGATCCTAGAAGTCGAATTTTTGATGTTTGGGGCATCGACTTCATGGGACCATTTCCATCATCTTTTAGCGACTCATATATAATTCTAGCGGTGGAATACGTTTCAAAGTGGGTTAAAGCTATAGCATCGGCCACAAATGATGCTAAGGTTGTGGTTAAGTTCATCCAGAAGAATATTTTCTCTAGATTCGGCACTCTTCATACAATCATTAGTGATTAAAGCACGCACTTTTATAATAAGCAGTTCTCAGCTATTCTCGCTAAGTACGGATTCACTCATAAGATAGCTACTGTTTACCATCCACATACAAGTGGTCAAGCTAAGGTATCCAACCGAGAAGTAAAACGAATCCTCGAGAAGATAGTGAACCCTAGTCGGAAAGATTGGGCTAGCAAGTTGGATGATGCTTTATGGACATATCATACAGCTTACAAAACTCCGATAGGGATGTCTCCGTACAAGTTAGTATATGGGAAGTTATGCCATCTTCCAGTTGAACTAGAACACAATGCTTATTGGGCAATCCAGAAGTTAGACTTTGATATGTCTGCTGTGGGAGAGAAACGCCTCTTACAATTGAACCAAATGAATGAATTCAGACTCCAATCGTATAAAAATGCAAACTTATATAAAGAAAAGGTTAAGTGATGGCATGACAAGAAAATTCTAGAAAGAAAGTTTGAAGTAGGGCAAACAGTGCTATTATATAATTCAAGGCTTAAACTGTTTCCAGGAAAGTTGAAATCTCGTTGGTCAAGGCCATTTATCATTACAAAAGTTTATCCTCACGGAGCTGTGGAGGTGGAAGACACGGATGCTAAATGTAATTTCAAAGTTAATGGTCATAGATTGAAGCACTATTGTGGGGGTTGTGTTGATCATGAAAAGACATCGGTCAACCTTGCTGATTAGAACAGAGAAGAAATTCAGGCTGAAGACTATAAACCAAGCGCTAACTGGGAGGCAACACAGGAATTTTTATTGTTATTTATTATTTATTATTTTTATTTTATTTATTTTTATTTGCTTTACTGTTAGTTTATTTAGTGGTTAAAACTTTTATAGTTTAGGAATTATTACACCCCTTATGATCTCTAACACAATCTTTAATTGATTTCAGGATAGGAAACAAGATTTCATATTTGGCGGGTTCGACTAATGGCCATTACGACTACCAAGTCAGGGGTCTCGCTCACCAGTGAGCGATCGGCTGCCCAGCTTACCGGTGAGCTGGTGGGGGTTGCAAGGGGGCAACGCCCCCTGGAAGCCAAGCACTTATGGGCTTAATAGCAGAATGTCCATTTATCACATTTTCAGATTTCTAATCATTTCTTTCATTTTTAGTGTTATTGACTTGCTTAGTGTTGTAGGGTATTGTTGGTCGATTTCGCAATCAATGAATATGTGCAAGTATACACGGTCAACAAGTAATAAAGTGATAAGAAAAGTATCAATCCTACGAAGAATTATTTAATAAAAATTACCAAGTACTAACTCTTAACCAAATTAATTTTATTTAAACAATCTCAAATCGTTATTTTTTCTAATTAAGAAAACTAAATTAACTAATTAAACGAATTGCTTTATAAATGAATTCAAATAAATAAAGATTAAGACTTCAATATCCCAAATTATGAACTATAAATCAATTATCCAATTATCTCAATTATTATGCCTACTGAATTGTTAACAGGAATTCTCAAATGCCAAAAGTCCTTTTCCAAGTGATCAAATGACTTCTATTTAATCTAGATTAATCTTGCTATATTCCTATTCAAAATAATTGAATTAAACTCCTTCAATTCCAATTCCTTATGTGTTACATGTGGTAATCAGATATTTTCATTCAATTCACGAACCTAATTATCCGCCATGCAAATAACTAAGTCACATGTTATCATGCCCAGTTCTAACCCTAGAATTCCTCTTTCAATTCCTTCTAGAGTAACAAGATAATTACTGATCAGATAATTAATCAATAGGCTCAAGATAAGATAAACAATTCAATTTGAGACAAATAATTGGAATACATTGAATAACTAATTTATAGACATAAAAGGTTCAATTGAAAACTTAATAAAGGAGTTAGTTCATAATTAATGAATAAAAACCAAGAATCCACAACTGAATAGACATTAAAAGATAAAAGTATGATAAGAGAAGAGAATAGAATCTATTGTCAGCAAATCTGATGCTCCCCTCTTGCTATTGCTCTTGATCTTCAGTGTTCTTCAATTTACTTTAATCTCCAATGGCTAATTAAGAACTAGGGTTTATATTCTAATCTAATGGAGTGTTTTATCTAGTCTAATCTATGTAATCTCCACTTTATTTTATGCCTTACATCATGTATTTATAGGTTGCAAGTCCAATTTTTAGCTTAGGAACAAACCCAATCCAATTTGGAGTAAAAAAAGTATCAAAATTTGCCCCAAAACGCGTCCAAGCCTTACCATACACTTCCCCAGCGCTGGGCATGGCACTGCAACACTGCTCCCCAGCGCCCCAGCACTGCAAATAGCCTTGGTTTGGGCGCCCCGGCGCTGGCCCCATTTTTGGAAATTTTCTACTCCTACATCCTTTGGGAAAATGGTCATAACTTGTTTGTGCGAAATTCGATTTTGATGATTCAAGATGTTCAGGAAAGAGGAGATGTAGATCTACAACTTTCTTTCTTTGAGTTTTTCGAAATAAGGTCCGAAGCAATACTCAAATTGGCTCTGAAGTGACTGTTGTGTAAATGACAAGCCGAAAACGCGAATCTAGCCAACCCGAACGTCGATCCAAGTAACTTTTGTCCCAATTCCTACAAAACAACATAAAACATGCATGAATAGACACAAACACTTAAAATCAACTAAAAGATTAATCTCAATTATGAGTATAAAACTCACTTATCAAATACCCCCAAACTTAAACATTTCCTTGTCCTAAAGCAAAAACACAAAAGAACAAAAAATAAACAAACTAACTCAACCACATGAATGCATATGTATGATCTACTTCCTAATATACCTACGAACCCGGTAATAAATCAATATGATATATAGCAACAGGCCTCAAAGATATCAATGATACTCAAACAATATATCCAATCAAGTCAAAATCCATAACTCTAACCAATTAGTCAATCCAAACCAGTCATCACCCATGTGATGCCCCCAAAATAGGTATACATCACCCATCTTGAGTCGTCAAATACATGGTAATAAATTCAAATACAACTTGATTATACAACAGTCGTGTAAAATACGACAAAATACATGCTGTGAGTTTTAATACAAATATTGTCATCTAGACAATATTCACACTCAATTTACTCCTCATTACATTTATTATCACATTATTTAACAGAATAGTGAGGACTACTAAGACACCATCTTGGACCATCACTCCGTTCCCCGACTAGTCCCGGCTACGTTCTCATTTCTTGAAGAGAACAATGAAAGAAAGGGTGAGCTCAACTAGCCTAGTAAGAAATATTATGACTAAGATAATGCAGAATAAATTATCATTAGTCCTCAACAGTGTTAAACTGATAAAATACAATAGACATCAAGTTTAACTGCAGCGGAACATGCAATCCATTAAAAGAGTCAAATAGAGAATAAAATCTACTATCTTTTATGATTTAAAAAGGTTTTTCATCACTTTTATAGCTGAGACTCAGCTTAATAAATAATCCACATCATCCTTGCACTACGACCAAGGATATTCATTAGGGTCACGACCACAAATTATCCATGCATTACGGGCCAAATATATTTGTGTATTCATCAATGGTCATGATCATGCCAACAACTGTCCATCAATGCACTTCGGGCCAATGAGGACTTTTACCACATCATTTGTAACATTACGGTCATGATTACACCGAATAATCCCTGGTCATAATCATATCAAGTTCATCAATGCACTACAGGCCACAGATGACTTTCAAAAATAATATAAACATGAGGATGATGACAATGATATAAGAATTCAATAAAACAAGTTCAAGAATTAATTTATTCAGGAACTAATAACGTCCAAATTGTCAACATTATACTTCTTTGTAAAGTAAAATTCAAGAATGCTCAGAAGAATATTTCCATGAAAAGATACTGGATGAAGCACAAATATCAAGAATATTCCACTAATTTCATGGAGTGTAGAAGTCAAAACTTTAACCAACTGAGTATAATAAAGAATGGAATAACAAAAGAAATCACCATGCATGCGGTACTTCGCATAGACAGGTTATTCCATCAGAATAATAAATAACGGAACCAGGTCAGGCGTAATACGAACCGACAGGATATTCCAACAGAATAATAAAGAATGGAATAAAAATAGAAATCACCATGCATGTGGTACTTCGCATAAACAGGTTATTCCAACAGAATACTAATTGACGGAACCAGGTCAGGTGAAATTCACACCAACAGGATGTTCCAACAGAATAATAAAGACGAAACCAGGTCCGGCGTAAGCACAGACAGGATATTCCAACAGAATAATAAAGAATGGAATACAGAAGAATTTCACCAAGTATAGGGTAGCCCGCGTATACAGGTTATTCCAACATAATAATAATGATGGAATAATATAAGTTCTCTTCATGAATACAAAACAAATAATACCCCTTACCGTAAAAGAAACTTGATATCAGAGTAGTGAAGTAGCAGAATACTTTTCTTCTTTCTCTCCATAGTTTCTCTCCATAGTTTCTCTCTCTAGAGTTTCAGTGAATTCGTATGAAATAATGAAGGAATGAGCTTCTATTTATAGAAGAACGGAATGAATAGTAACCAATTCATGAACGGTCCAGATTGATTTACTTTAATCGGACAGTCCATATTTGAAGCAAAATCTTTTAAATAAAATATAATATATTCTATTTATAATCTAATAAAACGAATAACTTTTAAAAAGATTTTACTATGTAAACACTATGCAGGCACTGTGCAAACACTATGCATAATAAAATATAATATATTCTAATTATTGTCTAATAAAACAAATAATTTTATAAAAGTATTCTGTTTTACATAAAAAGATTTTACTATTAGCCTAATAAAATGAATAACTTTTATAAAAGTATTATGTTTTATATAAAAAGTTTTTCTGTTTTATTACGTTAATAATACGAATAAAACAAAACTTCATCATCATTATTATTATTCACACTATTAATCGACCAGGTCGTTCCCAGGAAAGAGGGGGCTTTTCAATAAGGATTTCTCCCTATTGACGCGCAATTAGGTGACCAAACCTCTCCTTGGCAGAACTTCTAGACATCGTTAATAATTCAAATAATAATATTAACAACTTCGTCATCTCAATTATTGATTTAATAACATATAAAATATCGACAATAATTGAATCACACTGAGTGACTTCTCACATAAGCATTAATAATCAATATCGTGTGCTACTATGCAACCACGCGTATTACTGTACTTTTACTACCGAGTAATTCAACAGTATCAACAGTAAAACTTCCGTCGTTATTTTCATAAAAATATTTTTATCGTTTTCACAATCCGACAATAATTCTATTGTGGGGTCCACCAATGATTGTGCCGTCGTACGAATATTCCCTGACCAATCGAATATTATATAACAACTTACGTACTTTGCAAAATTTATAAATATTACCCACAACTATTATATTTTATCAAATTTATTCCATAATATTCAAAAATGATATTTATAGAAAAATCATTTTTATTCATAAAAGTTGGGGTCTTACAACCCATGTTGCGTGTGTGTGCTTGTTAACCATTCTAAGTGACCACAGTTAAAGATAATCACATAACAAACTTCTTAGAAGGAAAATTTCAGTTCCAATTCAATTACTTTTGTGAACATGACAACTCCAGTTAAAACTAAGCAATTACCAAGTCTAAGGGTAAATACAGGATTTATTTCTACTTTTATTCAATTACAAGGGCATTTTTGCTCTTTCTCGTGTTTTATTCATTTTTTTATTTTTTTCCCCATGGTTGTGCAATGTCTTATTCCCTTAGGATTTTCAATGCTACCTTAACGAGCTTTCGACCAACGACTCCCAAGCCATTAAGACCTTAGGGCGCTAGGTATAAAGACAATCCCCTCGGGCTTACTTACTCAAATAACAAAGGCCACAAAACTAGACAAGCATGCCACGGTGTTTATTCTTTTTTTTTTCTTTTTCTGGATTTTCTATTTTTTTTTCATCATTTCTTTCTTCTTCTTTTTTTCATTTTGTATATATATACCCCATAGATTCCCCCAAACTCAAACTTTTACGTCATTCCAACCTTTACCGCTAGTTCACTAATTTCCTTAAATTTTAACCAAGATTTTCCCTCAGAAACAAATTATGAAACCCTTAAACCAAGTGGATTAAAACAGTAAAACTTTAAGTGCTAACCGGTTACATAAGTTTAAGACAAGCTCAGATTATCATCATGATTAAAATTAGAACTCATCATCAATTATCAACATTGTTCAAGTTAACAAGCAAAACCAATCTTATCATAGGCCGAGTTAAGACTACACCAACCGATCACACAGATTCATGCAAAAAAATGCAATTATACTACATGAACACATACTAATGCAACACATATATGAATATGCAAATAACTTCCATATATTATATGCAACCTAAAAAAACACAATGCTAACACATAAAAAAATGAACTACTATACAGATAACTAACTATATGCAATACGACACTAAAATGCCCCCAAACTTAAACTAGACATTGTCCTCAATGGCTGAAATATAAAAAAGTAATGCAGAGGACTTCTTTGAAAATATAGCAATCTTTCTCCTTGTTCACTAAGTTTGGAGAATAGGCTAAGCACATGAAACAAATTGGGCACCACACTTGAATTTGACTTGAATAACTTGTAAACCATGATAGAAACAATTTTATTAAATTCTAAATACATATAAATTCAAAACTACTAATATAAAACCTAATAAAAACTAAAAATAAAAATTAAACTTGGGTTGCCTCCCAATAAGCGCTTGTTTTATAGTCTCAGCCTGACTTCTTCAATTCTCTATCCAATTCCCCTATGAAAATTGAGGAATCCTCCATCCATCAGTACCAATGTCTCTTTTTGGGAGGTTCACATTAGCAAAAGCCCTTGAATTAAAGTCACCTAGCATGCTCTTTGTAGATAGGTTCCCTATTAAGAACGTCCAATAACTAGGTGTTTTCTCCATTATGTTTATGATCAGATTGGGGCATTGAAGCTTAATAAATATAATGGGATCTTCCTCTGTCTTCTCCTTTTCATCCCACCATGACTCCACAACTGTACTAGCTCTTATGTCACAAAGAGCTTTGCTGATGACATGACTGCCAATTGGGCATGGTTTTGCAAAACTGCCTGAATTATTGAACTTTGGTGGAGGAGGCACATGGGATACTAATAAAATCGGTTCATCTTCGTTGAATCTTACAGTTAAATCTTCGCCGATCTCCTTTTCTTGGTCCCAAGTCTTTCCTCTCTTTCAACATCTATAACATTTGGCACATCTGGTTGCAGATTTGGTTCGGGCTCACCATCAGTCTCGGAATTCATGTCAAAGAGCCAAGTGTATTGAGGACAAATATTTGAGGCATTGGTTAGTTGTTCCGTTTGGTTTGTAAAATTTTGACTCAATATCTCTTGATTAATCCTTCTCTCCTCACATGAAGCTATGTACTTGGACAAAACTTCCTTCAAATTTGAATGTTCTTCCTGTTGTAGTGGAGGTGGACACTTGAAATTCCGGTGGGTACGTTGGACTTGGAGCATAAAATTGATCTTGATGAGTATGGTTCCATGAAACGCCTTGGCTTTTCACATTCATATCTACTTGACTCAATAACTTATCTTGTTCACCGATCCTTTTGTCAGTAGCTAAAATCGATTTTTCCAAAGCTTCTTCCAAACTTGTTTTCCTCTCTGGCTGTTGTTGAGTCTGATTTTGAAATCCGGATGTGTTTTGCTATTTAGGTGCTTGAGCTTGATTGTTACTTCCTTGAAAAATCCGGGTGATACCCCCAATCCTGATGATAGTTGTTGGGATAGACATAATTATTGGCGTAATCACCACCATACTATACCGTCTCGAAACTGACTGGCGCACTGATGACTCATATGATTTCCAGCACAATAATCACAAGTAACCGCCACACTTTGACGATGTTGAGCTTCAAAAGCGTCTAACCTCCTCGAAACTGTCTCAAACTGTGCTGACAATGCAGAAACTGTCGCGAGTCTGTCAATCTCTGCTCCCCTTGGCTGAGTCATTCTTGCCATCCTTCGACTCCGTTGGGTTGCGATAACCTCCAACGTCTTCGAAGTTGCCTCAATTTGTATTTGGCTCTATAGAAGATGTATTAACTCCATCAATCCATGTTTCCCTTGGTTGAGTTATGTTCGTGTATGGCCATTGATACACAAAGTCATCCATGGTACCTAAAAAGAGAGAAATATAGAAAGAGAATTAAAAATAAAAATAAAAATGTTTAAATTAAGACTAATTTGATTGAAATTAATATTGGTAAAAAATTATTAAATTAATTCCCCGGCAACGGCGCCAAAAACTTGTTGGTCGATTTTGCAATCAATGAATACGTGCAAGTATACACGGTCAACAAGTAATAAAGTGATAAGAAAAGTATCGTTCTCACGAGGAATTATTTAATAAAAATTATCAAGTACTAACTCTTAACCAAATCAATTTTATTTAAACAATCTCAAATGGTGATTTTTTATAATTAAGAAAACTAAATTAACTAATTAAACCGAATTGCTTTATAAATGAATTCAAATAAATAAAGATTAAGACTTCAATATCCCCAATTATGAACTATAAATCAATTATCCAATTATCTCAATTATTATGTCTACTGAATTGTTAGCAGGAATTCTCAAATGCCAAAAGTCCTTTTCCAAGTGATCAAATGACTTCTATTTAATCCAGATTAATCTTGCTATATTCATATGCAAAACAATTGAATTAAACTCCTTCAATTCCAATTTCTTATGTGTTACATACGGTGAACAGATATTTTCATTCAATTAACGAACCTAATTATCCGCCATGCAAATAACTAAGTCACATATTATCATGCCCAGTTCTAACCCTAGAATTCTTCTTTCAATTCCTTCTAGAGTAACAAGGTAATTACTGATCAGATAATTAATCAATAGGCTCAAGACAATATAAACAATTCAATTTGAGACAAATAATTAGAATACATTGAATAACTAATTTATAGACATAAAGGTTTAATTGAAATCTTAATAAAGGAGTTAGTTCATAATTAATGAATAAAAACTAAGAATCCATAACTTAATAGACATTAAAAGATAAAAGTATGATAAGATAAGATAATAGAATTTGTTGTCAGCAAATCTGATGCTCTCCTCTTGCTCTTACTCTTGATCTTCAGTGTTCTTCAATTTGTTTCAATCTTCAATGGCTAATTAAGAACTAGGGTTTATATTCTAATCTAATGGAGTATTTTATCTAGTCTAATTTATGTAATCTTCACTATATTTTATGCCTTACATCATGTATTTATAGGTTACAAGTCCAATTTTTAGCTTAGGAACAAACCCAATCCAATTTGGAGTCAAAAAGGTGTCAAAATTTGTCCCAAAACGCGTCCAAGCCTTACCAGACACTTCCCCAGCGCCCCAGCGCTGGGCACGGCGCTGTAACACTTCTCCCCAGCTCCCCGGCGCTGCAAATAGCCTTGGTTTGGGCGCCCCGGCGCTGGCCCCATTTTTGGAAATTTTCTGCTCCGACATCCTTTAGGAAAATGGTCATAACTTCCTCGTCTGAACTCCGATTCCGATGATTAAAGATGTTCTGGAAATAGGAGACGTAGATCTATAATTTTCATTCTTTGAGTGTTTCGAAATAAGGTCCGGAGCAATACTCAAATTAGCTCTGAAGTGACTGCTGTGTAAATGACAAGCCAAAAACGCGAATCTAGCCACCCCGAACTTCGAATCCAAGTAACTTATGTCCCAATTCCTACAAAACAATAGACAATATGCATGAATAGAAACAAAGACTTAAAATCAACCAAAAGATTAAGCTTAAACACACTCAATTATAAGTATAAAACTCACTCATCAGGTATTTTTTTTAATACTTTAGGCTAGTCTTTAATTTTGGTTAGCTTCTTTTATTTTAGTATGTTAGTTTAGTTAACTATGTGGTTTATCTTAGTTTAGGGTTTAAAAATAAGTCTTAATATCCCTACAAACAAAAACTAATAATTGAAGTTGTGTAGGTTGGAAATAAAAATCATCAAGACATGCCCAAGCGCCTAGGCGCCCAATCGAGGCACAAACCAAGCGCCTAGGAGCCTAAATACAGTAGTCAAGTCGTGCCCCAAGTGCCTAAGCACCCCTACCTAGGCCAAATCAAGTGCCTTGGCGCTCTAAACGCCCAATACATTCTGCTCCCAACCTCCTAGGTGGTCCAACCAGTGCAATGTCAAGCGCCTAGGCGCTCCTACTGCAACGTGAAAAAAATATAAGCCCTAATCGGGCATAACTCTTCCAAACCCAAATCAAACATTTTCTTGCTCTCCTACTCCAACACAAACTCACTCAAATTACATCCCTCCTCTAATCTAGCCCATGATAATCAAACCTCTTCTTGTATAAGCATAGCCAAACACTCAATCTCCTACCCAAACTCAAAGGCAATTAGACTCTATCTTGTCATCCTTTCTCACCAATTCGAGCACCAACTGACATTTAAAACACATCTATCTAAAGTAAATGTTCAAACCTCAAAAAATTGCTCCTGCAACTTTGATTGGAACATCATATTTGGCTATAACCAAGTAAGTGTGCAAGATTTTATTGCAAATTGTTTGGATTTGCTTGGATAGTAGCTAAGTCATTAATTTAAAGTTAGTTTCTTTAATTATGTTGGCTCAAGTGGGTTTGGGTACTCTTAATTGTTGCTTGTATTGTATTGGAAGGCTAGTAGTCCGAATTTATTTGAAATTGTGGTTTTATATTTTGTAAAACATTTTTCTTCTCTTAGTAGTTGCTTCTTAGGTTTATAAAGATGGCCATGTCACTAGTAATTGATCAGTTGTAATAAGATTGTAGTTGATATGTTTAGATAATTTGTTTAGTGTTTTATTTAATGAAATTGTGGATGATTGTTATGATATGATATTGAATCAATGTATCTTTTTATTAAAGTTTTTTTTTATTAATCTTTACATTTGATTGTAACTTATAAATCATTATCAGCCGAACACCTTCATAACTTGTTTTAACTTAATTTTTGACTTATAAGTCAAATTATTGATGAACTCTTTTACTTATAAGTCACAACTTAAAATAACTTATAAGTGAACTTATATTTTAACTTTAAGTCATTTTAAAATAAGTTGTTACCGAACGGGCTCTAAGAGAGTTGAAAGGAAAGAGATTAGCCACATGATGAGCACATGTATATGCTAAAAGCGAAAAATGGTCTAGGGTTCTCATAATTCGTGGTTTGAAGGCCATGTTCAGAGAAAAAACGATCGTGGACAATCATCGTATGCAATCCCATACCTGCTTGGACTTGTGAGTAGTTCTCTTTTCTTCTCCATCTTATTCTCTCTTTCGTAGTTCTTCATTTACACTTCTATCCTCAATTTCCAAAGTGATTTGTACGTTATATATTTTTTTTAGATTTTAAGCAAGATTTTTCAGTATTTTTAGTTTCTATGTAATAAAAAAAGAATACTTGCATGTAAGACAGTAATTCTGCGAATGAAATATATAGAAATGGTTGTATTTTGATCTATTTGGGATGAACTAAATATTCTGTGGAATTTATGTTTAAATGCCAAATTATGTGATATTGTTTTCACAGTAGATGTGCTTATAGTTATAGGCATATGTTCATAAGCAGTTAATATGTAATTAGCTATTTTATGGTCGGTTATTTCCTAAATTTAAGCTTAACTTGAATATGTTTCAGTTTGCAATCTTAAAACTTTAGTGTTAATAATCCAGCATTCTCTCTTTAGGTGTTCTGTTCTTAGTTTCATCAAGAAACACTTAAGACATCAACTAGCATTGTAATAAAACATTCGCATTAAATTTACCAGTGCAGTTAGACTATGGGGTACTGTAATTTAAAATACAAAACCTTTGTTATAAGTTTTAAATTAAAGTACTATTACGAAATCTATGATAGTACTTTTGAAGGAAAGGATTTAAGTTCCTAAATTTTTTATTATGTTTCTGTTCCACATGTAAAACTCATTACTAGGACTGCTCATAATCGATCGGACCCAATCAACTCAACCAAACCAGCCTAATCCTGCTTTTTTTTGGTTGAGTTTGTTCAGCCCTTAAAATCGACAAATTGACCTTATTCTGTCAGCAACGGTTTGGTAATTGAAAAGCTCGGTAAACCGGCTGAATTGATGAACTAATTAGTAAACTAGTCATCTGAAATGCACATACTACGTGTGAAGAAAAATAAAATTAAAAATAAGAGTCGGAGGTTATGAGAATAAAAAAAGAAAGACAAAAAATTGATGTCATAAAAAACAATTATGTTTTCCCTCTCCCTTAATAATATATATAGGTAAAAGTTATTCATCTATATATATATATGTGTGTGTGTGTGTGTGTGTGTGTGTGTGTGGAGTTGAATAAAAGATTTAAAATAGTTTTTTTTACTAACTCAGAGTTCATAGACACCTCACCCTCACGCCCGTTTCTCCCACTCTTAGTCTCCTTTTCAAGATCTTCCAATTTCCACTATCTTAGTCCCTATTATGGCACTAAGGTAGTGTTTGTTTAGCTCTTAATAGCTTCGCATCTGATTCGATAAGAGGATAAATTTGTTTGGTAAAATTTTGTTCGTCTCTTAATCCGTAAGAAACAATAAGAGAAAGATATAAATCTAAATACCTAAAATTTTAAATCTATAAAACTTTTATAAATATTTTACTCCCTTCAATCCAAATTTTAATATCATTATTGATTTTTAAAATGTCAATTTGAAATATTTTTAAATTTAAAAGTCATTCAGATATTTTATACTTTTTAGGGGGTGTTTGTTTAGAGCTGAATGGAGCTGAATCTGAATGGTTGAATTGGTCAGTGCGTTTGTTTTGGTCTGAATGGCTGAATCGGTAAGATGGACGAACTGAATGACTAAGTCAAATTTTTTTAGCTGAATGGCTGAATGAGCAGCTGAATGAAGTAAAAAAAATTAACTATTATATTAAGTAATATTAAATAAATTAAAACAATTTTAAATTTTTTCAGAGGGGTAAAATAATAAAGTTTTATCATTCAGATATTTCAGACATGTCAATTATCAAATAACTTTTTTCATTCAGATTCAGCTCATTCAGATTCAAATTTATTCAATTTTTATCAAACACTCTCTTAATTACCAAACAACTTTTTAAGTTCTGATACTATTTTATTCAAATGATCTAATAAATTAAAATATATTTACCATTTAAATCTTAAATAGCACCTTAAGGGGGTGTATTCAATTAAGATTTTTAAAGACTTTTTCAAGTGACATACTTTTGTAGAATTTATGAGATTTTAATGACTTTCAAAGACTTCTTTAAAGACTTTTCTAAAATGACTTTTATAGACTCTATGAAAAAAGTAACAGACTTTTATAAACTTTTTATCAAGACTGTGATAGATTTTTGTATACTTCTAATATATCTTGCAACTTATATTAATTGTTAATTAACTCATGTGTACAACATCTTCCTCTTTTTTCATTAACTAGAGTAAATCTCATTATATTATTGTGGCATGAGATTTTATATATGTTGAAAGCGTTCATATTATTCTACTCATTTCATAATACATTTGGATACTCGGATACCAATAAAATTTTAGAAACTACAGACGCAATACAAAAATTAAGCTCACTTTTCATTGAGCTATATATACTTTATGCATATGTGTACGCTTATTTAGAATTATTATTTTTCATTCCAGTCTACAAAAGTTGTCATCAATACTTATTTACGTAACTAGCAATTAAAAAATTAATATAAACATTTGCAATATATATCGATTTTCATTCAAATATTTGAATATTACCTCGTCTTAGTATCAAAATTTGCAAATAAAAATAATGTATACTTGTTTCATGTATATTTTAAAATAACAGTATCAAAATTTGCAAATAAAAATAATGTATACTTGTTTCATGTATATTTTAAAATAACAAGTTATTTTTTAAATAAAAAAACATTTTTTTATTTATATTCTTTTTAATAAATTTTTAGTTTAGTAATGTAACATATAATAAAATTATGATAAAAAAACTTGAACTTATATATTTTATACAACTATATATCACTGTATCACTATAAAGTACATACTTCTATATAAATTACGTGTGTTTATTATTAAATAACAAATAAATTCAAAATTTTAAAATTTTGAATTTTGTACGTTGACTACAAAAACAAAATAAATGTTTTATTTTTGTGGGTACAACAGAAGTATTAATTATTCTAGATTATAAAGTAATTAGAAATATTGGATTCATGTGAAGTAATTAGAAATATTGGATTCATGTGAATTGTATTTTAAATTTATTTAGTTTATTAAGATGATATATAAAGTCTTTAGAAGTCTTTAGAGATGGGATCAGATTTTGGATATGAGTTGATAGTTATAATTTTTCTTCTAAAGTCTGTCAAACTCTACCATTTAATAGAAATCTTAAAAGTCTACGACTTTTGAATAACAAAATACTTTTATAGACTTTGTAAAAATCTTAATTCAATACCACCTAACTTTTAAATACATTAAAAAAATTGTAATTGAATACCACTAAACTTGTATAAACTCTTTAAATGTCTTAATTGAATACAACCAAACTTTTAAAATTTTAAAAATCTTTAAAATTCTTAATTGAATACACCCCCTAAGTTACCGATTTTCTATTTCATGATATGAGTCCCTACTCCTGCCTACTGGAGTAGAAGTCTAGAACACACAGAGCAACGACAAATAAATTCCCCATACTGGTTCTAAAACTCACAACAAGAGGAAGTCCCTCTTCCGCTGTTTATCTTTGATTTTTGGTATGTTATTTTCATAATTCTTCTCCGGTTACTGATTTGTTTCCTGTCCTCTCACTTTCTAATCGTACAATTTAAATTTTAAATCCCCCAAATTTTCTAACCCTAAAATCTCTTAGTTATAGCATTTACACAGAATTGGTTGTCCAATAAGTTGCTTTAAAAATCTATAGAAATACTGCCTATGTGCTTTACAAGAGACTTTAAAAAATGAAATAGCTCTGCTCAAATCCATCTGTCTTCTTCTCAAGGGTTTTTTCTCGACTATCATTCATGCTACTTCTTGTTTTGATGTTAATTTAATGTTGATTTTCTTTCGGAGTAAGATTAGAGGGTTTTTAATGACTTTTGTTTTAACTCTACGAATTATGTTTGTGCTTCAGATCTTTGAATATTAGCTTTTAGATCACGAATGACTTGTTCTTGGCTATAGTTTTAGTTAGATGTCCTCTAAAATAGTTTCATTTTTAATTTTTTACTTGGGAGTTTAAACCTATCAAACAAGACCAACCACAAATGTTTTGGTTTGGGTTGGGTTGGTTTACTATTTTTCCAAACCGATGATATTGGGTTGGCTTAGAAATCCTCTTTTAAATTGTCCAAGCCGACTGAACTCCTGTCTAGAGTTGCATAATACATCAACAATCATTTCATGAATCATTATGGTTTAGTCTACAGTTTGTATGTGATGGCCATAATGTTTAATATTGCTTACTTTAAAGAATTTGGGTTTGATTTTTTTTGTTCCAGGAAAGATAGTTTGAAATGTGTTCAATGCAGTTCAAGTTGGGTTGAGAATAGAAGTTTTCCCGTTTGATGCTATGAAGGCGTTAATTTAAATTCCTCTTTCTACTCATCTTCATCCTATGAGTCATTATTTCTACTGACAGCACCATGAGGTCCATTCCACTTGTCAGATCCTTTCGTGCCTGGCCCAATCTTCCTAAAATCGCAGGGTCATTGCAATTTCGTTCGTTCCAACCAGATTTTATTCCCAGAGATCCTAATGCCAAACCCAAAAGGTACAAGTACCCCCCATTCTATGACCCTTATGGCCCTAGACCCCCACCTTCTGATAAGATAGTTCAGCTTGCTGAGAAAATTGCTGCTTTACCCTTTGAAGAATGTAATCAGATTGGCTCCGCTCTTATAGAGAGAACAAGGCATCCAAAGTTGCAGCAAATTTCTGTTGAAGGTGTGGACTTGAGTTCCCAAGGAGCGCCAGGTGCTACGAAGGGGGAGGAGAAGAAAGCTGAGAAAACAACATTTGATGTTAAGTTAGAGAAATTTGATGCAGCTGCAAAAATCAAGGTAATAAAAGAGGTTCGAACCTTTACGAGCCTTGGGTTGAAGGAAGCCAAAGAGATGGTTGAGAAGGTACCTGTTGTACTTAAGCAAGGGATTACAAAAGAGGAGGCAAATGATATAATAGAGAAACTAAAAGCTGCAGGAGGCATTGCTGTGATGGAGTGACAGACCTGTTTTGTAGGAATAGGCCTGTTTTTGGGTTCTTCAATTGATGATCTAATAATTTTGCAATTAGTCGGCGTTCTTTATAGCTTCGTGCCGCGCCTTGAGAGTTTTCCAACATTGAAGAGTGGTGTGGTACCCTACATATTTTCCCTTTTTCAGTTTTATCTTAGATGGAAGTCATTGACAGCTTAAGAAGCATATTCTTGCTAGATTGCAGTTTCAGTTTCATTATGGTAGTAATAAGGGTATGCAATACATTTTATTATTTGGGATTATACCTTTCTTGTTATATTTATTTTATTTTCAAGTACTTGTATGTTACCTTTAGCTATGTTAGAAACTTAAAAAGAAAAGGCTGAATGAAAAGTGGGAAAAAAAACAATCGAAAGTTTTACAAGAAATTTAGTGACCTGTGTTGCACCACACTTTTTAACATTTATCTTTCGAGTATAATAATTAAACTTAAGGACATTTAATTAATTATTTTTATATAAATTTGACAATTATTAGTTTTCTGATATTCTTTCCCTTCCATCATCTAAGTTTCAAAAACATTTCATTTGTAATTGTTTCAAATGATAAGAACATCAATATATTATCTTTTATTGCGAGGCTGGAAGCATTTGTTACAGACATTAGGTTCTATTGGGTTTCAAGGCCGAAGGGTCCACGGTTCGGTAGTTCCCAGTATCTGGATCTGGATGAAAGTACTGTATGGAGTTGCACATTCTTCCTAATTGTCCATTTTATAAATTTTGACATCCGAGTGGAAGTGTCAAAGTGAATAGCATATTCTAAGTTCATTAGAAATTTAGTTGATGGAACGCCTTTATTTGTATGGTATGTTTTACAATGAAGTTCTTTCAAGTTACCAATATTTATTTATTATATCTATTGGAAGATTGATCCAACAAAAAGATATCGTCAATTTTAAGATTAGCAAAAGGTGAAGGGATTTTCATGCCATAGCCATCTATGCTAAAAAAATCAGATTCAACTTGCATATACTTTGTTCCCAATGTGAATTACACAAGTACGATTGTTAGTGAATAAAATAAGCACCTGAAAGTTTGTGGAACACAAGTTGGCATTATTAATAACCACCCCACAGACTAGTAAGAACACTAAAACCATGGATTAATATTACACTACGAGTAAACATGTAAAGTTTTGTACAACATTCGAGTAGACTTTATACCAGCAAGGAAGTCGAGCTGATTACTCTTACTTTCTAAATTATTCGTCATTGACAGTGGTGCCTTTTTGAAATTGCACTTTAGAACACTGATCCCGCCCGCTAAAGAGTTCTCTCCCCCCACCCCTCTACCCCCCACCCCCAACAAAGTTCCATGTTCTCCAAAATGAAAAGCCCATATAGGAAATATAAATATCTTACATATCAAACTTAGAGGAGGAACAAGAACCAACCATGGCACTCACCTTCTTCAGGAGGGATTTAATATCATTCTCCAATTTGGCTCTAATCTCTGGCGACAGATTATCACCCGCATTCTCTAGTATTGATGTCATAATCTCAAGATTCTGTCTTACAAACTTCAGATCAGGTGCCTCCCGGCCCTCATCGTGATGGGAATTCAAACTAGAAGGATTCTTTGAGGTCTTGGGCTTTGGAGGACCCTTGACTTTGTCAACAGGCCATGCCTTATGCATGTGCAGACTATCATCTGGTTCTGATGCTACTGAAGAAGCTAATATAATATGGAGTTGGTAGTTCACAAGGGGGGTTGGGCCGAAAGGGCTGCTCTTTTCTAAACTACGGAAGGCATTTCTAGCATCAGAAAACTCATGAAGACAACCTGGGCAATACCAGAATCATTTAGAACTTGTGTTTCAGATTCCTTCAATGGCCCGAACGTGCAAAATGTTGACATCAGGTCTTCCTTTGAAGGCATGGGAACTTCTGGAAAGAATTTCAAGAAAAGAGTTGTCCCCAAAGCTTCTCCAGTCATCTGTGCTTCACTGTAACCGAGATTTATATCCACTAACCCAGCATCAGCTTTCTTTCTCCTTCTCTTTCTCTGAGGTTTGCCTTCAGGTGGAATGCAATTCTCAGGCAGCTGGTTTTCTTGCAAGCGAGGTTCAGAGGAATTTCCATTCAAGCCTGGTATGGCAGAATTAACATTAGTCTGACAATCCGGAGCTTTCTGCTTTCTCTTTCTCTTCTTGAGTTCAGGCTTACCACAAGGAGAGAACATTCCCATCTGTGTACCTTTCATGACTATGCTAGGATCAGCATTCTTGATGACATCTGGTGAATTGGCTGTAAGTTCAGAATTTAGAAGCAATGAATCAGCTTTTCTCATTCCTTCCTTATCCAGCTCAGGAGTATTTTGGAGTGAATATAGGTCCATCACCTCAACATCTTTCAACATTACACCAATTTTGCCGATGCCTCCATTCACATCTGGCAAGCCAGCAATATCATTAGTCATAGATTTCTTAGCAGAAGTTGCCTCCTTTTTCCTTTTAGGCTCATATTTACCTTCATGAGGTGTAACAGCACCTGCAACATTACATCCTTCTAGTTGGATGCTAGTACTTCTTCCATTCAAATCTGGTAAGCCAGCCATTACTTTAATCTGTGGGAACCCTGGGATTTTGCCTGCCTTCTTTTTTCTCTTCATCAGCACAGATTGGCTTTCAGATGCACTAGGTCCCATCTTCTGAAAATCAATTATTACCGTGCCATTTGAAGTAATATTTTCTGATAAGCCACCGGTAGGTTTCGTATTTGAACCAAGTGGGGTTGTTTTCTCGTCCTTCTTTCGCCCTTTTTGCTTGGATTTAATATTTGGATCTTTACCTGATGGGATCTTGGCAATTTTATTTACATCAGGTGCACCAACAACTAATTTGGTTCTCCTATGTTCTCTATTTACTCCTCTCTTTCCAATTCTCTTCCCCATCTGAACTTCAACATCAGGTAAGGTTTAGGGAAGTTGCATCTCATTGACAAACTCCGGTCGAACTGAATCCTCATTGGCTATCTCAGGGGTAAAGTCACGGAACACCAATCTTCTAAATCTTGAAAAAAATCTCTCCACCAAATCAAAATTTATACTTTCATCAGGATAAAGACAATCACGAGCTGTAAATCGGAGTTTGGATAACATCTCGACTGGAAAAATATTTATTGTCTCTTGTTTATCAGATATATCATGCCCGATAATGAGTTTCTTGGACCACATTTTTCACAACTTCTTGGCACTAAATTTAATCATGGGGGTGGGCCCCATAGACTGCCCATCAATGCTTTTCTTATCCGTTCCAACATGGGAAACTGCCATGTAGTCTTTTATTTCATTTTCTTCCAAATTGGTCGAGCTTATGTGCCCCCGGCTAATATAAACATAAGGAAACAACAAATACTTGCTCTTTCGTCTTTCCCTTGATTCATACATTTCATAGCCCTTTTCAGATTTTCCGTTAATTTCCCCATCACCATGCTCTACACTGTAAACTTTGTTCTCTGTAGACTTTGAAGACATAATGTGGCTGGTCATCTTCATCTCAGATGAAACCATTGTACAGGAAGCTTCATCATTTCCATCTTTAGGATCCTTGTTACTTGCTCTGTTTCTGGATTTTGACGCCAGATTGCTTGAGATAACTTCTGATGGTAACCCATCTTGAGCATCACTTTTAGCATAAGTTGTTGGCTTCAGTTTATGAATTGCTAATTGGTGGTGCCCTATGGAACGATAAAAGGCTGACAGGCAATTCTGGATGACAGTAAACTCAATCATACCAGGCATAAAAACATCCTCTGCGAAATATCTGATACGTACAAGTAAGTCCGCAGGTTCAAACAGAATCACCGGTACTTCACCAAGTTTACACGCTTTCTCCACTGACATTTTACCTCCTTCCTTGGCTATAGCAATGTTTCTACCTTCATCCAGAAAACAAGGACAAGTCATCTCCATCTTTGCACGCCTACCAATCTCACCTACAGCCTTCTTAACAGCACATAGGAAGCTTTTAGAGTTGCTTTGCCTTGACATCTGTTCAAAGTAGTCATGAAAAGGCTTCAACTGGGAAGGCCAACACCAAAACAAACTACCACTCCCAAAGTATCTTACCGGGAGACAGTCCCTTCGCTCAGCCTTTGCAGCATCTTTTGAAGCATCAAAAGGCTCACAAATCAGTCCAAGCCACCATGACCGAGTCTTTGTTTTAGCCCACGCAAAATCACTCACATTGAACTTGTATCCTTGGTTATCAATTAACTTTCCTTCCAAATCATTCCCTCGTACTGCATTCTCATCTATATTGTAGTCCTGAACTTCTGAAATGCTTCCTTCATTCCCATTATCATGCAACAATGCATCATATCATTTCCACAAATTTTCCTCATTTATATGGCTTCCAAATAATATGCTTTCCGCCAGACAATTTGAATCTGGTGGACAAAAAACTTCCACATATAGAGAAATACCATTACTAGAAACTTTTACATTGCTACTTGAATCAACCAAATTCAATTGTGATGCATCACCTTCTTCCACACCCTCCTGCATCACAACCTTCTCAACCCCAGCCTCTTCATTCCCACTACCAGTTGATAACACTTCCTGAACCAACCCACACCCGTTTTCCATATTACTGCTGTATGGCACCTTGAATATTTTACCTTCAAAATCTGGTTCCAAGTAACCTACCTTCACCTGATTTTCTTCAGGAACAGCCTCATCCACCAAAGTAACTGTCGCAATTACACCAAAAATAGAAATATTTTCCCCATTGCCAAGCACCCCTACAGCGCTTTCTCTAGCTGACACTTCAGAATTAGAAACTAACCCGGTACACTTCTCACTGTAACTAGAAAACCCAGAAGCTTTTTCTAGGGTTTCACCACATGTATTTTGTGTTTGACCCACCTTCAACATCATGGAAGTCTCATTTAAGGGTTTTTGAGGTTTTTAGGGTTTCCATTTGAAAAATGAACGAGAAAAGGTGACACCTTTACTCCAATTATTGACCAAATATCAACTCCATAGCTGGCCAAAAAAAAGAAAAATACATAAAATCAAACACACTTGTTGCTTTATAGAAGTATCATTAATAGGCGGATTCCAACCAAAAGATAAACCAAATATAAAAATTATAAAACCCACTACAAAAGTCAACAATTCCCAGATAATCAATTAATTCCATGTTCTTCATCCATGGGAGAAATCCTCTCTCTCTCTCCCTCCCTCCCTCCCTCCCTCCCTCCCTCCCTCCCTCCCTCCATAACACACTCATAAACTCCTTTTTTTCTCATTTAATTAAACGTATCAGCTTGGACTCCGCATGCATGAGCTAATATACCCAAAAAATAATTAATTAATTAAAACGATCACTTCAATTTAATTTCTTCCATGGGAGAAAGTAGTAGTAGTAGTACATCGAAGTTCCTATCTCCTTGAGTTTCCATTGTGATTAATATATATAGGCCTATACGGAACTTGCATCTTCTGCACATGATCCATATTATGCATGGCCCCAAACACATTACTATTTTCCTCCTCACCATCATCATCAAGTGCCAACAAATCCTCCCCATACTCGACACTTTGAATTCTCATATTCTTCATTCCCTTGTTATTTTCTCCTTCTCCTCCTCCTTTAAGTACTACTTGATCATACCCTTTAAGCATATCAGCCACTTCCTTCATTTTAGGCCTTTTGTCTGCCTCACTCTGCACGCACTTGGCTGCAACATTAATGGCATGTTTCAGCTGGTTTTTATCAAAGTTTCCTCTGAGTTTTGGATCAACAAGATCTTTAAACTTTCTTTTTGTAATCAGCGGCTCGGCCCATTCAGTTATTGTCCTTTTTACACCTCCGGGGAGCTTTTTTATTGATTTTCTTTCGGTGAAGATTAAAAGTAATTCCATGCATATGAGACCCAAAATCAAGCAGATTTGGGTTCCCAAGGGTACTATCAAAGTAGGACTCATGCAAGTATGGGTACCAAAATGAAGGTTTAATGTTACCACAGGAAAAGAGCTCCACGATCACAACCTGGTATCTGGACAGTGGATGCTCAAGGCACATGACTGGAAACAAAGCTTTTTTGTCTAACTACATAGAGAAGGAGGGTCCCTCAGTTATCTTTGGAGACAACGGCTCTGGCAAGACAAGAGGATATGGCTCAGCTGGAAATGGTGCAGTATCCTTCAGTAAAGTGGCCTATGTGGAAGGACTAAAACACAATCTTCTAAGCATTAGCCAACTCTGCGACAAGGGTCATCAAGTAACATTCCTCAACAATCAATGTTAAGTCCGAGACCTGAAGACATCTGTTGTAAAGTTAACCGGAACAAGAGAAGGAAATGTCTACACAGTAAATCTTGGTCAACTAAGCTCAGATGAGACAATATGTTCTGGCTAAAGCATCTGAAGAAATGAGCTGGTTATGGCATCGAAGACTGTCTCATCTCAACTTCAAGAGCATGTCCAAGCTAGCCTCAAAAGATCTAGTTGCAAGCTTACCTAAGTTCATCTTCGTTAAAAAAAGGCCGTGCAATGCCTGTCAGCTTGGAAAGCAGACCAGAAGCTCATTCAAAAGAAAAACTGCCAACTCAATTGACAAGCCCCTGCAGTTGCTCCACATTGGATCTATTTAGGCCAATTCCAACAATGAGCCTCGGAGGAAAGAGATACTCACTGGTCATAGTCGACGATTACACCAGATTCACATGGGTATTCTTTCTAACCTCAAAGGATGAAACAAGCTCCCAACTGATCAAGATGTTCAGACTAGTGATGAACGAGAAAGGGGAGAAAATCAAGGCTATAAGGAGTGATCATGGCAGAGAATTCGACTTCTCAAAAATGGACCAGTTCTGCACAATCAATGGCATCAGTCACTACTTCTCAGCTCCACGAACTCCTCAACAGAATGGAGTAGCTGAGAGAAAGAACAGGACATTAATAGAGGCTGGAAGAACCCTACTAGCAGCAGCCCATCTGCCTGAATACTTCTGGGCAGAAGCTGTCAACACTGCATGCTACACTCAGAACAGATCACTCATACACTCTACGATTAAGAAGACTCCCTATGAACCGTGGAAAGGAAGAAAGCCAAGTGTCAGCTACTTTCATGTATTCGGTTATGCATGCTACATTCTTAACAATGTAAAGCAGTATTTGACAAAGTTTCAGCCCAAGTCAGATGAAGGAATCTTTTTTGGATATGCCACAGACAGTAAAGCCTACAGAGTGTTCAACAAGAAGACACTAAGTGTTGAAGTCTCGATTCACATCATCTTTGATGAGATAGACTTAGACAAAAAAGTGCTACAAGACACTACGACCGACAGTTCAAAGACTACAAATGAGGTCGTCGAGCTCAACACTACAGTTGTAGTTCTAGATAGTGAAATCGTTGAGCAAGGAAATAAGATTGTAGAGAGGCCTATGCAAGACGATGAACCTCCACACCAAGAAGCAGATATAGATCTTTAAAACCTCAGACAAGAAGGCATCAGGACAGATATCCCAACAGGAAGCAGATGGGAAAGAGATCACACTCAAGACTTAATCATTGGGGATCCAAGTGCAAGAGTCAAAACAAGAGCTGCCACCCAAAATGAATATTTCTTTCTAAGCTTCATGTCACAAATGGAACCTAAAAAGATAGAGGATTCCTTGGAAGACTCCAGCTGGATAGAAGCCATACAGGAAGAACTTAATCAGTTCGAAAGAAGTAAAGTATGGAGATTGGTACCAAGACCAAAGAATCATCCTGTCATTGGAACCAAGTGGGTCTTCAGAAACAAGATGGATGAAGATGGAGTAATAACTAGGAATAAGGCAAGACTAGTGGCCAAGGGCTACTCTCAGGAAGAAGGCATTGACTATGATGAGACATTTGCACCTGTTACCAGACTAGAAGACATCAGATTATTTCTTGCCTTTGCTGCTCACATGAAATTCAAGGTCTTTCAGATGGATGTCAAAAGTGCATTCTTAAATAGTGAACTTCAAGAAGAAGTCTACGTAGAGCAACCTCCAGGTTTCATCAATCCATCTCTCTTTAATTATGTCTATAGATTAGACAAAGCCCTATATGGTCTTAAACAAGCACCTAAAGCATGGTATGAAACACTAACTAACTTTCTTATTGAAAATGAGTTCACTAGAGGTAGAGTAGATACCACACTATTTCTTAGAAAGCATAAAGACAAAGTCTTATTAGTTCAAATATACGTTGATGAAATTATTTTTGGATCTACTGATGAAAAGTTACGCAAGAGATTCTCCAAGCTTATGCAGAGCAAGTTTGAAATGAGCATGATGGGTGAGCTAAATTTCTTCCTTGGACTGCAAGTAAAGAAAACTGATGAAGGGATCTTCATAAACCAAGCCAAGTACATTAAAGCTTTACTTAAGAAGTATGGCATGGAATCAGCCTCTCCCATGAAAAATCCAATTGCTCCTGCAACCAAGCTTGACAAAGATGAAAAAGGTAAAAGTATTGATATAACTCAATATCGAGGTATGATAGGCTCTCTTTTATATCTAACTACCAGTAGACCAGACATAATGTTTGTAACATGTATATGTGCTAGATTTCAGGCTAATCCTAAAGAATCACATTTAACTGCTGTAAAGAGGATTTTCAGGTATCTCAAAGGTATACCTCACTTGGGGTCATGGTACCCCAAGGAGTCCTCATTTGAACTAACAGGCTACACAGATGCTGATTTTACAGGCTGCAAAATAGATAGAAGGAGTACTAGTGGCACTTGTCAATTGCTAGGAAACAGACTTATGTCCTGGTTTAGCAAAAAGCAAAACTCAGTATCTACTTCAACTGCAGAAGCTGAATATGTTGTTGCTGGCAGCTGCTGTGCTCAGATCCTATGGATGAAAAATTAGCTAGCAGATTATTGCTTTAAATTCAAATCCATACCTATTCACTGTGATAACACAAGTGCAATAGCAATAACTCATAATACTGTCATGCATTCTAGGACTAAGCATATAGAAATAAGGTATCACTTCATTAGGGATCATGTGCAAAATGGAACTATATCTTTACAATATATCCCTACTAAAAATCAACTTGTTGACGTCTTTACAAAGCCTCTAGATGAATCCAGGTTTAACAAGTTAATAAGTGAGCTAGGCATGCTTAACTTACAACCATAAAATCTATGCTCTAGTTTGTGCTAACCATGCAGATATAAAAGGTTATGTTCGAAATCGTAGACATGATAAAAGGAAGTCCACGATTATAGAACTGTAGTTACATGAAAGTCATCGATCGCAGAACAGACTCAACGATCGTAGAACAAAAGGAGCTTCCTGTGATGATAAAAGTTCAACAAAATAAAGCAATCTCTCTGAAAAGCGCCTCAGGGACAAACCTAACCCTTGATTCATTTTATGAGGTTAGCCCTTCCTAAACTACCTTAAACCAAGAAGAATGCCAAGTTAAAAGTACATCGCAAGGACCCAGACAGACTCGATGATAGAAGTTCAGACTCAACGATTGCTGAACAAACTCAACGATCGCAGAGCAGACTCAACAATCACAAAGGCTACCTCAACGATCGTAGTCCTTCCTAAGGACACATTAGCTCAGAAGGAGCTAAGGGTAAATCAGTACAATCCTCCTTAGTCAGATTCGTAGAGCCAAGCAGAATTCGACACCTGTCCCATTAAGAAAAATGGAGAGAGGGAAGTTACAAGTACAAATTGAAAACGCCTTTTTTGAAATCAGAAGTTCAAAAAGCTCATCTCTCTCTTTCTCTCTACAAACAGAAACCCTAACTCTCAATAAAGCTCAATCAACCATACTCCTTGCAAAGAAATCAATAGCAACCTCCAACGTCATCTCGGGCTACAGACTCTGTTTCGAAAAGTTCAAAACAGCTAAACCCAAATTTCACAAAACTCTGTCATTAATAAAGAAGGCTGGTCTCGAAGAGGCTCTGGGTACGGCCACATTGATCTACCCAAATCTAGTAAAAGAATATCTACCCAAATGCTCTACGGGCGATTTATCAATATCATTCTACAGTCCGCTTTGGGCGATAAAATTAAGGATGATGAAGGTGAACAAATAAATCCAAACAGAAGAATGACCCAACAACTATTAGAGAACTGGAAAAGGAATCCAGCTGAAAACGTATGAATGATGTCTGAGTCCAGTGGTAGGACTACTGATGCAAAGGAGTCAGGAATTCCAGGGAATATGTCAGTTGTTAGGGAGACTGAAGAAGATGAAGAAGTAACTAATAAGGCATAACCCACTGCCCTGGTCAGGAAAAGCAAGGGCAAGAGAAAGCTACAGGCTAGAATGACAGAAGAACCCCAGGGATCAACTACTGATATACCTGTAGAGTCCTCTGACATTGAGACTCTAAGGATCCTAAGAAGAAAACAACAGCAGGCTGAGGCAGATGAAGACAGAGCTACCATATCACAGCTGCTGAAGAAGAACAAAATCAGTCACAAATCCAAAAGGCCATCTGTCTCTTCGATCAAAGAGTCTCTACCGATCGTAGAGACCATACTGAACACCTCGAGCAAGGAAGTTGATGCACCAGATGTTCTGACTGATCAACAGGACAGAGCTGAAGCTCAAGGAAGTCCTGAGGCTAAGGCTCAGCCTAGAAAACCAAGACGAAAATTGGTCAAGAATACATCCTTGTCAATGAAAGGGTACTCAAAGAGGAAGAAAAAAAGATGGCTGCTGAAAAGGAACTATCCAAAGAAAGCCAAAAGGACAAAACTCAAACTGAGGTGGAGATACCTGAAGTTCTCACCCTAGAAAATACTCCAGCCGAGGGGGAGCTACCAGTCCTGCAAAAGGATGATCATGTTGAGGGGGAGCCTCATGATATCTCCATGACAGAAGAAGTTGTTCCTGCAGAAAATAAGGGAGAACCAGAGCAAGAACAAAATGAAGCCATTGATATAGTGGAATCCTCGAACGAAAATAGAGAAGAAGACGAAGTTGATGAGGTCGAGATCATAGCTGTGGGCATTAATGGGTACAGAAAAGCTAACTACGAGCAGTTGTTCTCCTATCTACCTATGATACTTTTTCATCAAGCTCAAATTCAAAACTCCTGGAATCACATGTTTTGGAGCTTCAAAGAATATCCAGTCATCTTTGTGCTAGCTTATGGATTCCCAGGCAACTTCAACTTTGCCAAACAGCTAATCACTAATGGTCCCTCCTCAAGAATAGTGCATGAGGTATTAACTATCCCAATCTTATTCAGAGTTAATCACTATCCACTATCCTTCTTTAGCCAATTTTATGAATTTTCAAGCTGGCTAGAAGTGGTCCTAAATCCACGAAGTCAATTCCCAGTTACAAAATCCCAAAATTCTGTAACTGATGAACCAAATATGCCCAACTTCGTACTGATCCCAACTCTTTTCATCTCTACGATTACTGACTCTAGCCCCATCGTAGAGTCCCTCACTCAAATCGTAGAGCCACCTACTCCAGACACTCAAACACAGGCCCCTCCATCCAATATTCCCCCCTCATCCACAAATGAATACTTCAACCTTGATCTTGACCTCTACTAATTACAAGATCAATACAAGAGAACACCCCCTCCTTCACAAATTCCCCAACTCAATGAACTTCTTTCAGAACTGCCCACCAAAACTGATTTGTCAGAAATGTCTAAGAAAGTGATCAATGAAATCGATGATAGTCTTGAAGAACACACTGAACTCATTCAAATGAGATTAACAACAATGATCAGTGCTGCTAATAGTCTCCCAAGCACCCTAAGCTCTGAGCTCACTAAAAAACTTAAGGAGATCATCAAGGAAATGATTAAGAGCATAAAGGACAAGGATGACATCCACTTTCTCGTAGCCAAAAGACACAGAGATGTTGTTCTTGTCTTACAGTCCACTCAAGAAGCTCAGAATAAACTTATGATTGAGAGCTTCCTCAATCTGCAAACTGTCGTAAAAGAATTCCAACAATTTTACGTCAGCCAAGGACAGCAGACTGACAATATTCTAGTCGTTCTTCAACAAAGGGAAGCTCGATCTGATGCTCTGATCAAAGAAAATCGAGAGGACATTACTCAAACTCAAAGTCAACTCAACGAGCTTGTCCAAGGAATGACTCGCCTCTCAGAAGACATTCGAACCCTTGATGCTGACATAAAGGGGGAGAATAAAGGGAAAGGAGATCAAGGCAGAGGTAGAGGCAGAGGCACCTTTTCTGCTCAATCTTCCAGGAATCCTCCTCCAAGGAAATATCACTAACAGACTCCACGATTTGGCCATCATACTCAACGATCTGATCATGAGCTAATCATCATGGCTCAACCATTAAGGAGTCGAGGGCCAACTCTCAGCGCACAAGAAGTGACCACCACAGGCCTAAGAAAGCCAATTGGAGATCCTGCATTCATGAATAGGCATGATCACAATCCAAGACTAAGTCCAAGTGAGCTGGAAGATCTAGCCAGGAGAGACGAAGCAAGCAGGAAAAGGAGAGCTGAGGAGTATGAAAATCCTTCACGAGGAAAAAGGCCGAAGAAATAGAGATAAGTTGAATTTTAATTCTTATTGATGTAGTCAAACTTAACTGTAATATCTATTCTTCAAACATCAATAAATTCATGCTTATTCTCTAGAAATTTTAGCTACTCACTGAAATATTAAGTCATATTTACTTTCTAACAATTGCATCTAGATTTTGATAATCATGACAACGAATCTTATTGGTTATGTCAACATCAAATAGGGGGCGATTGTAGGAAGAATGCATATCTTGATTTGATGTTTTAAAGTAAACGTTCATGATTATATGTGAAGTCCTTCAAGGAATATATGTACAAGGACTTAGTGATAGATCAAATTGTTAGGTTGATCTAAGCTTTTAATGTTTATCATGTTGTAAATTAATGTATAGATAAAGAGATCAAAGATGTTAGGATGATCTATAAAATGTAATAGATATGCTTCAATAAAATCGCAGTCTATTGAGCTGATCAAGAACTTGCAGAAGCCAAGGCAGAATCGTAGAGTATCGAGGATCATAGTATATCTGCCTTGAAGGGCCTCTCCAAAAATCGTAGTGTGGTCCAAACGTTTGCTGAAGCCAACCCAGAAATTGTAGTGTGGTCCAGACATTTTTCTAAGCCAACTCAGAGATCGTAGTGTGGTCCAGATGTTTGCCGAAGCCAACTCAGAGATCGAAGTGTGCTCTCAGAGACGTAGAGTCTGTAATGCAAGCAAGTGAAGATCGTAGTGTGCCAGCCCTTAAGAGAAATCGTAGTGTTCTCGTTTGGTTGCATTAAGCACCAAGGTGGCAAGACACCACGATAAGAATCCTAGAGTATCATCTGGTTGTGTTAGAAGTTGTGGACCCTGGTCATTCGTTCAAAGATAAAATCTTAAGAAATGTGGAATGGGTTACAAATGTTGAAGTAATCACCAGTCCCAATGGCATGAAAATATCCTTAATATGCAACAAAAAGACGTATTGAAGAAGCTAAGCAAAGGACCATGGGACAAAGGAAAACACCTTTTCAGGTGTTAGGTGAAAAAGCAGTCTGCTATGTCAGTGGGCCAGAATGCATTTCAGAAGATATGCAGAAAAGTCTCCATCAAAGTTCAGAAACGTCAAATGCATTAAATGCTTCAACGGATGGATTCAACGGGAAGATTTTAAAGATCACATATATGCAAGACATCTGCAGATAATAGAGGGATGCAAGAAATTGAACAAAAAGAAAGAATACTCAACGCTCAACTCTACGATCTGAGAAAAAGAGAAAGTTTGCACAGTTACTCAGTTCTTTCGAACAAGAGCTTAACGACAACTGAGTAGCACTAACCAAGAACTCAACAACTACCAATAAACTGAAGTAAGAGTCCCAAGTCAGAAGGACTTGAAGAGTTCTAAGTGAACTGTGAACAGCCAAGTCTGCTGGACTTGAAGAGTTCAAGAGTGAACTAAGAAGTTCCTAGACTGCTGGTCTAGAAGGAATCTGTGAGATTCAGAAAGTGTAAAAGACTTCCTTAGTGGATTTCCTACTCGAGGAGTAGAAGAGTGGACTAGGAGCTTTAAGTGCTCTGAACCACTTAAAACTGTTGTGTCTATTACATTCTTACTATAACTGCTATAACTGTTATAATTGTCTCACTCTCATTAACTCACTATATCTAAAAGGAAGATCAAACAAACCTTAATTCCGTTGTGTTTAAATCATTATCAAAATTCATAAAGTAAAACGAAAAGATTTTTAAATATCTATTCAACCCCCCCTTCTAGATAACTATTGTGCCTCTGGGAACTAACAACCTTGAATAACCGTAACTTGTTGAAATGTTTAACTTAGAACTATATTATAAAAAGGGGAACCTAGATTGACTTAAAGGACACGAAATGACATTTGACAAGATAGTGTATGTGTTAATTTCATGCCAGACAGAAACCACAAGGCAACAGCTTAGCCTTGGCTTAGCCATAGGGCTGTGCAGCTGCGCTGGCCCTAGGCTTAGCCATGGCGCAACTGCGCCGGTCTGAAATCAGAGTTAGATGATTTGAAAATCTAATCTTTGGAAAGTCAACTTGTATGATGCCTATATTGCTAAAAATGGTTTAAACCCTACTGATACATGTATATATGTGATGATTAAGTAATAAGATAGTGTTTGCCTTTGAAAGTCCAATAATAATCTAGAAGGGGGGGTTGAATAGATTATTATAGAATTTAAATAATCTAAGGCCTTTTTGAATTTTTGAATAAATAAATTGCAGTGTTAAAAATTTAATATGCAAAATAGTGAAAATTCAATCACACAATGCAAAGAGATTTATCTGGTTCACAACATACACCTCTTGGTATGTTGCTACGTCAAGTCCCAAATTCCTATTTGGAACTTGAGATCCTATTACTATCAGTAATAATCAACTCCTTCAACAGGCGGAGAAGCCTTTACAAAGTTTTATAGACAAACTTTCAACTATTCCCAACTAATCTATCTTAGACAGCAAGCTCCCCGCTCCCTCCTCAAGCTTAGTTGTACTTCCTTTGAGTTCAGTTCTATTCTATGATCTGATCTTGAAACAACAGCCTCTTCCTCACCTCACAAGTACACTAAAGACCCAACTTTCCGCTGACCTCTCTAAGACTCTGGTCTTGGTCAAAGAATTACTCGTCTTTCTCACAGGTACATAAAATAAACTAACCCTAACCTTTTTTCTTTTTACAAACAATGTGCTTCTTAAATAAGCAGATAACAATTTAGTACAGATTGATGCTTCTCAAATAAGCAAATATAAAGAGCAAATAAAAGTGCAAAGACTTTTATACTTGAGAAAATATGCTTCTTAGTAAGCAGATAAGTTATTTTAAGCTTTGAATCAAATATGTTTCTAATTAAATAGATATACGATGAAGAATTAACAATTCTATAAAATAAAGAGTAAATTTCTATGAATAATATAGAATTGTTTCTTAATTAGTCTTGATCAAACAATTTATAAGTTTATAGATAAATCAATTCAAGAATAATATCTGATAAGTATGATTAGATATAATAAATTTTATTTGTTTAACTCAAAATAATATATAAGAATATTTTATCTATTATGTGAACTTTTTATAGACAATGTCACTTAGTACTCTAAGGAATCGTACGGTTCGAATTCCTCTTGGTAGAGGTGTATCTCCGTAGCCTTGCAACGTCTAAGTATGACAAAATTTATAATTTTCACAATTGATATTTATATAATTATTTTCAATAGATCACTACGATTCTCAAATCCGGTTCGGATGACTACTCTTTTTGGAGCAGTATCTCAGTGTTGTTTTGATCTATCAAGTGTTATCTATTTATAATATTTATATAAATAATATCAATAAAAAATTACTAAAGACTTTAAGGAATCGTACGGTTCGATTCCTCTCCGTAGAGGTTTATCTCTGTAGCCTTGCGTCGCCCAAGTATTCTCTTATTTGATAAATAGATGAAATATAGATATATATAATTGTGTAGAACAATATGAATTTGTTTACAAGTAAGAAATAATTCAACAGAAATTAAACTTATCTCAATACTTGGACCAATTTTTCTCTTCAAAAATAATTATAATTTTCGTATAGAAAATGTAGGCAAGGAGAGTATGATTTTCTTTTCACTGAATTGGTAAAAACCAAATGAATGAAATACTCCCTATTTATAGGATTTTTGAAGTTGGGGTAAAATAGTAAATTCAAAAACTGATTTTTGAATTTGCGGTTCAGATCAAGCAATTTTTGAATGAAGAGTCTAGATTAAATCAAGCATATACGCGGTAAAGAGCTAAAAAACCGCCCAGGCCTTTCTCTAGCTTTTAAGCATTTATTATGTTTGACCAAACAATTTGCCAGCCAATATATGGTTTGTCCCGAATAGATAGTCACGTTTTGCATTTCAGGATAACGGCAACATATGAAGACTCATACGTTATATATATATATATATATATATATATATATATATATATATATATAGTATATATATATATATATATATATATGGTGTATATATATATATATATATATATATATTTAAAAAATATTTTACCCAACTTAGTTTTTTAAAAAAAATAGGATATCATTGCCTTGAATAATATATGAATTAATTTATTTAACACTTGACATATAAATTATCAAGGTCAATAATAAATTAATTCAATTAAAATGAAATAAATAAATAAATAAATATTTATTTAAAACATAATTGTTATCATCAAAATATATAAAAGAAATTATACCTATCAATCTCCCCCTTTTTGATGATGACAATTATTTTAAAAATATTTTTGGGTTTTGAAAACTCCCCCTTAAATTTTAAACCCCTTAATCAAGTAATAGCAATTTCCATATATGGGAGTTATGTAGCTGTTATATGGCAGCAGTTATATATTTTTCTTCTCCCCCTTTGTCATCATAAAAAATGAGGGAGTAAAGAAGATAACCTGCAGTCAGTTCGGTTAGAAATCTTGTAAATATATAACAACTAAGTAGTAGTTGTAGTAATAGTAGTAGTAAGATAAGGGATAGGGATTAAGGTTTACAACAACAGCCAAATAGTTAGTTAAGGGAAGGGTTTAGGGATTACAACAACCAAATTGTTAGTAGGTGAAGTCAGATTTCCTCAAGATTTAGAGGAGAGAAATGCAGAAGATCATTAATATTTCCTTCAGAATCAACATATGAGAGAACATGAACAGGATCAACCAGTAGTGTAACATCGAAGTCCTATGAGCTACTAGCATTAAAAGGATTCATAAACAAGTTGTTGTGCTCCAGAAGTACACACACCATAGTTTGAATGGCATTGAGAGAGATTTGGACATCTTCTAGTTTAGCCAGTAGGAGAGACTGATTTTGTAATAGGAGTTGGTTCATGCTGTTAAGAGAATTTATCTTGGTAGTCATAGTGACATTTTCTGCAAAGTCCTCATGATCAAGAGGCTTAAAAATGCTAAGAGACTGAGGAGGTAAGTTAAGATGAGCAACAATATTGCTTGTAGGGATTGGTTGAGAGTGAAGAGTGTTTAGAAGAAGATTTAGATGATTGAAAATACGAGTGAGAAGAAGTCCAAAGCCGAGACAGTTATTGTGAAAGCAATATTCAAAGGAAGATAGTAGGAAGTATGCAAGATTATATGGAAGACATTCATTGAGCAATCCTTTGATGAGTTCCAAATCAAAAGGCAATAACTTTCGATCATCACGAATGGGCATAAAAATTTTCCTCAAGATTTTACCAAGAAATTGACATTCGGTAGTTAAAAATTCGAGACCAACTTTGTTTGGAAAATCAAACAACTGAGCAGGTACTATTTGGTCAGTGACAATAGATAGATTAAACTTAAAGAGGATACATTCTTTGACAGATATTCCAAAGGGATAAAGATAAGAGTTAACGCGAGGTAACTCAAGTGTAGATGGATGCAACTGAAGAGCATTGACTAGGAAGAGTTCATCTATGACATAAGGTTGACCTTGAATATGTGTAGTGATAGTCTTTAACAGGCCAGAAGAATCATGTAAGAATTCCATGTGGGAGTAAAATTCGGCCATAAGGCCTGGAAAGACAGACTTATCATTAAAAGAAATCAAACAATCCCACCCAACGTTTTTAAATTGATCAAATAGTTTGGGAAAACGATGAAATGTAATTACATTTCCAGGACATAGATTATGTCTCATGGACTGGTATTTAGATTTAGCAGATGGAGTGATAAGAGTTGGAACAGCATTTGAAAAACTGAATTCAAAGTTAAGAGATGAAGATTTTCTTTTTGAAGATACTAAGTTAGCCATAATTAGAATAGAGATATGGAAGATAGGTGAAGATAGTAAGTGAAGTAGTGAAGATAGAAGGATATGAAACATTTTTGAAAAGTTGATATATATATATATATATATATATATATATAAGTAGAAAGTAGAGGATGAGGTTCAGTGGGTGATATGCACATAAATAACTAGAGAAGTGAAACATTTAAGAAGTTTTGCAGGTAATATAATCAAAAGGATAAGGTATTTAATAATCTATAGTAACTTAAGGCAAAGCTTAACAGTACTATTATTTAAGATGATCACTGTAAAAAAATAAAAAGAAAAACAGTGGTCAAAAATCCACATGTCGTTTAATAAACACCAAGAATAAAACTTATCTCAGTTAAAACAGAGGAATGATTTCAAAAGAGAGTGCACACGGCAAGAATTCAGTCATCGATTTTTCAAAGGAGTAGGTAAAAATCAAGATTACAATATTTATAGCACATCTTAGAGGAAGATATAGTAGTAAAAGTAATAAATAACCTAGTGAATACATATTATATAAGAAGCAGAATCTAATCCAGTGGACATCAGTATCCACACACATAAGAATATAGAGAGATAAGAGGTTATACTTGAGGTAGTAGTTAGTATATACCTGTTTCATTATATGCAGTATTGTATCGTTCTTAGCCGAAGCAGCAAAGATTTGTAGCCGAAATGCAGATATATATATATATATATATATAGTTATACTTAGTGCAAAAAAATGTGAAAAAAAATTAAACAAGAATTTTGAAGAAAGTATAAATTTTGAGAAGTATCAGAAAGAGAAAGAAACAGTCATTAAAAAATGATGAACAAATCCTAATTTTTTTTAAGAAATTTCAGATATCCGGTTTTAAAAAATGCCGAAACTAAAAAATATTGATCATTTTTTTTTAAATTTGTGTATCAAAAATCAGAGAGGAAGATGATCTATCAATTTTGAAGAAGTAGATTAGGACAAGATAGAGAAGGTCAGATATGGTGAGATTCAACAAAGAGACAGAGAAAAAATGGAGAATGTATGAGAGAAGAGAGAGAGTGTAGAGAAGAGAGAGAACGAAAAAAATGAAATAAAATAAAAATTACACATATATAGTTTTAATTACCAGATGATCCAGCGGTGCAGAAGAAAGATCAGATCTTGATCAAAAACCAGAATTCTATATGAGTTGTGTTTCTTTTAAGAGCTGATCCAATGGATGAGATTTGCTCATGAACTCGATCGAATGGCTTGAGCGTTTGATCCGTGTGCAGAGGATGCTGATATGTCATTTGTTGAATTGGAGAAACACGGCTTAACTGATTTAGATCGTTGGATTTGTACAATTTAAAGGTGTAGATTTATAAAAGAATATTTATATAATCATACCTTATTTTATCAATAAAAGTAATTAAAAAATTGTATATATATATATATATATAAATAGAAGATATAAAGAAATATATAAGATTTTAAAATAAATTATGAACAATTATCTAGCATTCCTAGCTCAATTCTTAATTTGCAAAATCTTTCTGAACTTAATGGTTTAGTGAATATATCAGCTATATTTAATTCAGTGTCAATATGTTCTAGTTTAATATTTCCATTATTAACATGATCACGTAAAAAATGATGCCTAATGTCTATATGTTTTGACCTAGCATGCAAGACTGTATTTTTGCTTAGATTAATTGTACTGGTATTGTCACATAAAATTGAGACACAGTCAAATTTTAAATTATAATCAGCAAGGGTCTGTTTCATCCATAATATTTGAGCACAACATCGTGCGGCAGCAACGTATTCTGCTTCAGTGGTTGAAATAGAGACAGAGTTCTGCTTTTTTGAGAACCATGAAACCAAACATCCTCCTAGGAATTGACAAGTACCGCTAGTACTTTTTCGATCAACATGATAACCTGCATAGTCAGAGTCTGAAAAACATACAAGATTAAATGGTTGGTTTTTAGGATACCCTAGCCCTAACTTAGTGGTTCCTTTAAGATTTCGAAAAATTCTTTTTATTGCAGTCAGATGAGATTCTTTGGGATCAGCTTGAAACCTGGCACATTTACAAACACTGAACATGATGTCAGGTCTACTGGCAGTTATATATAACAAACTTCCAATCATTCCCCTATATTTCTTAGAGTCGACAGATTTTCCATTTTTGTCAATAAGTAATTTATCCGTTGTTGACATAGGAGTGTTAAGAGGTTTTGCTGAATCTAAGCCAAATTTCTTGATCATTTCTTTACAATATTTAGATTGAGATATATAAATACCTTTTTCTCCTTGTTTGATTTGTAGTCCGAAGAAGAAGTTTAATTCTCCCATCATGCTCATTTCAAATTCTTTACTCATACTTTCAGAAAACTCATTGCACATAGTAATGTTAGTAGAGCCAAAAATAATATCATCAACATATATTTGAATAAGAAAAATATCATTATTTTTATTTTTAGTGAACAAAGTAGTATCAACAGTTCCTCGTTTAAAGTCATTTTGTAACAAAAATTTACTCAGCCTTTCATACCAAGGTCTTGGAGCCTGTTTTAAACCATATAAAGCTTTATGTAATTTATAAACATATTCAGGATGACTGAAGTCTTCAAATCCATGAGGTTGTTTAACATAAACTTCTTCTTCTATAACGCCATTTAAGAATGCATATTTAACGTCCATTTGAAATAGTTTAAAATTCTTATGGCATGCAAATGCTAACAACATACGAATAGATTCAATTCTAGCAACAGGAGCATAAGTTTCATCATAGTCAATTCCTTCCATTTGATTATATCCTTGTGCAACTAATCTTGCTTTATTACGAATAACAATTCCATTTTCATCAAGTTTATTACGATATACCCATCTAGTTCCAATAATTGAAACATCTTTTGGTGGAGAGACTAATTCCCATACTTTGTTTCTAGAAAATTGTTCAAGTTCTTCTTGCATAGCCATTATCCAGTCTTCATCTAATAAAGCATCTTTTATCATCTTAGGTTCAATTTGAGACAAGAAAGACAAATGACCAGCTAGATTATGCGCTTGTGATCTAGTGATGACTCCCTTTTCAATATTTCCAATAACATTTTCTATAGGATGATTTTTAATAACATGAGACTCTTTAGGCAACTCATTTAACTGAGGGTTTGGATTTTCAATAGGATTCTCATTAATAGGTGGAGATATATTATCGAGTTTTGGTTCTTCCATATTTCTGAGAATATCTTCAATGACAACATCATTATCAGTTAGTTCTTTGTATTTTGGAGGAGGCAGAGTTTCATCAAAAGTTACATTCATTGATTCTTCCACAACTAGACTTTTTTTGTTGAAAACTCTGTAGGCTTTACTATTAAGAGAGTATCCAAGAAAAATTCCTTCATCAGATTTAGGATCAAATTTCAATAAGTGTCATTTGGTGTTTAAAATAAAACACTTGCTCCCAAAAACATGAAAATAGTTTATTTTTGGAATTCTTTTATAGTAGAGCTCATAGGGAGTTTTGAGCAGAATGGGTCTTAATAAAACTCTGTTTAAAATATAGCATGATGTTGCCACTGCTTCAGCCCAGAAATATTTTGGAAGTCGATATTCATTTAACATTGTATTAGCCATTTCTTGTAAAGAACGATTTTTTCTTTCAACAACACCATTTGACTGAGGTGTATAGGGAGCAGAGAAGTTATGACTTATACCATTCTCATCACAGAACATAATGAAATCATAATTGTCAAACTCTTTTCCGTGATCAGATCGAATATAAACAATAGAACTTCCCTGCTGATTTTGAATCTTTTTACATATAGATGAAAAGGAGTTAATAGCTTCATTTTTAATTTTTAAAAAATCTACCCATGTGAAACGTGAATAATCATCAACCAAAACTAGAATATATACAACACCACCCATGCTGTGTTTGGGGATTGGTCCAACAAGGTCCATGTATAATAATTCTAAGGGTCGAGAGGTAGTCAAAGTAAACTTAGGTTTATGAGATGCATGAATTTGTTTTCCTAATTCACAAGCTTCACAGATATGGTTTTTGAAAAATTTTAATTTAGGAAGACCACGAACATGTTCTTTAGAGGAAATGTTATTTATGAGTTTCATATTTATATGTCCTAGTCTGCGATGCCATATCCAATGATCTTCTTTTGTAGATACAAGACATATGTTATCTAAATGAGAATAAGCATCTAAATCACAGGTATATACATTTTGATATCTAGGACAAACTAAAATCAATTTACCAGATTGATCAAAAATAGAGCAATTATGTGTACTAAAGGATATTTTAAAACCACTATCACATAGTTGACTAATAGATAGAAGATTATACTTGATTCCAGTAACTAATTGAACGTTGGAAATGGTTATGTGTTCATTACCAACGCATCCAACTCCAATTATTTTACCTTTGGTGTTATCACCGAAAATTACCTCACCAAAATTTGTAGCTCGTAGATTTTTTAATTTGGTCTTATCTCCAGTCATATGTCTTGAGCATCCACTATCAAGATACCATTTGATTTTATTTAAATCAACTGCAAGACATACCTGTAATATATATACTAGTTTTATAGGTTGGTACATTTTAAATTTAAGGGTCCTTGGGGTGAGTTTTCCATTTTGTATAAGGGGCATTTGAAGTTTCTTTCACAAAACTGGGCATAGGATAATAAATTTTAGCAGAAAGAAGCATTCTGTGAGTTACTGGATTGTGAGAAGTATGATAATCCTGTTTGTGAAATTCTCTTCTTGTTATGGTTGGTACAGTATATGTTCCTTTGGGAACCCAAATCATTTTTCCTTTATAGTTTCCATTTCTAGCATTGCACTTATAAAAGGAGTGACCATTTCTGTTACAATATGAACATTTTGTGAAAGGAGATATATGACTTTTATTTTCCTTAATTTTAATATGATATAGTCTTTTATCTTTTGATTCACTTGTTTCACCGGTGTATCCTAAACCTTCTTTATTAAAACTACATTTTTGTTGATTTAACATGACATCAAGATTTTCCTTACCTTTTGTAAATTTATAAATTATGTTTTTTAAATCTTCACGTTCTTTGGTTAGATTTTTAATTATGCAATTATGGTTATCTATATCTGTCTTTAACGTTGAACTTTCATTTTAAATTTCGTTAATTTTAGTTTGATCTTGCAATTGATTATCTTCATTAATTACCGCAAGTGTTGAATTTTCAATTTCAAGGTTTTCAATTGAGATGATAAGTGAGGAATTTTCTATTTCAAGATTTTTATTAATTTCTTTAAGTTGTACTAATTTTTCATTATTTTTTATTTCATTTAAACTTTCGTTAGTGATAATTAAATTAGCATTTTCAATTTCAAGACCTGTATTTATTTTCTTAATCTTTCTAATTCTTCTTTTAATAGTTCATTACTTTCATATAATTGACTATAAGCTTTTTGTAATTCATAGTGTTCTTTATTTATATTTTCTAGTGTATATGAAGAAAATGAAGTGTTAGGCAGTTGATGTTCCGAATTTACCTCATATCTTGGTGATGAGTCATTATCTGCCATTAGGCAGAGATTTGCAACTTCTTCAATTTGTTCAGCAGTTTCTTCCTCGTCACTTAGATCCCATCCTTCTTCAGCTACAAGAACTTTGTTGTTGACTAGTTTTGGACATTCCTTCTTGAAGTGTCCAGGCTACTTACATTCAAAACATGTGTTTGAATTTTCATTTGGATTGGTACTTCTGAAGTTGTTGTTAGTTGTTTTGAAATTTCCTCCCTGTGTCTTTGATTTGAAGAATTGTTTTCCTTTGAAGTTGTTGAAATTGTTGTTGGTTTTCATGAAGCCCTTGCCATATTTTCTTGCTTTACTTTGAATTACTCTTCTTAGTTGTCTAGATAGTAGAGCAACTTCATTGTTATCTAGACTGAGAAGTTCTTCATTTAATTCTTCATCATCACTTTCTTGGTCCACTAGGAGAGCTTTGAATGTGATTCCTTTCTTCTTGAGATCTGTGTCTGATCCGGCTTTTTCAACTAACATATCGACTTCATGAGCACGAAGATTTCCAATGAGATTCTCCATAGGATATGTGGTTAGATCTTGCATTTCTTTGATTGCTGTAACTTTTATTTTCCAAATAGATGGAAGGGCTTTGAGAATTCTTCTGTTTTTCTCATTTGTAGTGTATGTTTTTCCCAATTGCTCTAGCTCATCAATGATTCTGGAAAATCGAGTTTCATATCAATGAATTTTTCTTCTTCTTCAAGTTTGAAACTTTCATATTCTTGAATTAGAGCATCTTTTCTAGTTTCTTTGATGTGATTTGTACCTTCATAGGTTACAATTAGTTTTTCCCATATTTACTTTGCATTTTTACAATTACTAACTCTTTTGTATTCTTTTTCAATCAAGGCGCTGGTTAGCACTTGTTCTGCTCGGGATGCAACATTCATGGTCTTTTCTTCTTCAGCAGTAAATTCAAATATGTCTTTTTCGATAGTCTTTTCCCCTTCAACTTTGGTTGGAATTTGTACACCTCGTTCGATGGCACACCAAATTTTGATTCCTTGAGATTTGGCATAGATTTTGAATTTGTTTTTCTAGGTGGCAAAGTTTGTACCATCGAATAGTGGAGGTCTGGACATAGATAGTCCTTCCCCACAACCAGTAGCATTGTAGGCCATGGATCTACTCTTAGGTATGCCTGTATATACTCAACAAACAAGTTAAAAAGCACCGCTCTGATACCAATTGAAAGTCCAATAATAATCTAGAAGGGGGGGGGGGGGTTGAATAGATTATTATAGAATTTAAATAATCTAAGGCCTTTTTGAATTTTTGAATAAATAAATTGTAGTGTTAAAAATTTAATATGCAAAACAGTAAAAATTCAATCACACAATGCAAAGAGATTTATCTGGTTCACAACATACACCCCTTGGTATGTTGCTACGTCCAGTCCCAAATTCCTATTTGGAACTTGAGATCCTATTACTATCAGTAATAATCAACTCCTTCAATAGGCAGAGAAGCCTTTACAAAGTTTTATAGACAAACTTTCAACTATTCCCAACTAATCTATCTTGGACAGCAAGCTCCCCGCTCCCTCCTCAAGCTTAGTTGTACTTCCTTTGAGTTCAGTTCTATTCTATGATCTGATCTTGAAACAACAGCCTCTTCCTCACCTCATAAGTACACTAGAGACCCAACTTTCCGCTGACCTCTCTAAGACTCTGGTCTTGATCAAAGAATTACTCGTCTTTCTCACAGGTACATAAAATAAACTAACTCTAACCTTTTTTCTTTTTGCAAACAATGTGGTTCTTAAACAAGCAGATAACAATTTAGTACAGATTGATGCTTCTCAAATAAGCAAATATCAATTAAAGAGCAAATAAAAGTTCAAAGACTTTTATACTTGAGAAAATATGCTTCTTAGTAAGCAGATAAGTTATTTTAAGCTTTGAATCAAATATGTTTCTTATTAAACAGATATACGATGAAGAATTAACAATTCTATAAAATAAATAGTGTTTTTCTATGAATAATATAGAATTGTTTCTTAATTAGTCTTGATCAAACAATTTATAAGTTTATAGATAAATCAATTCAAGAATAATATCTGATAAGTACGATTAGATATACCAAATTTTATTTGTTTAACTCAAAATAATATATAAGAATATTTTATCTATTATGTGAACTTTTTATAGATAATGTCATTTAGTACTTTAAGGAATCGTACGGTTCGAATTCCTCTTGGTAGAGGTGTATCTCCGTAGCCTTGAACGTCTAAGTATGACAAAATTTATAATTTTTCACAATTGATATTTATATAATTATTTTCAATAGATCATTACGATTCTCAAATCTGGTTCGAATGACTACTCTTTTTGGAGCAGTATCTAAGTGTTGTTTTGAGCTATCAAGTGTTATCTATTTATAATATTTATATAAATAATATCAATAAAAGATTACTAAAGACTTTAAGGAATTGTACGGTTCGATTCCTCTCCGTAGAGGTTTATCTCCGTAGCCTTGCGTCGCCCAAGTATTCTCTTATTTGATAAATAGATGAAATATATATATATATATATATATATATATATATATATATATATATATATATATATAATTGTGTAGAACAATATGTATTTGTTTACAAGTAAGAAATAATTCAACAGAAATTAAACTTATCTCAATACTTGGACCAATTTTTCTCTTCAAAAATAATTAGAATTTTCGTATAGAAAATGTAGGCAAGGAGAGTATGATTTTCTTTTCACTGAATTGGTAAAAACCAAATGAATGAAATACTCCCTATTTATAGGATTTTTGAAGTTGGGGCAAAATAGTAAATTCAAAAATTGATTTTTGAATTTGCGGTTCAGATCAAGCAATTTTTGAATGAAGAGTTTAGATTAAATCAAGCATATACGTGGTAAAGAGCTAAAAAACCGCCCAGGCCTTTCTCTAACTTTTAAGCATTTATTATGTTTGACCAAACAATTTGCCAGCTAATATATGGCTTGTCCCGAATAAATAGTCACGTTTTCCATTTCAGGATAATGGCAACATATGAAGACTCATACATTAAATATATATATATATATATATATATATATATATATATATATATATATATCTAGTGTATTATATATATATATATATATATAATTATTATACGGTGTATATATATATATATATTTAAAAAATATTTTACCCAACTTAGTTTTTAAAAAAAATAGGATATCCTTGCCTTGAATAATATATGAATTAATTTATTTAACACTTGACATATAAATTATCAAGGTCAATAATAAATTAATTCAATTAAAATGAAATAAATAAATAAATATTTATTTATTTAAAATATAATTGTTATCATTAAAATATATAAAAGAAATTATACCTATCAGCCTTGTATAATGAAAGTCCATGGGTAAAAAGGTCTTAATCTGGAGTATTGTAAATTTACTTATGAAGTAACTAGGTACTTGATTTCATGATAAACCTATAAGCTGATTTTGTACCGTATGTGCATACTTGAATCATGACAAGCTTGAATAAAGAATGTGATTAGCTAATGAGCATCCTATACTTATAATACACTATAAATAGGATTTGAACGTGTTGATTTCTTAACATGGATAAACTACGCTTAAGGAAAGTATCCGAACTAATCTTTTCATTGTGCAAGTATCTTAAACCCTTGCATTACTTTATTCAATGGATATCATAAGCAAGTATCTAATCCTTATCTATTTGGATGCAAGTTATCTTACTTACTCGTTCAATTGAGCTAGTATGTTTAAATTCTTATGAAACTATTATTCATGTTGAACTTGGTATCGTTCTTTGAATATTGTGAAAGTGTCTATGCCATTGATTCGGCTAGGCTATATGCATGTTTATAAAACTGTCCAAACCCATTTGACTGGTGCAAAAATCTTGAAAATTGAGTTGAACAACCCTTATGGTAAGGGGAGTGTATATTCTTGGAAGCCCCAACACACGCATGAATATTACTATGGTGTTATGCATAACATAGAGTATTGTAAACTGATCATCTATAGTACTTGATTCTTTTGGATTATCAATTTAAAATTGGTTATTCTAGTAGATGTTCAATAGTTCTTAGTGACTACTCAATATAAATTGTTTTATCCAGTTGGATACGTTGATAGCCTTTGAATTCATATATATATATGTTGATCTATATTGAACTATCATTTCATATTCCAAAGATTTAATTCGAGAGTTGTTGATACTCATTGTTCATGATATTATTCTAATACTATGAACTATCTTGGAAATTATACTTTGATATTCCAAACTCGTGATATAAAACTCATCTCCCTTGTTGTATATTACTTGTTGGGCAATTTATACTCATTCTTGCTTATTTAAAATCTTTCAGTTAAGGCAGAACATGAAAGTGTATCTAGAAAAGACAAGGACAAGGGCAAGGGCAAAGCTAACTTGTTCCTTTATGGATTAAAATTATTATGTTATATTAAGACTATTTTTAGAGTATGTTTAAGCTTAAGTACGATTATGTAATAAGTCTTTATTCGATATTATTATGTAATCTATTAAGTACTGTAGGTTGCAAGACTTGGGAAATAATTATAATAAATCATTGTATATTATTCTAGATTAGATCGTCCGTTGTGAAGATGTAATTTTAGTTATTTTGTATGTCATGAGCACGTGACGAACCGAATTCGAGTGACCAAGTGGCGGTCCGAATTTGGGGACGTCACACCAAACGTGCAAAATGTTAACGCCAGGTCTTCCTTTGAAAGGCATGGGAACTTCTGGAAAGAATTTCAAGAAAAAAGTTGTCCCCAAAGCTTCTCCAGTCACCTGTGCTTCACTGTAACTGAGATTTATATCCACTAACCCAGCATCAGCTTTCTTTCTCCTCCTCTTTCTCTGAGGTTCGCCTTCAGGTGGAATGCAATTCTCAGGCAGCTGGTTTTCTTGTAAGCGAGGTTTAGAGGCATTTCCATTCAAGTCTGGTATGGCAGAATTAACATTAGTCTGACAATCCAGAGCTTTCTGCTTTCTCTTTCTCTTCTTGAGTTCAGGCTTACAACAAGGAGAGAACATTCCCATCTGTGTACCTTTCATGACTATGCTAGGATTAACATTCTTGATGACATCTGGTGAATTGGTTGTAAGTTCAGAATTTAGAAGCAATGAATTAGCTTTTCTCATTCCCTCCTTATTCAGCTCAAGAGTATTTTGGAGTGAATATAGGTCCATCACCTCAACATCTTTCAACATTGCACCAATTTTGCCGATGCCTCCATTCACATCTGGCAAGCTAGCAATGTCATTAATCATAAATTTCTTAGCAGAAGTTGCCTCCTTTTTCCTCTTAGGCTCAGATTTACCTTCATGAAGTGTAACAACACCTGCAACATTACATCTTTCTAGTTGGATGCTAGTACTTCTTCCATTCAAATCTCGTAAGCCAACCATTACTTTAATCTGTGGAAACACTGGGGTTTTGCTTGCCTTCTTTTTTCTCTTCATCAGCACAGATTGGCTTTCAGATGCACTAGGTCCCATCTTCTGGAAATCACTTATTACCGTGCCATTTGAAGTAATGTTTTCTGATACGCCACCAGTAGGTTTCGTATTTGAACCAAGTGAGGTTGTTTTCTCGCCCTTCTTTCGCCCTTTTTGTTTGGATTTAATATTTGGATCTTTACCTGATGGGATCTTGGCGGTTTTATTTATATCAGGTGCACCAACAACTAATTTAGTTCTCCTATGTTCTCTATTTATTCCTCTCTTTCCCATTCTCTTCCTTGTCTGAACTTCAACATCAGGTAAGGTTTGGGGAAGTTGCATCTCATTTACAAACTCCGGTCGAACTGAATCCTCATTGGCTATCTCATGGGTAAAGTCACGGAACACCAATCTTCTGAATCTTGAAAAAAATCTCTCCACCAAATCAAAATTTATACTTTCATCAGGATAAAGACAATCACGAGCTGTAAATCGGAGTTTGGATAACATCTCGGCTGGAAAAATATTTATTGTCTCTTGTTTATCAGATATATCATGCCCGATAATGGGTTTCTTGGACCACATTTTCCGCAACTTCTTGGCACTAAATTTAATCATGGGGGTGAACCCCATAGACTGGCCATCAATGCTTTTCTTGTCCGTTCCAACATGGGAAACTTCCATGTAATCTTTTATTTCATTTTCTTACAAATTGGTCGAGCTTATGTGCCCCCGGCTAATATCAACATAAGGAAACAACAAATACTTGTTCTTTAGTCGTTCCCTTGATTCATACATTTCATAGCCCTTTTCAGAATTTCCGTTAATTTCCCCATCACCATGCTCTACACTGTAAACTTTTTTCTCTGTAGACTTTGAAGACATAATGTGGCTGGTCATCTTCATCTCAAATGAAACCATTATACAGGAAGCTTCATCATTTCCATCTTTAGGATCCTTGTTACTTGCTCTGTTTCTGGAATTTGACGCCAGATTGCTTGAGATAACTTCTGATGGTAACCCATCTTGAGCATCACTTTTAGCATTAGTTGTTGGCTTCAGTTGATGAATTGCCAATTAGGTGGTGCCCTATGGAACGATAAAAGGCTGACAGGCAATTCTGGATGACAGTAAACTCAATCATACCAGGCACAGAAACATCCTGGGGGAAATATCTGATACGTGCAAGTAAGTCCGCAGGTTCAAACAGAATCACCGGTACTTCACCAAGTTTACACGCTTTCTCCACTGACATTTTACCTCCTTCCTTGGCTATAGCAGTGTTTCTACCTTCATCCAGAAAATAAGGACAAGTCATCTCCATCTTTGCACGCCTACCAATCTCACATACAGCCTTCTTAACAGCACATAGGAAGCTTTTACATATAGAGAAAAAAACTTTTGCATTACCAGAAACTTTTACATTAGTTACTTGAATCAACCAAATTCAATTGTGATGCATCACCTTCTTCCACACCCTCCTGCATCACAACCTTCTCAACCCCAGCCTCTTCATTCCCACTACCAGTTGATAACACTTCCTGAACTAACCCACACCCGTTTTCCATATTACTGCTGTATGGCACCTTGAATATTTTACCTTCAAAATCTAGTTCCAAGTAACCTACCTTCACCTGATTTTCTTCAGGAACAGCCTCATCCACCAAAGTAACTGTCGCAATTACACCAAAAACAGAAATATTTTCCCCATTGCCAAGCACCCCTACAGCGCTTTCTCTAGCTGACACTTCAGAATTAGAAACTAACTCGGTACACTTCTCACTGTAACTAGAAAACCCAGAAGCTTCTTCTAGGGTTTCATCACATGTATTTTGTGTTTGACCCACCTTCAACATCATGGAAGTCTCATTTAAGGGTTTTAGAGGTTTTTAGGGTTTCCATTTGAAAAATGAGCTAGAAATGGTGACACCTTTACTCCAATTATTGACCAAATATCAACTCCATAGCTGGCCAAAAAAACGAAAAAAAACATAAAATCAAACACACTTGTTGCTTTATATCATTAATAGGCGGATTCCAACCAAAAGATAAACTAAATATAAAAATTATAAAACCCTCTACAAAAGTCAACAATTCCCAGATAACAAAACATGAAAGTTCCACCGACGAATGAGAAATTTAAGAAACATATCCAACAATTGAGAAAATTAAGTACCTGAAAAACAAATACAAGAAATTTGCATTTCCGCCAATCTTCTGATAAATCTTTCCAAATTATAGAAAAAAATGATTGATCTGAAAAGATTGAAGCATTGTCGAGAAAAAATAAGTAGAAAGATATATGTGAGTTTCTGTGGTTGGGTCTCTGTTGAGTCCGAGTATGAAGGTTTGTGGGTTTTTGAAGTCGGGTCTTTTTTTTAACCTTCTTTAGCAAACAAAGAGGTCGGATCCTTACCCAGAATTAATATGGAGTATTGATTGATATTCAGCCATCAGTACAATTTGGTTTCGAGTTCAGGTTTCCATATCCACATGAAGGTTACGGGCCGGGAAAGTTAAATATTGGAATTTGGAATTTGAGAGAAAAAATTAGATAAAAAGTAAAATCGCAAGAATTTTATGAAATGGTATATGTTTATATTTGTTTTTAAAATACATGGATAATATTTTTTAAAAAAGAAAATTTTCATATTTCTCCGTCATATGTTGGTATATTTTTAAGGTTTAGTTTGGAATTTTTTATGAAGGATTTAAATAGAGAGAGATTAAGATTAAAACAAAATTTAAAAATACTTGGTTGTAAAATATTTTCTTTGGGTTGAAAAGAGAGTAAAATCCCTTGAAAAGAAACAATTAAAGTTGCATGGAAATTCTTAAGCTCCACATCTGCAAAAAAGATATATTGCGACAGCGACATTGAAGGCAAACACAAAGATGGCATTTGTTTTCTAAGTAATAATAATAAGAATTCATTTTATCTATAAATGAAGCACAGTTATAATATTTTTTTAGTAATTTAAAATCATCCAGTCGTGTACTTTCAACCAACTGAATAAGGCATCAGTTTTGCACAAGACCAACCAATTGTATCTGCAGGAAATGGAACCTTTCAGCTAGCTGGTTCATATCTGCAGACACAATCATATATCTTCCCTTTGATCAACTTTTCAGCCAACCGCTGATTCTTCACCATCGCAAGCTGTACAAAAGAATAGCTCAAGTCAGAAGAAATTTTGAGGAAAATATTTGACAATCAATTTGTAGGTTCAGAGGCACGCGTGCAGCTGAAAATTGCCATTGTGAGAATCCCATTAAAAACAACTTTGCGAGGGAAATCATCTACCCAAGATAAGGAAATGAAAAGACATGAGTTTAGCAAAATAAAGAATTAAATGAAAAAAAGAAGAAAATAAATTGAACTATATTAAAACATGATTCAAACTGCATTACACTATAGCGCAAATATCTAATGTTGAAGGCAACTGAATGGGGTAACAGATATGCCAGAAACTAATCGGGTCAAACACACTACAATAGTGATTTTGGATAAAACATAATGAAAGAATCTACCTTGAGAGCATCACATTTAAACTGAACATTGTAGTTTGTATGCAAAGAACAACCCATTCCTTCCAAGATGATCTGCATGTCACATAGCTCCAACATAAAATATATCCACAACACTTGGAACATATATTATACCGAAGTGGTTTTCATCAACCCAATTACAATTTGGGAAAAAGATATCATCGTACCAAATCAGCATCTTTGGCTGCTGCAGCTAGCTCTGAGCTGACCTGCCTCAAGTCTATGCATGGACTCCCACACCCATTCTCAACAACCATCAAAGGAACCGAGGATGAATCCTCTTTAGAGCCATCTTGGATGTTAATCATTGCATCCACAAGTAGGCCTCCTGCTACTGCAGCTCCTCGAAGAATGTCACAATGCTGTTGACCACAATGATTGGTTCGCTCACTACAAATGATACTTGAAGAAAGACTTTAAATGGAGGCACATAATCTTAACATTTCAATATAATTTAGGTTTTATGAGGGTTAAATTTTCTTACAAAGGATAGGTCCGGAACTTTGCATACATCTATAATGGCCACTATGGACCTATCCTTCTTTCTTACAGACTTTTTCACCTCTTTCAAGTACTTAATCTAGACTAACAAATTATTTAAGCACTGGTTCACTTTCAAGTCGGAAGTTATTATATTAATTTCACAATAATCTATTGACAATCATCTACAGCCAAAATCAATAGGAAATTGGTGGAATAATCCATAAGCGATATACCAAGATTCACTTGTTAAATATTGACATTATATTCTCTAAAGTTAATAATATAGAAGTACCAACTATAAGTTATTTAAATTAAAAATGGTTGAAAAGGAAAAGGGATAAGCATTATTAGCAAAGAAATATATGGACAAAATAAATAGGGGAAAAAAGAAAAGAAAAGAAAGAACACATACTATATTAACTACATTTATACTTGTTGGGTCATGATATTTCTCTTATATTGGGCCGGGTACATTGGGCTCACTTATTAATTAAGTCATTGGGCTCATTGGGCCTAATCATCATGTTGACCTCATCTAACCTTATAAAAACCGGACTGGATCAATGGATCAACCCATTGGGTCATATAATATCTATTACTTTGACTTGTAATGATGATATAGCATGACAGTTGACCAAGATACCTGCCACACATTAATGTGGATGGGATTATAGTCGGCCGGCGGGGTGAACAGCAGAAAAAAGCATTGTACAAGCTTCATGCAGCCGGCACAGCCCATCAGATCATGGGGATATGTCAGGCGGTAGTAGGTGGCACAATATTCCACGCAAAGATATTATTTCCTATCGAGTAAGTCTTCACAAAAGAGGTATGTATTTCATATATCCACACACAACCACATATTATCAATTCATACTCACACTACACTAGACTTTATTATCCTCTTGAGTTAACCTTGTGAACAGACATACTTACTCTCACGCCTGAGCTATCCCCCGGCGGTCCGGCCGTCAAGCTTGTGGTGTTGTCGTGTTTACTGTGCAGGATCAGGACGTCTTACGTGATTGGGACGTGGAGAAAGATCTTGGCGTTAACATTGGCGCTAGAAGGAGGGCTGAGTTCTAGTGTCTTGAGTATTTTCCAATCACTCATCTTGTTTTATTCTATCCAGTTTTCATGGAGAAGAGTAGAACATCTACACCCGAAGGACAGCCGATGGCTGTCAGTGATTCAGTACCGCGAATATCTGCCAAGGATCGTTTGGGACCAACTATAAGTGTCCATGCTAGCACAGCATCCAAACGTTCGCCCGAAGATTCTCGACCGAAGGCGGTAGGCAAAGCAAAGCGCAAGCTAATATTCCCCGCGGAGAAAGAACCTGGTCATGGTCGGAAACGAGTAGAAGGCACCTCGCCTAGAACTCGAAACCGAGATGACCAAGACGCAAAAGCCTCTCGGTTGGCAAAGATGGCAGATGAAGCGGATAAGGCCATGGAAGCACTTATGAAACAACGTCAGGACATAGCCGAGCAAATGGCTCGTGTGGCAGAATTACGAGATGAGGAGCTCAGTTATGTCCAATCCGAAGAGCAAGGGCATCGGAGTGGAAAAGAACCTGCTCACTCAGTGCGAGAGTCTCTAGGTCGAACTAGGGAAAGAAGAAGGTCTCGGAGCCCTACTCCTCAGAGATCGAAGAGGGTATATCTCCCTGTCGAGTCCGGGGAACAGGGACGAAGTCCACGAAGAGGTCGATCCAGGGACCACAATCCGGAGCATGCAAAGAAAGCACTTGTCATTGCACATTCTCGTCATAGTGCCCGAAGTCAGAGACGAAGTATATCCAGAGGACATACTCCTGAGAGTCTACTGAGGGTATCCCGCCCTGTAGATACTCGTCATAGGAGAAGCCCCTCTAGGATGGAAGGTTCTGTTGAAAAGATCCGATCTGCTTACAGGAAGAAAGAATTGCCAGAGAAGGAGGCATCATCTCAACCAGAAGGCGTGGAGTATCTGGTTAAAGAATTGAAGGAGCTTCGGAAGCAACTTGCCGAAGTGCAGAAAACCAAAGATACTCCGGGAAAGAAGGCATCTCCTTTTTCCGCGGAGATTCTTAGTGAAAAAGCTGATCCCACCAAGAAGTTGCCCCATATCGAGAGTTATGATGGATCGGGGGACCCTTACGACCATAGTCAGGCATTCGACCGACTTATGGACTATTATGACTTTAGCGATGCAGCTAAATGCCATACTTTTGTCACAACACTCAGAAAAGATGCCCGACAGTGGATGGGGACCTTACCCTCGGATTCTATCTCGTCCTGGGAAGATATGTGCAGCAAGTTTCATGCTCGTTTTGGGAGCAACAGAAGAAGAGGAAAGCCAACTGGTTCATTGGCTCAAGTTCGACAGTCCTCTAATGAGTCTTTGGGCCAGTATGTAAAACGGTTCCGTGAAGCAGTCGGCCAAGTGGCAGATCTGAATGATCTACAGGCTGTAGGACTGTTTCAGAATGGGTTAGATCTGGTCAAATCGGAAAAGTTGGTGAAAAAACTTATGTTCAACCACCCGAAGAGTCTCGCCGAAGCCTTTGACAAAGCCGAAGGATATATCGTGGTAGAAGAAGTCATGAACAGTCTCAAACGTCCTTCAGATCGGTTCAAAGAGACAGATGGGGATAAGACCGATGCGGACCAGAAGAGAAATGAAGGGAATAAAGACCGCCATGACGGCGGGTCAAAGAGATACAAAAATTGGAGACAAGGTGGAGGGCGTTCTTCCGCTCCACCTCAAAGAGTGAATAGAGTTTACACGACACTCAATGCGGATAGGGCTGTTATCTTGGATCAAATCAAAAACCAACCTATCTTCGAACCGCCTCGAGACAACATCAAGCCCGGAAAAGGTAACCCTCGCAAATATTGTGATTATCATCAAGCCTCGGGTCACGATACGAACGACTGTGTCAGTTTGAAAGATTTTATATAATTATGATACAGGGTGGATCTTTAGTTCAGTACATAGCTGCCAGAAATAATCAACAACAAGATCAGACACCCGTTTCGGCAGCTCAACCAGTTCAGCATGCGTTACCAGCTACGGGGCAACCTGCCAGGCATGTGATCGATGTCATCACCGGAGGTACTTCTGGAAAGCTAGTTGGGAGGAAGCGCCGAAGTCATTTGGATTCGGTAATGTCGGTGGCGGGTACCTTCCCGAAGACCGATAGACCTTATCCGAATACGGTAATCTCTTTTACTGATGAGGATTACCCTTCGGAAGTCATCGAACCGCACGAAGGATCATTGGTACTGACTGCACAGGTGGGTTCGGTGGATATGAAAAGGATGATGGTGGATAATGGGTCTTCTGTGGACATCCTGTATGCTCACGCTTATCAAAGAATGAATCTGGAGGGGCAAAAGATGGAGATAGGCCAGGAGGCTCCTCTGTATGGTTTCAGCAATGATCCGGTTAAGGTGGCAGGAACTATTGAGCTACCGGTCATATTTGGAACGGCCCCCCAACAGGTAGAAATTATTTGCAAGTTTTATGTTGTGCATGTGGATTCTGCTTATAATGCTATTTTGGGGAGGCCCACTTTAATTGCTTTGCAAGATATAACATCAATACCTCATTTCAAAATCAAATTTCCTACTGCTCATGGGGTCGGTGAGGTGAAAGGGGATCTGGACCTGGCTAGAAGGTGTTATAGAAATGCCGTTATTACTTCGGGAGTGGGGGTATCGAAGCAGCAGTAAACCATGGCGATTGAGATCGAACCCTTCACCGAAAGCAGTTTCGAACCGTTGGTCACGCCAGCTGAAGAAACAGAGGAGATAGAGCTCATTCCTGGCAAAGAGGATAAAACGGTGAAAATAGGTTCGGGCTTGCCGGAACCTCTCCGGACGAACCTCATAGAGCTCCTGAGGTGTTTTGTCGATATTTTCGCGTGGGAACCTCAGGACATGCCGGGAGTAAGCAGGGATATCGCGGAGCATCGATTGGAGGTGGACCCGTCAAAGAAGCCGGTTCGACAGAAGAGGAGGATCGTTGCACCAGAGCGTCAGCGAATCATAGACGACGAAATTTCAAAACTGTTATCAGCGGACTTCATCTTTGAAATAGACTACCCACAATGGATAGCTAATGTGGTTCTGGTCCAGAAGCGTAATGGCAAATGGTGAGTCTGCATCGACTACAGTGATCTGAACAAGGCATGTCCGAAGGATTTCTACCCGCTGCCCCACATTGATCAACTCATTGATGCCACTTCGGGGTATGCTCTATTAAGTTTTATGGACGCATTTTCTGGGTATCATCAGATCTCCATGTGTAAAGAGGATATACCGAAGACGGCGTTCATTACGCATCGTTCGGTATATGCCTATAAGAAAATGACTTTCGGCCTCATTAATGCCGGAGCCACTTACCAGAGGATGATGAACCATATCTTCAGATATCAGTTGGGCAGGAATATTGAGGTATATGTAGATGACATGATTGTTAAGAGCATGTTGGTGCACAAGCATTTGGATGATTTAGAAGAATGCTTTCAGACCATTCGTCAGCACAACTTGAGGCTGAATCCCACTAAGTGCACTTTTGGTCTGGGTGCTGGCAAATTTCTGGGCTATCTCGTCAGTCGAAGAGGAATTGAAGCCAATCCGGAGAAGATTCAAGCGATCCTGGACATGAAGACTCCTCAGTCATTTAAAGATGTTCAACGTCTGACTGGAAGGATTGCGGCTTTGCAGAGGTTTATGTCCAAGTCAGCAGAAAGGTGTTTACCGTTCTTCAACACATTGAAGGGCCCGAAGAATTCAAAAACTTTCCAATGGACTTCAGAATGTGAAGACGCCTTTCAAGGCATCAAGTCCTATTTATCTTCGGCACCTTTGTTGGTGAAGCCCGTTCCTGCCGAGCCTCTATATTTGTACCTCGCAGCTAGATCGATGGCAATAGGAGCTGTTTTGGTGCGTGAAGTTGGAGGCAAGCAACACCCAGTTTATTATGTGAGCCATGTCCTTCGGGATGCTGAAACCAGGTACCCAAACATTGAAAAGTTTGCTTTCGCTTTAATAACTGCTAGTCGAAAGCTTAGGCAATACTTCCAGGGTAGACTGGTAATAGTATACACGGATCAACCTTTAAAGAAGATTATGGGCAGACCAGAGGTATCAGGGAGATTGGCTGCGTGGACGATGGAATTGTCTCAATTCTTCATTGAGTATCATCCCCGAACCGCCATCAAGGGGCAGGCTTTAACTGATTTTATGATTGAATGCTCATTTTCCGAAGCTGATGGAGTCGTGGTCGAAGCTGAAGCGTCTGACAGAGCAGTTGTCGTCCTTCAGCAGAAGGAGAGTTCGTGGACGCTGTTTGCAGATGGGTCTTCTACTTCAGACGTCAGTGGAGCAGGGATTATTTTGACAAGTCCGGAGGGATTCAAAGTGCAGCAGGCCATCCGTTTTCAGTTTAAAGCGACGAATAATGAAGCGGAGTACGAGGCAGTGTTGGCCGGTTTACGACTGGCGAAGAGTCTTGAAGTACAGAGAATAATCATTTTCAGTGATTCTCAGTTAGTCGTTAAACAGTTCACTGGGGAATAAGAAGCTCGAGGTCCAAGAATGATCAAGTATTTGAAAGAATTAAAGGATCGGCTTCAATATTTCTCATCTTATGAGTTTCAAGGGGTCGAACGTAGCAACAATTCCATTGCTGATGCACTTGCCAAACTAGCTACTACGGATGTCAATGTTTTTGAAGGATCAGTATACTTGGAAATTCTACAACATCCTAGTGTTCATCATGAAATGGTAACGTGCATTGACCGAACCAATTGCTGGTTGACTCCCTACATAGAATATTTGGCTGATGGCGTCTTACCTTCGGACCGGATGCTCGCTAAGAAAATCAAATATAAAAGTGCTAATTTTGTTCTAATCGATGGGGATCTCTTCCGAAGGGCCTTCTCGTCTCCATTATTGAAATGTTTGACTCCAACAGAAGCTGAATACGCTCTCCGAGAAGTGCATGAAGGCATTTGTGGCGACCATATGGCTGCCAAGTCATTAGCATATAAAGTACTTCGTCAGGGGTACTACTGGCCTACAATCTTCAAGGAAGCTACCGAATATGTAAAGAAGTGCGAGAAATGCCAGCTCAACAGTCCAATACCGCATCAGCCACCTGAAGAGCTATACTCGATCTTATCTCCTATACCCTTCGCTGTCTGGGGGGTTGATATATTGGGTCCTTTACCGAAAGCAAAAGGTCAGGTCAGTTTTGTTATAGTTGCCATAGACTATATGACCAAATGGGTAGAAGCAAAACCACTTAGGTCAATAACGGAACAGGAATGTTTGAAATTCATGAAAGAATCAGTTGTATTCCGTTTCGGAATTCCTAAGGTGGTAATATCAGATAATGGCCGTCAGTTTGTTGGATCGAAGTTTGAAGCTTTTTTAGCAGAATTGGGGATCCAGCACAGAAAGACCTCGGTGGCTCATCCTCAATCAAACGGACAAGTCGAAGTGACCAACAGAACGCTATTGAATGGGATCAAGCGTAGATTGGATGAAGCTAAAGGCAGATGGCCAGAAGAGCTGTTAAGTGTATTATGGGCCTATCGAACTACACCGAGGACTACAACGGGGGATTCACCTTTTAGATTGGCCTATGGTACTGATGCCTTAGTCCCAATTGAAATTAGATCTCCAAGTCTTCGAGTCAGTCAATTCAATGAGATCTACAACGAGGAAGGACTGAAGACCAATCTTGATCTGTTGGAAGAAGTCAGGGAAATAGCCTTAATCAGATTGGCGGCGTATCAACGAAGAGTGGCTAAACATTATAATAAGGGGGTAAAGCTTCGCAGATTTGAAGTAGGGGATTTTGTTCTCAGAGAAGTCGAAGCATCTACACCTCAGAATTTGGGAAAGCTGATGCCAAATTGGGAAGGACCCTACGAAGTCACAGAGCTTCCGAAGCCAGGGACTTATCATTTGAAAGCATTAGATGGCTCAGTAATCAAAAACACTTGGCACGCTGGCAGGCTTAGAAATTACTTCCAGTAGATTTATAGTCAGTACGTCTGAAGTCTGTAAATATCCACATCATCATCAATAAAAGATCATCTTTTACCTCAAACAAGTTGTCTTTGTTGCTGTTCAATTCATGGGTGATAGGAGGTTCGGGAGGATTTGCTGACCATTCGATGGTAGCCTCTTCGGCAGGTGGTCACTATTTGGCATTGTCAGGCCCTTCGGGGTAGGCAATTGTCGCTACTATTTGGCATTGTCAGGCCCTTCGGGGTAGGCAATTGCCGCCACTATTTGGCATTGTCAGGCCCTTCGGGGTAGGCAATTGTCGCCACTATTTGGCATTGTCAGGCCCTTCGGGGTAGGCAATTGTCGCCACTATTTGGCATTGTCAGGCCCTTCGGGGTAGGCAATTGTCGCCACTTAGACCTTGTCAGACCCTTTGTGGTAGGCAAGTGTCATCTTTTGGTTCTGTTAGGCCTTTCGGGGTAAACTAACCTTCAATGAAGCAGATCTATCTCACACTTCGGTAACTGAATAAGTATCCCTTTACTTTATCACCTGAATTTTCTCTAAGTGTTGAGTTCAGAATGCATTGTTATATAACCTCATTTTATCTGTCATATGATTTGCTTAATTGATAATCAGCTATTTGAGTTAAATCCTCGAAGGAGTTTTTTACACATTTGACCGTATTAATTCATATTGAAATATTGACAGAAAAAAAAGTACACTGAAGTCATAAGGAAGAAGATCACTTTTCATTGATATTCGACTTATTTACAAAAATAGGAGAATTACAAAGGATGTTATTTCAAGCAGCCCCCTCATCATCCGAAGAGTCGAGCAAGTGTGGATCTAAGTTGGCTTTGAACAACTTATCCTTGCCACCACTTCGGCAGAGCGAGTAGCTTTCCGTAAAAATCCTCATTATCTCTCCACTTATTTCGTTCGAATTCCGATACTCTTCACAGATTTCTTTGCGAAGAGCATCCGTCAAAGGAGGCCCGAGGTCCCGAAGAGCCTTAAGTTCTCGGATCTCCTGTTCGAGCTGCTGCCGAATAGTTATTTGGCGCTTTTCTTCCCGCTCCAGACTTCAGCTTACTGATCTCATTCATCCTTATTTCACTCCTCTGAACCAAGTCAACATTCATCTGGACGATCTCGGCGTGTTGAATCTTAGTTGACTTCAGCTCTTCATTGGAAATTTTAAAATCTTCCTTGGCTTGGGCCAAGTCTTTATGAAGACCTTCGTTCGTATGAAGGATACCTTCACGTTGAGTCCTTTCCCGAGCCAAGGTCGATTTTAAAATGGCATTCTCCTTCCTCAGCCTTTCCTCTTCAGATTCGGCCTCAAGAGATCGTGTTCGCAGACGCCCGAACACAGCACTTGCCTACACATGTTCAGTGTTATTCAATCAGTTCTAGATATACAAATACAAATGTAAGTATGAAAGAGAAGGAAAGAGTCATTCACCTTCGCCAAATAGCTCATGCCTTCATTAAGCAAATCCCCATTCGAGTTGTTACCGAATCGATGGTCGTCGGTCTCGCGAACGAAGGCCTCGAACCGTTGAAAGGGGAAGTTGGCGTTGAATTGGGGCCACATAGTTGGCGAACCCATGGCATCATGCTGGAATTCAGTGGTCGTTTGTCTTTGAGGAGAAGGCGCAGGCTGACTGCGAACCGGAGAAGGATTCGCAGGTGCTGCTTCTGGAGGATGAGGTCGGACAGTTGTAGGTTCGGGGGTCGAGGAAGGGGCAGAAGAGGCTTCAGGTGTTTGAATTGTGATTGGTGGGTTAGTTGATGTTGAAGTTGGAGGGACGCGGAGTTCTTCGGCAGTAAGAGGAATTATTTTTGTCCTTATCTTCTTGGCACGAAGAACCTTTGCCCTGTCCTGGGGAGGTATGTCAAGTAAACTCCTCTTTTTCGGGTTTGATTGGGAAGGTGCGGTAATGGTTTCGGTTGGAGGAGTAGGTTGTAGAATTGTTTCAGGAGGGTTAGTTTGCGGATCTGCCTCGGGAAGAATCTCTTCATCACTTTCTGGATCTATCTCGTGATGGACAGTCCTGACCTTTTTAGCCATCTTCTTCCTTCGGCGGGGTCGAAGAACATCTTCTGGAATGATAGGTTCTTCGGTTTCAGGTTCATCATTTTGAGGGGAAATGGTTGGTGGGTCAGGGACTGTGGGGTTCGCTTGGGAAGGCTCTTCAGCAGGAAGCTCTTCAGTGACCTCCGAAGTCTTTCCTGTCAGAAAGTCTTCCAGATCTCTCACTTCCGAAGAAGTTGGTTTGATCAGAGACACTGCAAAATAATCATATATTAAAATTCATATCATTCAAATATATTAAAAAGTTATCTTACAGAATCATTTGAAACTTACGTTTATGATCATACAACCAGGCCTGTTTGGTCAGCAAAGTGAAACTCCACTCTTGTGGAGGGATCTTCTTCAGAAATTCGGTCATCTCCCTCACTCGTTCTTCGGGAATGTCACCGAAGTCAGCAGAAATCCGGTCCGAAATGGTCCATTAGGGAAGACAAGAAATTTCTGGTCCATTGATGAAGAACCATTTCTCGTGCCAGCCCTTGTTGCTAGAGGGGGTGCTCATCACGGGCCTCTTCTCGAACCTAGAGTTTGAACGAGGGGATTGTTTGCTCAGCATCTTGAACCCTTTTTCTCGAGATTTACCGGCTGAGAAAAGGGTGAAGAACAGGTCAACAGAGGGGGTAACCCCTAATTCATGACAGAAGGCAATGAATGCCAGAATGTGGATGTAGGAATTGGGCACGAGTTGTGCAAAGCCCACTCCTATGAACCCTATGAGGGTGATGATGAAGGCGTGAAGGGGTAAGCGAACCCCCTTTTCCAGAAATGTAACTGGCATGGCGACCCAGCCGTCCGGTCGCTGGTACATACGCTCTTCAGGAGCAGGAGCCCTTACAGCATACGTGTCCGGAATCCTATAACGAGTCCGGAGGAAACATATTTCCGATTCGGAGATGTTGGAGGAGATGTTGGCGTGAGGGAACTGTTCCCCATCCTTGAAAAAATCAGTGGGTGATGGTAGGTTTGCGCTCGAACCCTCTTGATTAGGGTTTGAGCGAGAGGAGCTCGAAGATGACTGGTTTGGATTCACCATTGTTGAGATCTGGAAAGCTAGAGAGAAAGTTTCTGAGAAGCAGGAGAAAGCTCAAAGGTTCAAATTTCAAATCAGCAGGTAAAACCGTCAAATTGGTAAAGTTTGCTTTCTTATACTGACGGTTGCACAGTAAACAAGGCCATTGCATTAATTATCAGTAATGATGAGAATTTGAATGAGGCGTGTTTTGGTGACCTTTGGCTATCTTGCCGATTTGGGCCTATCTATTGAGTTTCTAATTAGTGACCCATCCTCTTCAAATTAAAATCCTTTATCAGAATGGGCCTATTGCTCGGGGCATCCTGTCATCTCCTATCCTATTTCACACATCAAAGTGGGTATACTTCAATTATTTCTCATTTTTGAGCCTTTATTAAATTTTGATATCATGGACCATTTATAGTTTTCTATTAAACATCCTGTTTAATTAAAAAACTAGGGGGTAATGTTGGGTCATGATATTTCTCTTATATTGGGCCGGGTACATTGGGCTCACTTATTAATTAAGTCATTGGGCTCATTGGGCCTAATCATCATGTTGACCTCATCTAACCTTATAAAAACCGGACTATATCAATGGATCAACCCATTGGGTCATATAATATCTATTACTTTGACTTGTAATGATGATATAGTATGACAGTTGACCAAGATACCTGCCACACATTAATGTGAATGGGATTATAGTCGGCCGGCGGGGTGAACAGCAGAAAAAAGCATTGTACAGGCTTCATGCAGCCGGCACAGCCCATCAGATCATGGGGATATGTCAGGCGGTAGTAGGTGGCACAATATTCCACGCAAAGATATTATTTCCTATCGAGTAAGTCTTCACAAAAGAGGTATGTATTTCATATATCCACACACAACCACATATTATCAATTCATACTCACACTACACTATACTTTATTATCCTCTTGAGTTAACCTTGTAAACAGACATACTTACTCTCACGCCTGAGCTATCCCCCGGCGGTCCGGCCGTCAAGCTTGTGGTGTTGTCGTGTTTACTGTGCAGGATCAGGACGTCTTACGTGATTGGGACGTGGAGAAAGATCTTGGCGTTAACAATACTTATTACGAGAATACTGCGATTCAAGGGTAACCAAATAACTGCTAAAGCCATGAAGCATATGGTTGCCATACCTTAGCAGCCTCAGCTACAATTTCGGGAAGTTCCATAGTAGTGACATCATTCAATGCCGGTAAGGAGTTTGCAACCAGTACAACCTGAAATGATGTCCTCATTACTAGTTCATATTAGATAAAATTATAACCTTAAAGAAGTGAGAAAATACTGCAGAAGTGATCAAGCCTCGTAACATTCATCATTTTATCAGCATCAAATTTTTCGTCACAAAGCATCTTATAATAAATAAATTAAAACATGCTGAGACTTATTAATAGAAAGACAACTGACATTTGTCAGTTCATGGATATTTTTCTTGCAAATTTTATTAGAGAGAGGACTAAAATATGAGTGTTTACATCTTAGTGACCTTATCCTCAAAACTTTCAACAAAACATTCTAAAAATCCATGACTAAATGGTGGTTGTCTACAAGTGAAATACCACTGAAGCAATTTTGAACCGTTTTACTAGCAATGCTGATGAAGAACCTCCCCCACCACTCCCCAAAAAAATTAATATTAATATTAAGCGATTATGTATATACCTCCCACCCTCTACCCCTACCCCTGCACACCCCGTATATCCGTCTCTCTATCTATAGTATATATTAATTTTATTTTTTTAAAATTTTGTTTAAAAGTCAAAACATCTTAAAATGGTTAATATGGTTTTTAACCATAACCATATGGTTCCAACCCACATTATCCATATTAAAAATGGTTAATATGGTTTTAGTTCTTAAATGGTTGGTTAACCATATTTTGAAAACCAAAACCAACCCATAACCATATTTTGCCAGGTCTAGTGTAGGGTTATACACTTTTTGTGTGTCCATTATAGCTACTTTAGTTAGGAGTTCAGAATATTCTCCCTCCCCATGATATTGCCTATTTAGGGCCGGTAAAAGGCTCAAAATTCTGTGGGATATACTCAGCTTGGGTAAATAAGTTATCTACTCTACTCAAAAAATGATTAGAGTTCAATCTCGTAACAAATTTTGTTTGTATGGTTGAAAAAAGTATGTACACAAATTACTAGATTATATGAAAATTTACATGCTTCAATATTTTATTCATTCACTTTGTAGAAGTACTGTTAGATTTTCTTAAAAAAAACCTAAAGATGGACTCTTTAACCAGTTGGGTATCTTTCTACACTATAACACTAAACTGTTTTTGTTCATGTGTAACTCTAATGATCTGTGGATTACCAATGATGGAATGTCTCTAAAACATTGCAATCTTATGGTGGTTTTGGCAGATAAGGTTCAACAAAGGCATGTCTACTTCAAGAAACATGAGCATTCAAACTCATGATACCCGATTTCGAAACAAGATGTGTTATTGTCGCTTAAGAGCTGCTGTGAGAATATCTAAATCAGAGAAGAATCCTGGAAAGCTCTACTATGACTGTCCAAAGGAGAAGGACAAAGGAAAATGTAAGTTTTGGGACTGGTGCAATCCAATTGGGTATGACGAACCCAACTCCACTGTTGAAGCACACGTGTAGCTGCGCAGCAATGATGATGCTTGACTTGGAGTCATTCAAATCAATGTGGCAAATCTTAAACACATCGTCAATATCATCGTGTTATTTTGCGGGCTAGCCTTGGTAGTGTCGGTCATGGCACTTGTCAAGTGATTGTAATGATTGTGTACTCTACTACCCTAACTGTAATGACTATTTTCATTGTCTTGTTAAGTGATTGTAATGATTGTCTTATTGCAACTAGGTTAGGAAAGCACTAGATGATTGTCTTGAATATGATTGTCTTTTTGAAAATATGGATGTTAAATATATTCTGTTACTTTGATGTAGATTTTGATATGTCTGTTGTTTTCAAATTTGAATAAAAATGTTTTTTGGTATGTCAGTGGACCCAAAAGTTAAATGTGTTTTGGTTGAGAGCTAGAGGTGTAAGCCGAGCCAAGTAGTTCGATACTCGACTCGAGATCGGCTTAAAAATATGATCTAAAGCTCGAATTTGAAGTTGATCTGAGTCGAATCTGATCCATACTCATTTTTTGTTTAATAATACACGATTCGAATTCGAGCATACCAATGTTCGCTCATATTAGGGTTCGAGTATTTCATTTTTTCTCGAACCATACTCGATACCTGCTCGATGGATCATATTCGAATATTGGTCTAATCCATGCTAGTAAGTTAAATATGTGATATTTGTATCAATCTTTATAATTTATAATATGAAATATGAAATTGTGTAAACTTGTACTTTAATAAATTAATTAATTGAATGTCAATTTATATTACATTCATTATAATTTCAATACATGAATAAAAGTGAAAAAGTTATATATATAAATATTAGTTAAGTAACCAATTTAGTATGTAGTGGTTCAGTTATAAGTGAACTGGTTCATATTCGAAACTCGATTTGAAGGCTCATGGGTAACTCGCTTTGTAAATGAGTCGAGTACGTACGAGCCGAGTAGGTCCGAATAACGATCCGAGTCGAATCTGGCGCAAAAACATAAATCCCTAATCGAATCCGAGTCGAATTTGAGCTCAATTTTTTTCGAGTTGAGCCGAATCTAAGCATGAAGGTGTTCGCTGATATTCGACTCGTTTACACCCCTATTGAGAGCAGCTCATCTCGTGCCTTTTCGGCAGGAATGGAGGGGGTATGAATTACATATAATGAGAGCTAGTAGCGACAATAATAGCTTATATCAGCAATTTGATACACAACAATAATAGCCTATATTAGTAATTTGGCAGATTACAGACATCATAGATCCACACATCAAAGAAATTAATTAAAATACAGAAAAAATACAAATTCCTAAACAAGCACCAAAGAAACTAATGAAAGCAGCCCTAGCCACAAAGACTCCCATCCTAAAACATAAAAAATGTCATCAATGTCAACTACAAGATGGAGACAAAATTGCAATAAGGAAAATAATCAAACAAAGACTTACAATCATCGTTAATGTCAACTTCTTCCTCATCGTACACTCCTACAAGTTTTGGACAATTTTTTTTGTCATGCGATACTCCAACAATCTCACAGCCATTATATTTCCTAGCCTTCTTGATAGCCTTCTCTTTTCCTCCCTTAAGTCGTTTACCACAACCCTTTGTCCTTGCCAAAAATGGTTCTTTGAGACTTAGTTGTTGGCTCTCAAGAGAAATGGGCATGTTGATACTCCCTTTCACATCCATGCTACCATGATTTATGGCGGCAAACCTCGTTTAAGTTAATAACAACAATTCTTTCAACTCTTTTGTATCATCTTCACTTAATGCAGCTTCATCAATAACATTAGACGCAATTTGAAAGAGACTACTACGCCTCAGTAACACAGAAATATCACATATTTCACTCACCCTCCCACCAAGTCATACATAACTCTGCCAGATTTCGTAGATTTTGTCCACCTCCGCAAGATGTACTGATTAGGTAATTCCATAACATGTTTTTTTTTTTGTGAAATATGCCAACATATTCCTTCATGGAATTCAATCACTCTCAAACATCTAACAACTACATTTAACAAAGTTTGATGACTTGTCAAACGAAAGCTTACGGTCATTAGAATCACCCTCCTTTACCCTCTGAACATTGTACATACAGTTGTTGTCATCTTTAAATGTATATGTTACCACATACTTGCCACTTTCAAGTTGCTGCTCTTGAAACTTGTAAAAAATAGCATGTGTGTACAACTCACTCATTTGGTATTCCATGACCCACCCAGTTAATGTTTGTGGCTTTTCATTGATATCCTTATTATCAAAATCTAGTTCATTATGTCGCATTTTTGCAAGTCCCCTATTAAACTGCGTAACAAAATCTAGCATTGAGTTTTGAGGAGACACATACTTCTTGAAAAAGGCATGAGCCCCTTCAATTCTTTGGCTACTAGTCATGGGGGCTCAAAAAATATGTCTCGAAAATGCCGGAACCCATTGCTCGCGGATTTTGTACATCTCCTGTAACCAATCATTCGTGTCAAATGTAGCTTTCCCTACAACCTCCGCCCATCTTCTTTCAAACTCGTCTGGGCTCTCAGATTTCCATATAAAATAACTTAACTCGTCATAATGTTCTTTGTAGGGAATTGGACTTGATTTTTCAGAAATTTTTTTTTCAAAATGTGCCAAATGCAATACCTTTGAAAAGTATTTGGAAACATGAATTGAATTTCGCATAGCCGGATCTTGATCAGTTATGATCATTTTGGGCGGGCTACCCAGCATCGCTTTCAACTATTCCTTGAAAAAACAATCAAAAGCATCAATCTTTTCACCACTTAATAATGCACACCCGAAAAGAGTTGTCTACCCATGGTGATTAACCCCTACTATAGGTGCGAAAAACAAATTATAGCGGTTCGTATTGTAAGTTGTATCAAACACAACAACATCCCCAAAACTTTTGTATAACTTTCTACATATTGCATCCTCCCAAAAATAATGAATCGTGACATTCTCCTCTTTCTCGAATGTAAAAGTAAAATCGGGATTCTTTTTTTCTCATCCTTAAAATACTTAAACAACAGTTTAGGATCATGTCCCTTTAAAGCACTCCTCCTATCTCTTTCAGCATTATAAAGATCTCGTGTTGTACATCCAACATTTTCAAGGCCCCTAGCTTCCATCTCTAAAATACTCATTTGTTGCCATGTTGGCACATTAGCTTTTGATAGTTGTTCTGTTAAATTTCTTTTGGCAAGTGTCACTACATGATGAGAGTGCAACAAATATACTTTTCTTGGGGTTATAAGAGGATGCTTATGACCCTCAACAAATTGTCTAATAACAAACCCCCCCCCCCCCGCATCGGTCCGGTCTTTCACAACTACCACTCTCAAACCACAATCAGCTCTAGTTAGGACCTGTTTTTCGTACAATCTGTTGAGTTTTGTTGGGCACAATTCTCCTTAACCCTACTTTATAACAAACAAATTCCTTTCTAATTATTTCATCGTTAGGACTCTTCTTATTAGAATTTAACCGCGTACCAAATCCACCTTCTCTACCATAGTTTTTATAAAATTCGCGAACATCGCCTAAGTAGTGAAAATGTTGCCCAGTTTTTGGTAAAAACTCGTTTTTAACTTGCGGAAGTGTAAAGTTGTTGAGAAGAATTACCAAATGATACCATTTCTATCTCTTCTACACAATGTTGCATTCTGCAAACCTAACAAATATACAACTTAGAATCAATAAGCTAGCAGCCGGAAAAGACCATCACTGTGAAGGACTAATGAAAAAATCAACAAGTATATTTCTTTCTATTAAGTCGAAGAATTCTGCAGTGAAACTATGATGCAATAATGGATTTTGCAAAACTTTTTAAACATTCAATTTAACTTCAATTGGTTCACCATTAAATTTAAGAAACCTTGATAATACACATGAAATGCAATCCATATATCACCACAGAAAAATCTACACAATTATGCAATTCTTAGATAGAGACATCAAATCAAAATGCTCCAAGCAAGCTGATTATCGAAACAGGGTAAGTGACAGATCACAAATTTACTGCCTTACCCTAGATTTCATTTGTTTGGTTCAAACATAAAATTAGAAAATACCTTGGGAGATAGAGAGACGCGGTTGTTCTTGGGAGACAAAGATAGAGAGATTTAGTTCTTGGGAGTTTTCGACCAGAAGCTTTGTGACAAAGAGACGCGATTTTTTTCTTCCGGAGCTTTGTGAAAGAGAGACGCAGTTGTGATGAAATGGAGTCCAGATCTTCTTAACCCATTACAAATTCGTTTTGATTTTGACCCGCTAAGCTCCGCGTCTCCCCCCCACCCACCCACCCCCCACCCACCCCAACAATTTCCTTTCTTTAGCCATTGGATATCATCACATAGCTAAAATCAGGAGTTCGGATTTTAACTAAAATCAGGGAGCCCGGACTAGATCTAAACTCTCTCTCTCTATATATATATATATTTGGACAAAGAACTGCCACAAAGTAAATATAAAAATACAGCCAAGTTTAAGAGCATAAGTGTTAAGTAACATAATTTCCTTAAAAAGCATAAGTATATAATCTAACAGTCCACACCACCCCACTCACCACAAATCTAACTTCCACCGTCAGATCAGATCTACAACCCCCAATAGTATCCCTCCATCTTAATTCTTATCACCCACCTTCAGATCTCAAACACACAGACAGATCAAATATAGTGGAGAGGAAAGAGAAAATTCAAAATCTCAAATTTTCCCATGGTGGAGGTAGTACAGTCATACACTACACGGCGGGGTAGAAACCCCAGACTCGAGTCCAACGACCAAGTGCTCGACATTTCGGCGACTCCTTCGGGAGATGTACGGTACAGCAATAACCCCAACGCCATTGGATCATTCCTTTCTCCGACAGTATTAAGGGCTGTTATTGAGTTCTGAAGCTGAGAAATTGCATTCGATAAATTTGTTGTTGTATATGGCGCCGATGGCTGCCATGATTTTGCTTCCGTTTACACTGTACATAGAGGGGAATGTGTTTGGAATTACTGTTGAGAAAGCGAGGGGCGATCTGTTTATGGTGTTTTTGTTGGTGGGGAATGCGACGGATGCGTATTTGGTGAACTTGACGAATTTTTTGGTGACAAAGCACACGAGTGCTTTGACGCTGCAGGTGCTCGAAAATGCAAAGGCCGCCGTGGCGGCAGTAGTGTTAAGGACCGCCATCCATGGTGATGGCTTATCATCCCCTTTTACTGCAATCCTAAGCATGGTAAATTTTTTAGTAGAACAAACTTCTAGTGTGTCAGATTAATCCAGTTTACGGCTTCATTCCTGCTTATCATTTGCATGTGGTGATGAACTTGGCTGTGTAATTCAAGATTCTTTGTATCAGCAACCAACAATTGAACTGATATGACAGTAAAAATAAGAGGCTTTACAATCTCATCTGGTTCACTTTCAAGTGCTAACCATCCCTTTTCTGTTTGAACCATAAGGCCACTGGCCTCTTCCTGCTCATTTAAGTTGTAGTAACAAAGGCAGAGTCCCATTTCCTCTGTTTTAGATTCAATTTTTGGTGTTATTGTTGTAACAAAATCGACAAACAACTCGGAATACGATGCACATAAAATGTATAAATAGAAGATTCATAACATATATGAGCTATGTTACAAATTCTATGGATGATCCACGGCAAATGCCATATAACAAATTCTATGGATGATCCACGGCAAATGCCACATAACAAATTTTATGGATGTTTCAAGCAAATGACAATGAAAATGAGACGACCCCAACATTTTGCCTAGCTTTCATTAATCTGCCAAAACTTTTCAATGCCAGTACAATTGCATGAACTTGCATGTCCCAAAACATTATGGTACTACTAATAGATAATAGAATGTTAAGAGACAGAAGGCTAAAAACAACAAAAAAACATATGGCTAAACTATTACATTCTTTTAGAGTTCCTGAACAAAAATTCTTCCATTAATCTTTGAAATCGACGATAGCTTTGTGAATGGGATGGCTTGTTTGTGGGCAAGAACATCCTCCAAGTACCTTTTAGCCTTCGTCAAAGGCAACTCAAATAGCATATGTGCAGTCTCTCTAGTATTATATATACAAGTGAAAACACTAGATCAACAGAAGAAATAATAGAAAACAAAAACATGTAAAAGAACTAAAACATGTAAAAGATGAGTACTGCGAAGAGAAGTGAAAATGTCAACACCAACGCTAGTTGAGGTTAATTCAGTGTAATCATATACAACCACCTAAAACTTTGCATTTCTAAAATGCGAAATATTATTCAAAGATTGCAAAAGGAAGCAGAACATAATTCTAAGTATAAGGTTTACATGAGAAAGTGGATTTTCAAATGTTTGAATCATTTACCGAACCTTCTGGCACTAATAAGGCATACGACGATTCACCCAATAATAATGCAAATGATTTTCCTGAAGTTAACGAGAGACAAGCTCACAAAAGGCAACAGATCACTGCTTTTGATACATCAACTGTCCCAAAAACTATTTGAAAAAGAATCAAGTTCATTTTATGTTTACACAATCCAATAATTTTAAGCCTCAAGTATGCAGAAGTCACTAAATGAACTTGATAATAACCAAACTGTTTTATTAAGCCTGCAGTCAAATGATGCGACATAGGACCAAATCAGAGCTTAAAGACCAAATCAAAAACAAACATACCTTAAAATGAACTTTGAGATCAGTTATCCCACTCCTATATATGATGAACACTGTTAACAATAGAACTGAAACCAAGTAAAAGGTTTGAACTTTGTACAAGTCTTATCCCACTCCTAGAACTGGATAGGATAAGAAATGACTAATTCAGTACAATTCAGAAAAGTTAAACTAGAATTGAAACAATTATGATAAGATCCATGCCTTTAATTTTGGTTGAACTAATAGGGTTCCTTAAACAATTAAATTCACTGGCTTACTTTTTTTCAAATCAAATTCACTAAACTTCTTACATAGTTTGCAAAATAAAATAACATAAAAGTTCAAAATTGGATCAATACGAAGAAAAGTTAAAAAAAAACCTGCAAAATTAGAAATATAAATACAATTAAAATAACATAATTGGGATTTTAGTTTCTCTCTCCATCAGTATATATCAATCTGTCTTGGGTCATGGTGTCATCTACGCTATCAATTATCACAACAGTCGGATGACAATTTCGTTCCTCATGATCCCAAATTCAATTGGTACAGTTTTATCTTCCACTTTTCCCTATTGATGTATGTACTTAATTATATTTTAGGGCTCTGTAGTTTGACTGTGTTTCCATACTTTTATAAACGTCAGGATTTTATGTTGTCTTTTATAATTTATTTATTTGTAATATAGATAACGGTTAAGATTGCCTATTCAGGGAATTTATTTATAAATGGTGATTTATCAAGAATTTGGTGGCTGTGTTTGTTTTGTCGGACTTCTGGGTTCTGTTTTCAAGCACCATAAACAGAGAGGATGAACACAGTTCGGACTAATGATGAAGTTTAAAGCCCAAGAAAATCGGATTTTTATGACAATTAAATTTTTATTTGATTATGTGAATTAAATGAATTTAATTGATTATGATGTGAGTAAGCTATGAGAAGGTCGTTCTATGACCTAGAATGTGCTAACATGGTTAGTATTCTGGCTTCGTGCTAGAATTATTTGTTTGGAATTTCCAAGAAAAAAATAATTATTTTCCGAGAAATTTCGGTAAAAACACTATTCATCCGTTTTTGTTCGGGGAATTATTTTCAAATTCCGAGAAACGCATAATGATAGAATAATGTGATTAGATGGAATATCTAATAATATTTTATTTATGGCAAACGCAGTTTTCGCCTGCGGACTTAAAACCTAAGTGTTGAGTGTATTGATTTTCGACAAGGAAATAATATGCGTAGAAGGAATTGCGTTAGGGTTAATGCGAGTGTTATACTTTTATGATATTATTTAGTATCTATGTATAATACGATGAGTAAATACGAAGTGCAATACGATTATTGGACGAGTAGTATACGGAGAGAATACGTGAATTGTACGTTTAGAATACGATTCGTATTATGGAATTTAGTTAAGACCTAATGTTAATTCATTTGGGTTGGATTATATTTAGTCCAATCAATTGAAGGAGCAAGCCCAAGGGATTAGTTGGTTAAGCCCAATTCAAGGCCCAATATTAAATTGGTTAAGCCCAATGTATAAAAATCGAACCGTGAATCGAATCGGTGGGTCACCGAATGGGTAAAATCCATGGGGCAACCCATGGGAATGACCCATGGGGTGGTGGGGCGGCCACTTGGTGTGCAAGGCAAGTTTGAGGCTTGGTCACCAAGTATTTTACTTGGTGACCACACATAAATAGTAAGGAGGTGATGGTAGTTGTCCATAATGCCCTCCATTTAGTTTTCTATAAATAGAAAGCTAGGTTGATTCATTTGAGAGTTTTCCAACTTCCTAACATTAGATTATTGAGAGAGAAAGAGAGCTAGACTTGCAAAACATACACTTTGGAAGCTTGATCTTAGAGTTTTCCAAGAAAGAACACTAAGAGTTCTTAAGGTATAATCCTTACCTTTCAATACCATCTCTTTTAGATTTTCTTTTATCTTAGAGAATCATAGAATGGGTGGTATATGTCTTGTATGAGGGATTAAAGATGACTTACCATAGATTCAATCTCTACAAGTCATGAGGTTATAAAAATCATAAGGTTTAATATAGTTTTGAACCATGAAAATATTGTTTGTTGATATCAATTGTTTATAAACGATTGAACTCCATCAATACGTTAATATATGTATCTTGTTTGATTAGGATGTAGATATGAAATCCATGTAGTATTCCATTTGATTTGGCTTAGAGAACCCTAGTAACGAAGTTATGGCGAATTTTACGTAATTAGACTTTAAACATCAAAAACGTTGAAATTCCGAATGGGAGGTCAAAAGTTGTCGTGAGACTTGAAAACATTTTTTTTTATGTCAACACATAATATAGGGTGATTAAGAGTTGTGGGTTCGAGAATCGTCGGATTTTGACTTAAAACGAAGAAAACGAGCATTGAACGCTCATTAACGTTTACGAACGTCTAGAAAATGAACTCAACAGTGAATTTTGAGTTAGTGGATTTGGAAGTGTCGAATTCTTATGTGAACTCGTAGAGTATGTTATTTGTGACGTGTAGGCTTTTAAACGGACTAAATTGGGCTTATAACGAAGAAGTTATGGACCCGGGAATTTCGCAAAATTTTCAAAAATTATTAAAAATCTGGTACTGATATCTGGCGCCGCAGCGCCAGACATAGTGTAAATTTTCCGCGCCGCAGCGCCGACATAGGGTATTTGCTACTGCTAAATTGCGCCGCAGCGCCACTGTCTCGCGCCGCAGCGCCGAGACCGGGAGTCAGCCACTGCTAACTAGCGTCGAAGCGCCAGTCTAGTACTGCATGGGCCGCGCCGCAGTACGAGTTCAAGAATGTTGATATTGACTTAGGTTTTGAACTTCATTTGTTCAGGGACCTAAAGGGGTAATGTTTGTACACTTCATAAGTGTATTAAAGCTATTCCTATACTACCTATACTAAGGTATATGGTATGAAACTTAGGAATGGAATGCATGTTAATAAGTTACCAACGATGAACAAAGTTAGTACTTTATCATCGATGATTGAGTTCGGTTAATAACGTTGGTTGATTAATAAATCGGGACGAAGGGTAATAAGTCATGTTGACTTTAATAAAGTTATTAAGTTAACTAGGACTTAGAAGAGAAAGAAGTTTCTATGAATAATGTGAACATTTGTTTGTTAGCTAATTACAGTGTGCTATGTGAATATATCATGTAGATTCTGTAAAGGCTATGGTCAGTCGATTAAATTATTTGAAGACGTTGAAAAGCAAGTTTTCTTAACGCTTGTCTAACTTCCATGTTAGCCGAGTTTTATGTGATTTGTTGAACTAAATTACAAGACTTATTTTAAAGAAAGGGTCGATGCTAGATTTTAACTCGACTAGACTATTTATAATATATAGATTGATTATGATTCATATCTTTCTATATAAAAATGTTAACGCTATCCTATGATAAGTAATTGGTACGGACGTGAAGGTAAGGTTTGTCTATGAACAAACGAAATTATTTTTCATCGATATTTCGATGGGCACGAGAGTTTGCCAAAAATATTAAACATAAATACGTTTAATGAATGAGTGTTGATCAACATAGAGTACAATAGGCTGATCACCTAGAAGTGCTCGTAAGTTATACGAATGAACGACCTTTATGCTGTGGACTCCTTTTCAAGTATGAAAAATGAAAGTTACTGTTCATGGTCTATCGACCGGTTCAAAATTCCTAATCTATTCTATACTTTAGGAATTGATGTTATGAACGGTTAAAGTATTATTGATTTATAATACTTCATAACTATTATTCAGTTATGTCGGAATTGTTATATAATTCACGAATGTGGTATTACTGATATCCTTGATTAAACTTGTTGAGCTGTCATGCTCACTTTTTACGTGAATTATATAAGTGCAGTTAAGGATGAACGTATTGTGAATGCCAAGAGAGATAAGGGCAAAGCTAAGATGGATGCTTAGGCATTGTGTTATTGTTTTGTAAGTTTGTATGTATTATACATTATGAACAATGAACGATGTAACTGGTTTATGAACTTGGGAAGGATTATACTTTGATTGTAATAAAAAGATAGTAATTACATTCATTTTGTTGTATTTCAATGGAATGATTGTATGGATGTTAGTACAGTGGAGCACCATATGTCGGGTTGGAAGATACCCGAATTTGGGGGCGTCATAGGTTGGTATCAAAGCCTTAGGTTATAAAACTTAAGGGGGGGAAAACCTTAGGCTAATAACCTCGTAAGGAAAGGTAAAGTCCGAGGAATGAAATTCAAGTCCATTGAATTAATAAGGTATTGAGATAACTCAGTATCGAAAGAATTAAAATATGGAAATTAATCTTAAAGATATTAAATGTGATTTGTGCTTATACTATTGTGTATTATGTACTAATCAACATGTTATGTGTTTGTAGATGTCAACTGATAGCTTGATATTTAGAAATGCGGAAATGATAAGTGAGGACTCATTTAACCAAGTTGAGATAGTACCAATGCCAGTGGCAGAGGTACCGATAGTTGTACTAGATGACTCAGACATTGTGGGGTACATCTCTGAGGAGGAATACTCTGAGGAGACTATGGGTTTAGCATCATACTTGAACGAGATGCTAGATGTAAAGGAGGAGATGGAGGCGACATCAGTTAATACAGTGGTTCTTACTCAGGAGCCGACACCTCCGGATGCAATGAGAGCATTGTATCTAGCTGTGTTGGATTGGAATGTGCAACTACGCATAGTAGTGGAGACGCAGATTGAAGAGATAACTGCCTTATATGAGGCAAAAGAATTTGCAGAGGCAGACTTTGAGTCGAAGCACGACGAAAAAGTGCTTATGACTGATAAGGCTCGTGACTATAAGGATGAGGTCCTTGAGCTACAAAAGAAACTGGTTGAGAAAGACTAGAAGATAGATAGGATGTCATACATCCAGGAATGTGCTCGTGAGGATTTCAAGCTAAAAATTGCTTGTTATTCTATTGAGTCCGGACAGACTCGACATACCATAAGTCGAGATATAGTGTCGATTCTGGCAAATCAGAAATATGAGAATGTCGTTCAACAGTGTTAATGGATCATTAGATCTTGTTGTATGTAATAGTGACGTAAAACTCTCTTTTGTATAATTTAAGGGTAGTTTTTTTTGTAAATCCCAATTTTTATAGAAGGCAATCGCGAGATAGTATGTAATAGCTTTTGGCTAAGGGAACATGGTGTAAATAGTTTTGACTATGAAAGCATATTTATATAATAAAGTTTTTATTAAATGTGCTTTTTGTGGTATGAATGGTTGTTGTTGATTGAGAATGATAACCGGGTAGTTAAATAGATAATAACGAAGCTTTATTTATTTAATTAGAATTATGCCGCCGAGAAGGAGACAACGTAACCAAGAGGCTGAGTCTCATAATGAGAATCAGGGGGGGTCCTAATAACCCTATGCAAGAGTTTGTTAATTTATTAACGGCTGCATTTAACCAAGTGGGGGGTGGGATTCCTATAGCTCCTGGGGTAGCAAGAACAACTACCTTTAAGGACTTTAAAAGTGTGGGTCCTCCCGAGTTCCGAGGAACGACGGACCCGTTAGAAGCCCAGACATGGGTAAGAGAGATTGAGAAGGCGTTTGTGATAACAAATATAAGTGAGGCGTAGAAGACTTCTTTTGAGACTTACATGATGAAGGGGGAAGTCAACTACTGGTGGGAGGCTCACCAGGGTGGGGCTAGAACAAAGGCTGTTACTTGGGAACAGTTTAAAAAGGTTTTATTCGAGAACTATTTCCCTATTAGCATTCAAGGTATGATGGAAATTAAGTTCGTAGAACTTAAGCAAGGGGATATTACAGTTCCCCAGTATATCGCCAAGTTTAACGAATTGGCGAGATTTGCTCCACACAAGGTGGATACAGAGGAGAAGAAGGCGTGTAGATTTGAGCAGGGCTTAAAACCCTGGCTCTACAGTAGGATATCGGTTTTCCAGAGTGCTTCCTATGGGACCATTCTGGAGAAAGCAATAATAGCTGAAGGTGGTGGTGAGGCATTGTCTCAGTACCACAAAGAGCGGAAAATTAAGAGTAAGTTAGAGGGAGGTAATAAGCCTAAAGTTGCAAGCGGAAGCGGCAACTTGCCAAAGAAAAAGAGTTTTAACCCTGGGAATACCGGGGTAAAGCAGGGAGATCCTAAGCGGAGGACGGAAGCATGTGAGACATGAGGATAGCCTCACATGGGAGTTTGTTTAAAGGGGAAATCATTCTGCTACAACTGTGGGAAGGAGGGGCATTTGACACCCAACTGTCATAACCCTAAGAAGAACCAGGGGTGTTTTGTCTGTGGGTCAATGGACCACATGGCAAGAAATTGCCCGAAGAAGGGATTAGAGGGGAATAAGAGTTCTAGTAGTGGTAAATTAGCCATTACTGGACCAACACCATCGGTGGGTAGACCCTCACCTCGTACGTTTAATATGACTGTCCAAGATGCGGTGGCATCAACGGATGTGGTAGCTGGTATCATTCCGATCAATAAGTTAAAAGTTTTTGCACTATTTGACTCGAGTGCTACTTGTTCTTTTATAGCATGTGAATTTGCTGAGTGATTAGGTTTAATCCCTGAGAAGTTATCTATACCTTTAGACGTTAAGGTAGCAAACAAAGAGATAATCCCCATTGAACATATTCATAAGGATTGTTGCGTAGAAATTAGAGGGAATGAGTTATCGGTAGATTTGTTACTAATAAGGTTAAAAGAATTCGATGTAATTCTTGTAATGGATTGGTTGGTTAACAATAAGGCGATAATAGATTACCATAGGAAATGTGTAAACCTTCGGCTTTCTAAGAAAACCAAGGAAGTGTTCTTCGGTAGTAAATCATTGAGACGCTCTTGTTGTTTGTCTATGACACAAGCTATGAAAATGTTAAGAAAAGGGTGTGTAGGTTATTTGTGCCATGTTATGGATACCCAAAGAGTGGGAACATCCTTGGATCAGATACCTATAGTGCAAGAGTTTGCGGATGTATTTCCGGAGGAGTTACCGGGTATTCCACCGGATAGGGAGGTTGAGTTTGTAATTGATCTGTTATCGGGAACGACACCAGTTTCAAGGGCACCATATCGTATGGCGTCAGTTGAGATGAAGGAGTTAATGGTTCAGTTATAGGAACTATTAGATAGGAAGTAAATTCAACCGAGTGTGTCTCCTTGGGGAGCACCGGTGTTGTTTGTAAAAAGAAGAAGGACGGGTTGTTAAGACTTTGTATCGACTATCGAGAGTTGAACAAGTTAACGATTAAGAATAAATACCCATTGCCCAGGATCGATGATTTATTTGATCAGTTGAAAGGGGCAAAGTATTTTTCTAAAATAGATTTACGCACGGGGTATCATCAGTTAAAAGTGAGAAGGAGGATGTACCTAAGACGGCGTTCAGAACTCGTTATGGTAATTACGAGTTTCTGGTAATGTCGTTTGGGTTGATTAATGCGCCAGCTGCATTTATAGATATGATGAATAGAGTGTTCAAACAATATTTGGACAAGTTCGTAGTAGTGTTCATTGATGATATTATAGTCTATTCAAAGACGTCAGAAGATCATACAGAATATTTAAGAATAGTGTTAGAAACACTAAGGAAGGAAAAGTTGTATGCGAAATTCACGAAGTGTGAATTTTGGGTTAAACAAGTGCAGTTTCTAGGGCATGTTATCGATAAGGATGGCATTTCCGTAGATCCGAAAAAAGTAGAAGCAGTTAATGAATGGGAGCAACCAAAAACGCCAACTAAGGTTCGAAGTTTTGTGGGGTTAGCGGGATACTATAGAAGGTTCATTCCAGACTTTTCTAAAATAGCTACTCCGTTGACAAATCTGACAAGAAAGTCGGTGAAGTATGTGTGGACTGAAAAATGTGAAAACAGATTTCAGGAGTTGAAAAAGAGATTAAGTGAGGCACCTGTATTTTCCTTACCCGACGATACAGAGAATTTTGAAGTGTATAGCGATGCTTCGCATAAAGGACTGGGTTGCATGCTCATGTAGCATGGAAAAGTCATTGCATATGCATCACATCAATTGAAGGATTATGAGAAGGTCTGTCATACTCATGATTTAGAATTGGCAGCTATAGTTTTTGCCTTAAAGATATGGAGGCATTATCTTTATGGTGAGAAATGTGAGATATACACGGACCACAAAAGTCTGAAATATATCTTCACACAGAAGGAGTTGAACATGAGACAGAGAAAGTAGTTAGAGTTAATAAAAGATTATGACTGTGATATTTTATATCATCCGGGGAAAGTAAATATAGTAGTCGATGCACTAAGTAGGAAGGGTAGAGAGAAACTGTCAATGTTAACAACTCAGAATGAGTTGATAACAGTGATGACAAGCATGGAATTAGAAGTTAAGTTACCGGAGGAGGCGGTGGAAATGTTGTTTTCCATGGAAACCCAACTGACCATAGCGGAACGGGTTAGGGGAGTACAATCGAGCAACGAGGAATGCAAGCAGATGAAGAAGAGGGTAGAAGATGAAGAGAAGACTAGGTATAACCTCGATAAAGAGGGATTACTTCGTTTTGAACGAAGAGTTTGGGTTCCAAATGATCCCGAATTAAAGGAGGAAATAATGATGGAGGCTCATAGTTCGAGGTACTCGATACATCCCGATAGTACGAAGATGTATCAAGACCTTCGTTAGAACTTTTGGTGGCCGAACATGAATAGGGAGATAGCAGAATACGTTACTAGATGCTTAACTTGTCAAAAAGTTAAGGCTGAACACCAACGACATAGCGGGTTGTTGCAACCGTTAGAAATTCCAGTGTGGAAGTGGGAGCACATCACAATGGACTTTATGGTGGGACTTCCGACAACTAGAAATGGATACGATGCTATTTGGGTGACAGTGGATCGATTGACAAAATCGGCTCATTTTCTACCAATAGAAGTTAAGTATAACTTGGATCAATTAGCTAAACTGTATGTCAAGGAAATTATTTCCAGACATGGAGTACCTGTTTTGATTGTGTCAGATCGTGATCAACGATTCACATCAAACTTTTGGAGGAGTTTGCAAGAGCAAATGGGAACGCAGTTAAGATTGAGCACGGCGTATCATCCTTAGACGGATGGTCAGAGTGAAAGAATAATTCAAACGCTAGAAGATATTTTAAGATCTTGCGTTATGGATTTCAAAGGGAGTTGGGACGAATATCTATCGTTGGTGGAATTTTCGTACAACAATAGTTTTCATGCTAGTATAGGCATACCTCCTTACGAAGCGTTGTATGGAAGGAAGTGTCGAACTCCATTGTGTTGGGATGAGGTGGGTGAACGTCGGATGTTGGGACCTGAGATGGTACAGCAGACGGCGAACATGGTGAAGTTAATACGTATTCAATTAGTTGCTGCTCAAGATAGGCAGAAGAAGTATGCAGATCCTCACAGAGAAAATAACGAATTCGATGTAGGATCGTTTGTTTTTCTAAAAGTATCGCCTTGGAAGGGGAAGATATATTTTGGGAAGAAAGGGAAGTTAAGTCCAAGGTTTGTAGGACCTTTTGAGATTTTAAGAAGAGTAGGAGAGGTGGCTTATGAAGTAGCCTTACCTCCAGAAATGGAACGCATTCATAATGTGTTTCATGTGTCAGGTTACGTCCTTATAAACCGGACTATAAACACGTAATAGAGTATGAATCTATTCAAATAGAGAAAGACATGTCCTAACGAACTTCCAGTTCAAATTATTGATGGGAAGGAACAAGTTTTAAGAAATAAGGTAATACCTTCAGTGAAGGTGTTATGGAGAAACGATAATACTGAATAAGTAACGTGGGAGCTCGAGAGTAAAATGAAGGAAGATTTTCCTCATTTATTTATGTAATTATAAGCTAAGATTCTGGGGACAGAATCCTTATAAGGGGGAGAGAATGTAATGCCCGAGAAAATTGGATTTTTATGACAATTAAATTTTTATTTAATTATGTGAATTAAATGAATTTAATTGATTATGATGTGAGTAAGTTATGAGAAGGTCGTTCTATGACCTAGAATGTGCTAACGTGGTTAGTATTTTGGCTTCGTGCTAGAATTATTTGTTTGGAATTTTCGAGATGAAAATAATTGTTTTCCAAGAAATTTCCGTAAAAACACTATTCATCTGTTTCTGTTTGGGGAATTATTTTGAAATTTTGAGAAATGCATAATGATATAATAACGTGATTAGATGGAATATCTGATAATATTTTATTTATGGCAAACGCAGTTTTCGCCTGTGGACTTAAAACCTAAGGGTTGAGTGTATTGATTTCCGAGAAGGAAATAATATGCGTAGAAGGAATTGCGTTAGGGTTAATGCGAGTGTTATACTTTTATGATATTATTTAGTATCTATGTATAATACGATGAGTAAATACGAAGTGCAATACGATTATTGTACGAGTAGTATACGAAGAGAATACGTGAATTGTACATTTAGAATACGATTCGTATTATGGAATTAAGTTAATATTTAATGTTAATTCATTTGGGTTGGATTATATTTAGTCCAATCAATTGAAGGAGCAATCCCAATGGATTAGTTGGTTAAGCCCAATGTATAAAAACCGAACCGTGGATCAAATCGGTGGGTCACCGAATGGGTAAAACCCACGGGGCAACCCATGGGGATGACCCATGAGGTGGTGGGCCGACCACTTGGTATGCAAGCCAAGTTTGAGGCTTGGTTACCAAGTATTTTACTTGGTGACCACACATGAATAGTAAGGAGGTGATGGTAGTTGTCCATAATGTCCTCCATTCTAGTTTCCTATACATAGAAAACTAGGTTGATTCATTTGAGAGTTTTCCAACTTGCCAACATTAGATTATTGAGAGAGAAAGAGAGCTAGACTTACAAAACATACACTTTGGAAGCTTGATCTTAGAGTTTTCTAAGAAAGAACACTAAGAGTTCTTAAGGTATAATCCTTACCTTTCATCTCCATCTCTTTTAGATTTTCTTTTATCTTAGAGAATCATAGAATGGGTGGTATATGTCTTGTATGAGGGATTAAAGATGACTTACCATAGATTCAATCTCTACAAGTCATGAGGTTATAAAAATCATAAGGTTTAATATAGTTTTGAACCATGAAAATATTGTTTGTTGAGATCAATTGTTTATAAACGATTGAACTCCATCAATACGTTAATATATGCATCTTGTTTGTATAGGATGTAGATATAAAATACATGGAGTATTCCATGTGATTTGGCTTAGAGAACCCTAGTAACGAAGTTATGACGAATTTTACGTAATTAGACGTTAAACGTCGAAAACGTTGAAATTCCGGATGGGAGGTCAAAAGTTATCCTGAGACTTGAAAACGTTGGTTTTCAATGTCAACACGTGAGATAGGGTGTTTAAGAGTTGTGGGTTCAAGAATCATTGGATTCCAACATAAAATGAAGAAAACGAGCATTGAACGCTCATTCACGTTTACGAACGTCTAGAAAATGAACTCAGTAGTGAATTTTGAGTTATTAGATTTGAAAGTGTCGAATTCTTATATGAACGCATAGAGTATGTTATTTGTGACGTGTAGGCTTTTGAATGGACCAAATTGGGCTTATAACGAAGAAGTTATAGGTCCTGAAATTTTGCAAAATTTTCAAAATTTTTTAAAAATCTGGTACTGAGGTTTGGCGTCGCGGCGCCAGACATAGTGTAAATTTACCGCACCACTGCGCCGGCACATGGTATTTGCTACTGCTAAATGGCTCCACTGTCTCACGCTGCAACGCCGAGACCGGGAGTCAGCCACTGCTAACTGGCGCCGCAGCGCCAGTCTAGTACTGCATGGGCCGCACCGCAGCACGAGTTCAAGAATGTTGATATTGACTTGGGTTTTGAACTTTATTTGTTCAGGGACCTAAAGGCGTAATGTTTGTATACTTCATAAGTGTATTAAAGCTATTCCTGTACTACCTATACTAAGGTATATGGTATGAAACTTAGGAATGGAATGCATGTTAATAAGTTAACAACGATGAACAAAGTTAGTACTTTATCATCGATGATCGAGTTCGGTTAATAACGTTGGTTGATTAATAAATCGGGACGAAGGGTAATAAGTCATGTTGACTTTAATAAAGTTATTAAGTTAACTAGGACTTAGAAGAGAAAGAAGTTTGTAAGAACAATGTGAACATTTGTTTGTTATCTAATTACAGTGTGCTACGTGAATATATCATGTAGATTCTGTAAGGGTTGTGGTCAGTCGATTAAATTATTTGAAGACGCTGAAAGGCAAGTTTTCTTAACGCTTGTCTAACTTCTATGTTAGCCAAGTTTTATGTGATTCTTTGAACTGAATTGCAAAACTTGATTTAAAGAAAGGGTCGATGCCAGATTTTAACTCGACTAGACTATTCGTAATATATAGATTGATTATGATTCATATCTTTCTATGTATAAATGTTAACGCTATCCTATGCCAAGTAATTGGAACGGGCATGAAGGTAAGGTTTGTCTATTAACAAACAAAAGTATTTTTCATTGATATTTCGATGGGCACGTGAGTTTACCAAAAATATTAAACGTAAATACGTTTAATGAATGAGTGTTGATCAACATAGAGTACTATATGTTGATCACCTAGAAGTGCTCGTAAGTTATATGGATGAACGACCTTAGTGCTGTGGACTCCTTTTCAAGTATGAAAACTGAAAGTTACTTTTCTTGGTCTATCGACCAGTTCAGAATTCCTAATCTATTCTATACTTTGGGAATTGATGTTGTAACGCCCCAGAAAATTGAACATTTTGTAATTTCTTTTAATAATGAATAAAATAATATTATTTATTGTTATTACGTGTTGAGAAGATGGATGTCGTTCTATAACCTAGAAACGTCGTAACATCGTAGTATTTTAACTGTATGGGAGAATTAAAGTGTTTGAATTTCTAAAACGAAAATAAAAGTTTTCTGAGAAATTTTCCGAAAAACACTATTCATCAATTTCTGCTCGGGAATTATTTTTGAACTTCCGAGAAATACGTAATGTTATAATATCGAGATGATATCGATTATGTAATAATAATCTAAGTATGGAAAATGAAATATTTCGCATGCGTACCTAATTTGAGATAGTTAGGTTATTAAGCGTTAAAAGAATGAAGTTGTAATTGTATAATGTGTAAACATTATATGGAGTAAGGAATGGAGGTATAATACGACGTATTGTACTATAATGTACGAAGAACGAGATATCGTATATTTCGAATTAATATACGAGATAGCATACGAGAATTATACGTAGGATATATATGTTAAGTTATTGAATTTAAGGTAATGAACTTGTTGGATTTCTAGTTTATTGATAGAAGCCCAATTGTATGATTATCACGAGTCCAATCTATTGTAACTCAAGCCCAATAGGAAAGTAGTTGGATTAATTAACCAAGCCCAAGGTGAAGCCTTGACCCATGGGTCAAACCAAGTGAGGAAGTGGGTAGTCTTGATGGGCAAGGATTAAGTGTGATGACCAAGTGTTGTGGTGAGCAAGTAAAAGAAGTGACTAGCAAGAAGACTTGAAGATTAAGTTATGAATAGTAAGGAGGTGGAATGAGGAGGTGGGATTGTTATTGTCCATTTTGCCCCAAGCTTTGGTGGCCTATAAATACCAAGTTCATTTCATTTTTGTTGGTGGTTTTGTTATCATCCAATACTTTCCTCTCAAGCATATAAGCTACTTATTTGGTAGAGAGAATAAGTTACTTAAATCACTTATAAGCCACTTCAACCTTTGATAGTTTCCAAGGCAAATAGAAGTCTTCAAGGGTAAGCCTCATTTTCTTTTATCTATATCTTTTCTATGATAGGATTGATAGAGAAGGGGGGGATTGCTTGAGGATAACATGCAATAAGGAATGAACTTAAGCCGAATAAGTTGAATAAGCAACTTGAACCCTAATAAGTTGTTAAGATCATAAAGGACTTGTCATATGATGATTAGTAGGTTGTTTATAACATGAGAACATTGATTGAAGGACTTAAATTATTGGTAAGTCATGAGTATGAAGATTTCTAGTTCATAAGTTGAGAAAGTCAATGACTTATGGAAATAAGTCAAAACCTACTTTGATTATAAGTTGGTGTAATAAATAACTTGAAACGATGATATGTTGGTTAAAATCCACTTAGAACGCTTAGTATGGTTGAATTGACGAACTTTGCACGATTAGACGATTAACGTCGAATTCGTGAAAGTCTCGGAATAGAAGTCATATTTTGTATTGGAAGTCGAAAACGTTGGTTTTCAATGGAGACAAGTCATTGTAGTCATTATAGAGTTGCGGACTCGAAAATGACCGGATTCCGACTTAGAACGAAGAAATGAGCGTTGAACGTTCACGAACGTTTATCGTTTTCGTTAAAATGGACTAATAGGTCAAATTTTAGCAAATGAAGTCAAATAGATAAAATTCTTACATGAACGCATAGATTATGAAATTTGTGAACCGTAGGCTTTTGAACGGACCAATTCGGAGTTAAAACGAAGAAGTTATGCGTCCGGGAAGTTAGCAAAATTTTCAAAAACTACAAAATTTTCTGAGGACCAGAGTCCGCGCCGCGGCGCGACTCTAAGCCTTCTTGGCCGCGCCGCAGCGCGAGGCCGGATGATGGCACACTGCTAACTCGCGCCGCAGCGCGAGCCACAGACCAATTAGTGGCGCCGCGGCGCCAGTACAAGAAAGAAGATAGAGAAGAAGGGTTCCAAGTGTAGAAAGAAAGAGGGATTAAAAGTAATGAATTGTGATGTAATCACAACATAGTTAAGACATTGTAAGGTACTTGTAATACACTAATGCATGTTTATAATCAATCAAAGACGAGCGTGATATGAATAACGTAATGAAAGCCGAAACCCTTAATAACGAAACTAAGTTAGAATTACATTGAGATGAAGGGTAAGGTATAATAGAAAACATACCTGATTAATTATGAACTAATATGGTATGTTGTATGATTATGAATTGTAGAATCATAGAGACTTAAAGTGTACGAGTATTAACCAGTAAACAGACGCCAAAGGCAAGTATTCTAACCCTTGTTCCAGTTCAGTCTGGACAAGCTTTGTAATTCATGTTCTCTTTCACATGAAATCTAGAATGATGAAGTCTTAAGCCAATTCTTCCGGCTAGACTTATATTATGATGTTGTCAAACATGATTTGTAAATTACCGAGTTATATTGGTATGGTTTTCAATCGAAGACCACGCATGTTCAAATGTTTTTGTCGTTTAACGACAGGCACGTGAGGTTGCCACAATTAAACGTATACACGTTTAAAGAATGTAGTGTTGATCAACATAGAGTACTATGAGCTGATCACTCAGAAGTGCTCGTAAGCTATGCCGGACTTACGGACTTAGTGTCGGGATGTCCTTTTTAAAAGAACTTATGTATGCTCATAATTTTGAGCCATAATTGTTATTCTACTGAATATTGATGGAAAAACGTTTTGAAGGAAATGAAGTGCTATTTTGAATCACCGATAGTACTTCGTAACTATTGTTCAGTTACTGGAGATATATATTTGCTCTATGTTTCAAGCATGTTGTTTATTAGAATTATAGTACTTGCTGAGCTAGCCATGCTCACTCTTGCTTGAACCATATGAACACAGCTAAGATCGAGCGGACTGAAGGATCCGGCAAGGATAAATGCAAGGCGAAGATGAACCCGTAGCATACTTATGTAATAGTATAGGAAGAATGTCTGTAATATATTGATATTATGACAAGAACAAATGAAAGGGTTACAAAGAACCTGGGTAATGTAATCTTATTTTGATATATATGGAGTTATATTAGTCCTCTTGTGACTATTTGAGGAAATGTGTGAATGAATGGTAGTACCGTGTAGCACCATTTGTCGGGTTGGAAGAGACCCGGATTTGGGAGCGTCACAGGTTGGTATCAGAGCAAGAGGTTATAAAACTTAAGGGGGGGAATTAAAACCTTAAGCCATAACCTTAGGAAGAATCAAAGAAATACAAGAAGAAAATAACCTTATAAAAATGCATTATGATATGTATGTTTATTATTCTACTGACGTGTACTAATCAACTCATTTGTTTTATGTAGATGTCAGGAGTAAACGAGATGTTTGTTTATGAACAGACCATAAGTGAAGAGTCGGTGAACCAAGTAGAGGTTGTACCAAACCCTATAGCAGCAGAGCCAGAAGTAGTAATCATTGAGTCTGAAGACTCAGAAGAAGCTGACTACATGTCAGTATTTGACGGGATGATAGAGGAGGAGGTAGAGACAGTCTCCTTTAACCCAGTGGCTATAGCAGCAGAGATAGCTCCTGGGGGGTCAATGATGTCTCTGTTTATGTCAGTGTTGGATAGAAATATCCATTACTGTCAGGAGGTTAAGGAGCTGAAGGCAGAGCTTCAAATGCTTATAGAGGACAAGACTGATGTCGAGTCCATGTGGGAGCAGGAGCATGACGAGAGGATTTTGGCTAAGGACAAAGTCCAGGATTTAAAGCACGAGGTTTTGGAGCTCAAGGAGGAGCTCAAGACAAAAGTGCAGAAAATAGGGAGGATGTCCTATATCTATAGGAGTTCTCACACGGATTTTCAGCAGCAGGTAGCTGGATATCCGGTGGAGGTGGGGCAAACGAGGCATACTATTAGCCGTGATATCATTGCCGGTCTGGCCAAGGCAGATTTCAATAATGCCTTGAGGCAGATGTAGTTTAGTGGTGGTTAGAATAGTTTGTAGATATTTTTGGTAAGTAGTAGTGATGTAAAACCCTTTTTGTATAGTAAAGGGTAGTCTTTTGTAAATCCCAATTTTTGGAAAGTGATAGCGGGAAAGTAATGTAATCAGCTTAGGCTGAGTATGTAACCGATGTAGTATTATACTACAAAGAATGTATATAAAGATCGTTTTATGGAAAGCAATGAGTTATGAATGTTTGGAGTTATTGTTTTATATTAATGATAGCTAATAAAGAAAGGAATAATAACGTAATGTGTTTATTGTATCAGGCAAAATGCCGCCGAGAAGAGTGCAACGAAATCAAGGTGCGGACGTAAATCAACCGGAGGGAGGTCCGGTTAACGCGATGCAGGAGTTTGTTAATTTATTAACAGCCGCCTTTAATAGAACAGGGGCTAATATCCCCGTAAATCCAGGAGTAGCACGAGCTACTACCTTTAAGGATTTTAAGAGTGTAGGTCCGCCGGAGTTCAAAGGAACTACGGACCCAATCGAAGCCCAAACGTGGGTTAAGGAAATAGAGAAGGCATTTGTAATTGCAAATGTTGATGAGGCCCAGAAGGTTGCCTTTGCAACCTATATGATGAAGGGAGAGGCAAATTTTTGGTGGGAAGCCAATCAGGCTAGGGTCGGAATAACGACTTTATCGTGGGATAGATTCAAGGAGATATTCTTCGAGAACTACTTTCCCACAAGCATGCAAGGAAGGATGGAGATGCGGTTTTTAGAACTGAAACAAGGGGAAATGACGGTTCCCCAATACGCTGCTAAGTTCAATGAACTGGCTAGGTTCGCTCCACACCAAGTGGATACCGAGGTGAGGAAGGCGAGACGGTTTGAGCAGGGCTTGAAACCCTGGCTCTATAACCGTATATCAGTATTCCAAAGTACTTCTTTTGGGATCGTTTTAGAGAAGGCGATAATCGCCGAAGGTGGTAGTGAGGCGTTGAGCCAATACCACAAGGAAAAGAAGAATAAGGGGAAGGTTGACGGGAGAGTCAAGATTGAGGGAGCCAGTGGGAGTGGCGAGGGTCAAAAGAGGAAGGTAATTAACTCTGAGAATACCGGAGTGAAGCAAGGGGACCCGAAGAGAAGAATGGAGGCCTGCAAGACCTGTGGAAAGACTCATCTAGGAGTCTGTCTCAAAGGGAAGGCCGTCTGTTACAACTGCGGACAGGAGGGGCACATTGCGCCAAATTGTCCGAGTCCGAAAAAGAATCATGGATGCTTTGTGTGTGGGTCAACCGCCCACATGGCAAAGAACTGCCCGAAGAAGGGGACGGACGGGAATCGGGGCACTAATAGCGGTAAGTTAGCTATTGGGGGTCCAGTTCAGCAGGGTAGGCCGATGGGTCGTACCTTTAACATGACAGTCCAGGATGCGGTTGCATCAGGGGACGTCGTTGCAGGTATTATCCCGATTAACGATATCAATGCGTACGTGCTGTTTGATTCGGGTGCTACATGTTCATTTATAGCATGCGGTTTTGCTAGACGATTAGGACTACTTCCTGAAAAGTTACCTATACCTGTAAATATTAAGGTAGCAAATGAAGATATAATTCCTATTGAAGATGTTCATAGAAGTTGTTGGGTAGATATACGGGGTTGTAAATTATCGGTAGATTTATTACCAATAAAGTTAGAAGAATTCGATGTAATTCTTGGAATGGATTGGTTAGTAAACCATGGGGCAATAATAGATTGTCAAAAGAAGTGTGTGAACATTAAGACGTTAGAACAACCTCGGGTAGTATTTTATGGGAATAGATTTCCGGGGAGTTCGTGTTATCTAACCATGACACAAACTAGAAAATTACTGAGGAAGGGATGCGTAGGATATCTGTGCCATGTTGTTGATACCGAAAGAGTGGTAGCAACTATGGAACAAATACCTATAGTGAGGGAATTCGCCGATGTATTTCCGAGTGAATTACCTGGTCTTCCGCCGGATAGGGAGACAGAATTTGTGATAGACATTGTGCCAGGAGCGGCACCAGTTTCCAGGGCACCGTACCGTATGGCGCCAGTAGAGATGAAGGAGTTGATGGTGCAGTTACAAGAACTGTTGGATAAGAAGTACATTCAGCCGAGTGTGTTACCGTGGGGAGCACCGGTACTGTTTGTCAAGAAGAAGGATGGATCGTTAAGACTTTGTATCGACTACAGAGAGTTGAACAAGTTAACGATAAAGAATAAATACCCATTGCCCAGGATCGATGATCTCTTTGATCAGCTGAAAGGGGCTAATTATTTTTCTAAAATAGATTTACGAACGGGGTATCATCAGTTGAAGGTTAGGAAGGAGGATGTGCCAAAGACAGCATTCAGGACTCGTTATGGTCATTACGAGTTTTTAGTGATGTCATTTGGGTTGACAAATGCACCAGCTGCATTCATGGATATGATGAACAGAGTGTTCAAACAATATTTGGACAAGTTCGTCGTGGTGTTTATAGATGATATTCTAGTCTATTCTAAGACGCCAGAAGATCATGCTGAACACCTTAAATTAGTGTTGGCGACATTAAGGAAGGAGAAGTTGTATGCGAAATTCACAAAGTGTGAATTTTGGTTAGAGAAGGTGCAATTTTTAGGACATGTCATTGACCATGAGGGGATTTCAGTGGATCCAGCGAAGGTAGAAGTTGTGATGAATTGGGAACAACCGAAAACGCCGACTGAGGTGCGGAGTTTCCTAGGGTTAGCGGGTTACTATCGGAGATTTATCCAGGATTTTTCAAAGATAGCTACTCCGTTGACTAATTTGACGAGGAAGACTGTGAAATACGCTTGGACTGACAAGTGTGAGAACAGTTTCCAAGAACTAAAGAAGAGATTGAGTGAGGCACCTGTGTTGTCATTACCCGATGACACGGGAAATTTTGTAGTTTATAGTGATGCTTCGCATAGAGGACTTGGTTGCGTGCTCATGCAGCATGGCAAGGTCATTGCGTATGCATCTAGGCAGTTGAAGGATTATGAGAAAGTTTACCCTACTCATGATCTAGAACTAGCCGCAGTAGTTTTTGCTCTAAAGATATGGAGACATTATCTTTATGGAGAAAAATGTGAGATATACACGGACCATAAGAGTCTAAAATATATCTTCACACAGAAGGAGTTGAATATGAGGCAGAGAAGATGGCTGGAGTTGATAAAGGATTACGACTGTGAAATCCTGTATCACCCTGGAAAAGCCAATGTAGTTGCCGATGCCTTAAGTAGAAAGGGTCGAGAAAAGTTGTCTTTGTTAACGGCTCAAACTGAGTTAATAACAGAGATGGCTAGGATGGAGTTAGAGGTGAAGCTGCCCAGTGAAGAAAAAGGACCAATGTTGTTTGCAATGGAGATGCAACCAACCATCGTAGAGAGAGTTAAGGAGGTGCAACTCAAAACTGATGAGTGCGACCGGATGAAGGAACGGCTGACCAATGAAAAAGATACTAAATATAGTCTTGATAACGAGGGATTATTAAGATTTGACGGAAGAATTTGGGTTCCAGATGAGACGGAATTAAAGGAGCAGGTTCTACACGAGGCTCATGGTTCAAGGTTTTCGATTCATCCTGGTAGCACTAAGATGTATCAAGACCTTCGACAGAGTTTCTGGTGGCCAAACATGAAGAGAGAGATTGCTGAGTACGTCAGTAGGTGCTTAACTTGTCAGAGAGTTAAGGCTGAACATCAACGACCTAGTGGCTTGTTACAATCATTAGAGATTCCGGAGTGGAAGTGGGAGAATATCACAATGGATTTTGTGGTAGGACTTCCGACTACTCATAAGGGGTATGATGCAATTTGGGTAATAGTGGACCGATTGACGAAATCAGCTCACTTTTTGCCAATTAGGGTTAAGTATAACTTAGACCAGTTAGCTAGACTTTATATTAAGGAAATAATCTCTAGACATGGAGTGCCAGTATCGATTGTGTCAGATCGTGATCCACGATTCACGTCGAACTTTTGGACAAGTCTGCAAGAGCAGTTGGGAACGCAGTTGAAGCTGAGTACGGCGTATCATCCACAAACGGATGGACAAAGCGAGAGGACAATTCAGACATTAGAAGATATGTTGAGAGCATGCGTTATGGACTTCAAGGGTAGTTGGGATGATCATCTACCATTAGTGGAGTTTGCGTATAACAATAGTTATCATGCAAGCATAGGTATGCCGCCTTACGAAGCTTTGTATGGTAGGAAATGCAGAACGCCACTGTATTGGGATGAGGTAGGAGAACGCCGAATGTTGGGACCAGAATTGGTGCAACAGACAGCGGATATTGTTAAAAAGATTCAGATGCGTCTCGTAGCAGCTCAAGACAGACAGAAGAGGTTTACAGATCTGCATAGAGAGAATCGAGAGTTTGAAGTGGGTTCATACGTATTCCTAAAAGTATCTCCCTGGAAAGGAAAGATACGTTTTGGGAAGAAAGGAAAGTTAAGTCCGAGATTTATAGGACCTTTTGAGGTTTTAAAACGGGTAGGTGAGGTAGCTTACATGGTAGCATTACCTCCAGATCTAGAACGAATACATAATGTATTTCACGTTTCAGTATTGCGTCCTTATAAGCCGGATTATAAGCACGTGATAGAATACGAGCCTATTCATGTCGAGAAGGACTTAACATATGAGGAAACGCCAATTCAAATTGTCGATAGGAAAGAACAAGTTCTACGGAACAAAAGTATAGTTTCAGTAAAAGTGATATGGAAGAACCACGATGCAGAAGAAGCAACGTGGGAGTTAGAAGAAATGATGAAAAAGAACTACCCAAATTTATTTGTGTAATTTTTTTTATATAGCGAGATTCTGGGGACAGAATCCTTATAAGGGGGAGAGAGTGTAACGCCCCAGAAAATTGAACATTTTGTAATTTCTTTTAATAATGAATAAAATAATATTATTTATTGTTATTACGTGTTGAGAAGATGGATGTCGTTCTATAACCTAGAAACGTCGTAACATCGTAGTATTTTAACTGTATGGGAGAATTAAAGTGTTTGAATTTCTAAAACGAAAATAAAAGTTTTCTGAGAAATTTTCCGAAAAACACTATTCATCAATTTCTGCTCGGGAATTATTTTTGAACTTCCGAGAAATACGTAATGTTATAATATCGAGATGATATCGATTATGTAATAATAATCTAAGTATGGAAAATGAAATATTTCGCATGCGTACCTAATTTGAGATAGTTAGGTTATTAAGCGTTAAAAGAATGAAGTTGTAATTGTATAATGTGTAAACATTATATGGAGTAAGGAATGGAGGTATAATACGACGTATTGTACTATAATGTACGAAGAACGAGATATCGTATATTTCGAATTAATATACGAGATAGCATACGAGAATTATACGTAGGATATATATGTTAAGTTATTGAATTTAAGGTAATGAACTTGTTGGATTTCTAGTTTATTGATAGAAGCCCAATTGTATGATTATCACGAGTCCAATCTATTGTAACTCAAGCCCAATAGGAAAGTAGTTGGATTAATTAACCAAGCCTAAGGTGAAGCCTTGACCCATGGGTCAAACCAAGTGAAGAAGTGGGTAGTCTTGATGGGCAAGGATTAAGTGTGATGACCAAGTGTTGTGGTGAGCAAGTAAAAGAAGTGACTAGCAAGAAGACTTGAAGATTAAGTTATGAATAGTAAGGAGGTGGAATGAGGAGGTGGGATTGTTATTGTCCATTTTGCCCCAAGCTTTGGTGGCCTATAAATACCAAGTTCATTTCATTTTTGTTGGTGGTTTTGTTATCATCCAATACTTTCCTCTCAAGCATATAAGCTACTTATTTGGTAGAGAGAATAAGTTACTTAAATCACTTATAAGCCACTTCAACCTTTGATAGTTTCCAAGGCAAATAGAAGTCTTCAAGGGTAAGACTCATTTTCTTTTATCTATATCTTTTCTATGATAGGATTGATAGAGAAGGGGGGGATTGCTTGAGGATAACATGCAATAAGGAATGAACTTAAGCCGAATAAGTTGAATAAGCAACTTGAAACCTAATAAGTTGTTAAGATCATAAAGGACTTGTCATATGATGATTAGTAGGTTGTTTATAACATGAGAACATTGATTGAAGGACTTAAATTATTGGTAAGTCATGAGTATGAAGATTTCTAGTTCATAAGTTGAGAAAGTCAATGACTTATGGAAATAAGTCAAAACCTACTTTGATTATAAGTTGGTGTAATAAATAACTTGAAACGATGATATGTTGGTTAAAATCCACTTAGAACGCTTAGTATGGTTGAATTGACGAACTTTGCACGATTAGACGATTAACGTCGAATTCGTGAAAGTCTCGGAATAGAAGTCATATTTTGTATTGGAAGTCGAAAACGTTGGTTTTCAATGGAGACAAGTCATTGTAGTCATTATAGAGTTGCGGACTCGAAAATGACCGGATTCCGACTTAGAACGAAGAAATGAGCGTTGAACGTTCACGAACGTTTATCGTTTTCGTTAAAATGGACTAATAGGTCAAATTTTAGCAAATGAAGTCAAATAGATAAAATTCTTGCATGAACGCATAGATTATGAAATTTGTGAACCGTAGGCTTTTGAACGGACCAATTCGGAGTTAAAACGAAGAAGTTATGCGTCCGGGAAGTTAGCAAAATTTTCAAAAACTACAAAATTTTCTGAGGACCAGAGTCCGCGCCGCGGCGCGACTCTAAGCCTTCTTGGCCGCGCCGCAGCGCGAGGCCGGATGATGGCACACTGCTAACTCGCGCCGCAGCGCGAGCCACAGACCAATTAGTGGCGCCGCGGCGCCAGTACAAGAAAGAAGATAGAGAAGAAGGGTTCCAAGTGTAGAAAGAAAGAGGGATTAAAAGTAATGAATTGTGATGTAATCACAACATAGTTAAGACATTGTAAGGTACTTGTAATACACTAATGCATGTTTATAATCAATCAAAGACGAGCGTGATATGAATAACGTAATGAAAGCCGAAACCCTTAATAACGAAACTAAGTTAGAATTACATTGAGATGAAGGGTAAGGTATAATAGAAAACATACCTGATTAATTATGAACTAATATGGTATGTTGTATGATTATGAATTGTAGAATCATAGAGACTTAAAGTGTACGAGTATTAACCAGTAAACAGACGCCAAAGGCAAGTATTCTAACCCTTGTTCCAGTTCAGTCTGGACAAGCTTTGTAATTCATGTTCTCTTTCACATGAAATCTAGAATGATGAAGTCTTAAGCCAATTCTTCCGGCTAGACTTATATTATGATGTTGTCAAACATGATTTGTAAATTACCGAGTTATATTGGTATGGTTTTCAATCGAAGACCACGCATGTTCAAATGTTTTTGTCGTTTAACGACAGGCACGTGAGGTTGCCACAATTAAACGTATACACGTTTAAAGAATGTAGTGTTGATCAACATAGAGTACTATGAGCTGATCACTCAGAAGTGCTCGTAAGCTATGCCGGACTTACGGACTTAGTGCCGGGATGTCCTTTTTAAAAGAACTTATGTATGCTCATAATTTTGAGCCATAATTGTTATTCTACTGAATATTGATGGAAAAACGTTTTGAAGGAAATGAAGTGCTATTTTGAATCACCGATAGTACTTCGTAACTATTGTTCAGTTACTGGAGATATATATTTGCTCTATGTTTCAAGCATGTTGTTTATTAGAATTATAGTACTTGCTGAGCTAGCCATGCTCACTCTTGCTTGAACCATATGAACACAGCTAAGATCGAGCGGACTGAAGGATCCGGCAAGGATAAATGCAAGGCGAAGACGAACCCGTAGCATACTTATGTAATAGTATAGGAAGAATGTCTGTAATATATTGATATTATGACAAGAACAAATGAAAGGGTTACAAAGAACCTGGGTAATGTAATCTTATTTTGATATATATGGAGTTATATTAGTCCTCTTGTGACTATTTGAGGAAATGTGTGAATGAATGGTAGTACCGTGTAGCACCATTTGTCGGGTTGGAAGAGACCCGGATTTGGGGGCGTCACAGATGTTATGACTTGTTAAAGTATTATTGATTTATAATACTTCATAACTATTGTTTAGTTATGTCTGAATTGTTATATAATTCACGAATGTGGTATTACTGATATCCTTGATTAAACTTGCTGAGCTGTCATGCTCACTTCTTGCGTGAATTATATAACTGCAGTTAAGGATGAACGTACTGTGAATGCCAAGAGAGATAAGGGCAAAGCTAAGATGGATGCTTAGGCATTGTGTAATAGTTTAGTATGTTTATATGTATTATACATTATGAACAATGAACGATGTAACCGATTTATGAACCTGGGAAGGATTATACTTTGATTGTAATAAAAAGATAGTAATTACATTCATTTTGTTGTATTTCAATGGAATGATTGTATGGATGTTAGTACAGTGGAGCACCATATGTCGGGTTGGAAGATACACGAATTTAGGGGGGTCACATGAAGTACCTCAAGCAATAGGATTTGGATTTCCAAATAAGTAACTGCACTTCGTATAAATAGAGGAACTTACATACACATACATGATTTGGAGAGAAGCTAGGGTTTTGCTTGAGTCCAATTTGGAGAGGAGATAAGAGAGAAGCCGATTTGGCTCTGCTTTTGTTCAATTTGGAGAGAATAGAGAAGCTATGGATATGGAAAGAAGAAAGCAACTATGGAGAGAAGACAGCAGCTAGGGCACGATTTTCGATGGTCTAAAAAACATGAAACAATGTTTTGGGTTTACTTGGTTTAAATACTTATGCTCTTTAAGGAATTATGTTACTTAAGACTTATGCTCTTGAACTTCCTTCTATATATATATATATATATCACTTTTATATAAATATTTGCTTTAAATGCTTTCATAATGTAGATATTTAATCTTTCAACCTGTGGGATAGATTTGCCTAAATTTGGCTACTTCTAACTTTGACCGGTTCAAAAGTGACTAAACTGGAATCATTGAAGCTAGAATAGTTTAGATTTACTCAAATCTAGTTCTTTTTTTGGCTTTTGTACATGTTGTTCTTTCATGTGAGCCTAGGAATCATGTTATCATAGATTCAGTCTCTAAATCTAGATTCGGTTCTCGAGATGGACATTTCTCAGCTGTAGCTAGCTTTCTAAATTATTTACAGTGTTTGGATATCCTTAGATGGCTATCATTCTCACAAGGAGTTCGGCACTGCTATGTATCTTATTTTCTCGAGGATGCCTTGCATCTCGAAAATAAAAACAATCAAGTCGAACACATAATAAAATGGAAGTATTAAAGGCCTCAATTACTATTGAGCATAAGGGTTTGAAAAACCTATTTTCCAAAACATCATGCTATATCTTGTTAAAATTAAACTTTTATACAAAAGTCAAACCCTTTGTATGTAGGTGCAAACGAGGCATAGCACTACTTCCAAACAATTGCACATATACCTAACTCACACACACATTCACAGATAAAAGTTAATGAAAAGTGGTGGTACCCATGTTATCATGGAAGTCGTGGGGTGCCTAAAACCTTCTCTCCGCTTTATCAAGCCCTCGGACACTAACGAATCTCGGTTTCCAAGACCAGTTAAAAAGTGTCAAACCATTGGGTCTTTGTGCAAACCTTTTCTTGGTTGAGTTTGTGCAGCTATTTAAACATATCAACTGGCAACTCTAACAGTCAAATCGTCGACATATACATGTCGGACCTTTTCAAACAAAACTCATGTAAAATGAGAACACCAAAATACAAGAACAGAAAGGGACAAATAAAAATTTTGACGTCGACACTTTGTATATAGGTGAAAACGAGGCATAGCACTACTTCCAAATAAATGCACTTAGGCCCAATTAACACATACACACACACTTTAGATAAGTTAGGGAATTAAAAAGACGCGGTAACCATATTTTCATAGAAGTCGGGGGGTGCCTAACACCTTCCCCCGCTGGGGACCGGTGGCGACTCTGCTAGGGACTATAGAGGGCTTAAGTCGCATTTCAATCTTTTCAAATTCCCTTTCTTACATGTGTGAATGCTATTTTTATATTAAATGGATATGAATGAATGCTCTATTTACTGCACTTTAGTGCCTCACACAATCCATGCGCTTTGTATTAGTGCTACACACAATGTCATCATTTCATACAGTGAGATACGATGTATGTAAATGTATTTTGTGTGATTCCTCCACCAGGAGGCGAAGCCGTCGATGTTTGATTACTGGACTCAACGGAGAATAATCCAGCAAGGCTCAGGAAAGGCACCACTCAGATCTGCTCCAATTGAAAGATAGGATTAACTTCTCATCTAGTAGAATGCGATGATCTAGGGACTTTCATGCCGAAAAGCCACGAGACTAGCCTAAGATAAGTCAGCCGCTGATTAACCAAACGCGAATGGGAGTCTCTTCATGCCTTTTCCTTTTCAATTCCATGTAAATTTCGATCCAATATAAATTTCGATTCCATGTAAATGTACAGAAAAAAAAGAAGAAGAAAAAAAATATGAATATCATTTCCATTCCATTTCAATATTATTATTGTACATATATTAAATCATGTCATACTATCTTGTTATCAAAACAACTTATATTTTTTTTGCAGGAAAATATTAAAAATATAAAAAACCAAGACATTGCATCAATGAATGTTGTTAATTCTTATTAAGACTAAACTACCCACTTTTCATATAGGTAAGATACTTTCCATTACCAAATCAAAATATAAAAAGGCATAATGCTTATCCACCGACATGGCTGAAAGTGACCAACACGAATCTGATTTCGTATCTCGAAAGGAGTTTAAAGGACTTAAGAATCAAATAGCAGAGATGGTTATCCTCCTAAATTTATAAAGTAAAAGTACTCAGAGACATTCAGTGCCCAATCAAACAGAGTCATCCACACAAGGGGGCAGTCAGGGAACTGACAGGAAGATGGAAACCCAAATACCCGAACCTCATTCCAATAAAAGAACCAACAAAACCCCTGAAATCACTACTCTCAAGGAAGACCGGGAAACTTGGGATATAAGAAAGAAAGTCCAACAAATGGAAGAAACCATCCGGTCAATCAAAGGTATTGGAAATTATGGAAGTGTTAACTATTCAGATCTATGTATCTTTCCCAGGGCCAGATACCCAGAGAAGTTACAGGTCCCAGATTTTGAAAAGTACAATGGGGCAAGTGATCCCTATACGCACCTGAAAGTATACATTGATAAGCTAGGGTCTTACGGTGAAGATGAAAGCCTCAAAATGCATCTTTTCCAAAAGAGTCTCACTAGAGAGGATAAAAGCTGGTATACCCGACTTGATAATGCCAAAATCCATAATTTGGAAAAGTTAGCCCACGCCTTCCTAAATCAGTACTGCTTCGAGTCACAAATGGCTCCAGATATATATCAAATTACCAAAGTTAAAAAGCAGAACAGTGAATATTTTCATGAATATGCCCAAAGATGGAGACGTCTGGCAGCGCAAGTAATTCCATTAATGATAAAAACTGAAATGGTAATGACTTTCATAGACATTCAAGAGGCACCTTACTATGAGAGGATCCTAGCAGGAATAGGAAATCCATTCTCGGAGATGATCAAACATGGAAAAATGGCTGAGATGGGCCTGAAGGTTGGAAAAATTAAAGATCTCACAGCCTTGGAAGAAGTCGCCGAGCATATACAGTCTGGCAACTATGCAAGCACTCCCAAGAGGGTACCCGATAAAGGCAATGAAGATGTATCCCTCGTTTTACAAGGGCAAGCTGGGAAACCAACCTATAGTCACCCATTTGGAAGAAGCAAGGTAATTTTCCATTTCAACAACAGGCTGCATTTAACCAATGCCAGGACAGAAAGAGAAAATTTGAGAGAACAGAAAATCGGGTGTTCACTCCACTGGGCGATTCCCTTGAAAATGTATTGGTGATATTAACAGATTACCAGAAAATTATCGAACTGGCTCCACCTCTGGATCCAAGAAGTAAAAGATACAATACAAGCCAGAGATGTGCTTACCACTTAGGGTCTCCAGGACACGATACATAAGATTGTTGGTCCTTAAAGCATAAAATTCAAAATCTGATCGAAAGTGGCAGTATTGTGGTCCAACGACCTGACCAGTAAAATGTCAACACCAACCTTCTGTTACAGCAAGATACGGAAGGAGTAAACATGATCGAGTCAGAAGGCACTGAAATGTATCAAAATTGTAAGTTCATATGAAGGATGGAAGATTTCCCTTAAAAGGAACAGAACGAATGTTCTAGACTTGGAAAATTCAGAGGAGGGCAGGACAGTAAGTCAAAAATTGGGGATGATCCAGCATCAAGTAACTCTATTGGCTAATTTGATAGTGCGCCAATATTAGGTTACAAGGAAACTTCTCACTTAATTATTAAGAAACTAAGAGAAGGAAAAGGTTAGCCAGAATGTAAGCATATCTCCCTCCAAAATAATCCAACTGACGGAAGAAGATCAAAGCAGGCGGAAAGGACAAGAAAATTAGAATGATAAAAGTACTAGAAAATCTTGGCAGCGGAAAAATCGCTCGGGGGAATGCGAATTCTCAAAGAAGAAAGATCAAACAACCTCCAAAAGAGACCAAAAATTCACCCCTCTAAACAAATCAAATGAATAGATGCTACACTTTCTGATAAGCGAAGGAAAGATTCCTGAATTGCTGCCTCTTGTAAATCCCGAGATGAAAAGTTATGATTCCACCAAGATTCTCACCTGGACATGCAACTAAGGAATTTTGGTCTATAAAGCATAAAATCCAAGATCTTATTGAAAATGGAGAGCAGAGGATAGAAGTCCCCATGACCAGAAAAGGTGAAAGGGAAATGAAGAGCTTAAGATGTCCACTTGAGACAGGCAGTTCAAAGGAGGTGACGACTATGAGCAGCAATCCTGGAAGAACATAAGGTGGACTAATCCTAACGCTGGGAGTGATAGAGGAGATAAGAGAGTCCCCTAAGGAGATTCCTTCGCTACCATCAAACATCTTGTTGCCAAAAGTTAGCAACCACATTTCTGATTTTACCCTTCTGGATGATGACGAGGAAATACTTATCCTTCAAAGTGCAGAAAAAGCCAAAAAGAAAAGTTCCTTGCAAGAAATACAACAACAGCTTGAGAGAAATTTCATAGTCAAATCCTCTCAAACCCATGAAAAAAGGTGAAGGAGCAGATGAAGAAAAAGGTGGTAAGGTTGTCGAGGAAGCCAACCCATCGAGGAATCACGAGTTCATCCCTTTGTGCGACGGGTATAATTTGAGCATCCTTGAGGGATATTTTGAATCAGGAGGTGATCAAGTTATGGCAGTAAATGAAGATATTCATGACCAAGAGGTAACCTCTATCGCAAGCCTTGAAGGCAACAAAATCATTGACAACTGGACTATTAGGCCTCAGCTAACCAAGAAGATGTATATCCAGAGGATAAAGTTGTGAGTTCCAGGAGATGTTCAGACGGTATCACTTTCTTTGCATTATGCCTTTTATTTTCCATGCATGTAAATATTGGAAAAAAAAATCAAAATCAAAAAATTAAAAAAAATTAAAAAAATCAAACCAATCATGTCTCAGCCAAGCCTGAACTACGAAAAACCTAATCCCCCCCCCCCCCAATTAGTGGGAGTACGCAGGCAGCCCATCTATGGTGCATTCAAACCAAACCCAAAAACCCACTCAAACCTATCAAAATAAATACCTTTCAAATCCCCAAAATACTCCACTCCAGAATACCAGTTACCAACCATTCAGGCTAAGCCTAAACTATGAAAGACCTGATCTCCCTTCAGCCATGGGAGTACGTAGGCAGCCATCTATGGTACGGTCTAACTCTCAAAAGAAACATTTAAACCCAAAATCCAACCCAAATACCAGTCCCAAGATATCGAATCAAACCTGAAAGCCTACACCCAAGACAAACCCTCAAAGTCAGCGAGCCATGTTGAGAAAACCCAATGGCACCTCCATGTCATTCTATCAAATTTGGCATAAGTCCCAAAAAAGAAGAGACATCGATACATCAAGATGACCAGTCATAAGGATGAAATGGAAATCATCATAAGATGTAACCTATCAACAACTCATCACTCCTGAACTACGAGAATACTTAATCTCTTTTGACCTCTAGCAATACATGGACAACCATTATGGCAAATGTTTTTCTCATACTTGAAGACCTATTCCCTGAGGAAAAGGCCATAGATTAAACCTCGCAGATCAAACTCAGGTGAAGTCATTACTAACCAAGCTGAGATCTTATATCTAATTCAGTGAAGTCCAAAGGCCTCTCGACATCAATCATCAAAGCTAAAGTAATAACACGGTGATATATCAAGCATGATCATTAGTAAGCACCTTCAATGAGCGGACACCCTCAATCATAAGTATTCATCAAATTAGAAAAAAAATCATTAAAGCCAAAAACAGTGATTGAGGGCATCCAAGCATCAAAGCCCAAATCCACTACATGTTCACTATATGGGTCTAGAAGTAAAAGACACATGCAATCTTGGCATCTTATCGGCACATCTGTCAAAGCAACCACCCCAGACAATAAGTAAGGATGGGGCAATTTCAAAATCGGCAAAAACTCGATATTGGGACCCTTATAACAAGACTAGGGAAATCTCAGAAATAGTGACAACTCATCACTGGGCCATTTATCAACCATCCTAAAGAGGAAAATGCACCAGTTAGCACCATAAACATGTTCCATCATCATCAGAGGGACTTTCATGTCATTTCACTAGCTATCTAGTATGATCATTTGGTCTTTTCCAATCATACTATTCTTAGAATGAATAATCCACGTGTGAGACACGACTCTTTCATCTCTTTATAAGCTTTTAGTCTCCATTTTCATGCATTAGCAATAATATACATGTTGAGTATTCTTAGAAAGAAGTTTTTCTTAACTTATTGTGCATTGGATTAATTCTGATAAGCGTCCATAGAGTAAGAATCACAGGAACGATTAAAGAATTAAGACTATTCAACCCTTTTGATTAAGCATGACATCCTAGTTCAAAGCTCTTTTTGGAACAGACTTGGTCTCATATACATGTCTTCACTTTGTGATTGACCTGACTCTTAGTTATAGGGTATAAAGTTATGGCAAAAATAATGAAAAGATAAAAAATAAGTAGCCAGCCTAATGTCTCGAATCGTGGCCTGGGTTTGAGTTATTAAGCTTGAAGGGTGTCTTTACACCTGGTGCCCTAAAGCCGTCTAGTTTTGGAGTCACCGGCTCAACCGTCATTACATGGGTAATTCAGTTCCTAAGAAAATGAGCATTACGAGGAAAAAAGGAAAAACCTGAGTAGATCTAAATCGTGGACTAGGTTGCTCGAGTAATTAAGCTTGAGGGGTGTCTTCACACCTGATGCCTTAAAGTCATCTGGTTTGGGAGTCACCAGCCCAACACTCGCTACATGGGTAATTTAGAGAATAAGAAAATGAATCTTATATATTCTTAGGTGAAGAAGCAAATAGAGTGACCGCCTAACTTATCTCAAAGTGTGGCCTTTATTACTCGAGCAAGTAAACCTGAAGGGGTGTCTTTACACTAAGTGCCCAAAATCCATCTGGTTTGGGAGTCATTAGTCCGAAACTTGTTAATTGGCTAACTCTGAATAGCCTAAGAAAAAGAGAAAAGTTAAGTGAACGAAAAAATAAATAAAATTTAAAATTTGCAAAGTCATGAAAATGAAACCCCTACTAAGAGTGTTTTCACTAATAGTACGTGTGTCAAATGAAGTCAATTCTGCGAAGAATAACGTTTAAAGAGAAGATGAAGTATCTCTGATAAAGGGAGATAAGTCTTTTTAATCTAATCCTACCAATGAACAATGACCATGGATGATTCAAAATTTCCTTAAGATTTTATAGGTCATTCAATTTCATAAACTTTAAACTTCAAATGCCTCATTCAAAAGATTATACTAATCTTGTCGGTCGAGCCGTCAAGATTTTGGTGCATTGTGTTCTTTTGATGTGCGTCATATTGCTCACTCTCGACTTGGTCAACAAAGAGAGTTTCTCGTGTGAATCCCCGACATCAACATGCGAAAGGATTGGGGCATTTTTTGAATCCAAGGAACGGAAAGAGTCTAAGGCGGGATCAATCTTCTCACTAAAAGAAAGAGGAGAACTTCTGAAAGAAATAATGACGACACAAGCTTCCCCCAACAAAAGAAGGGAAAATTCTCAAGAGAGTCCTTAACTCAAAAATAGACGCATGGCCGACAAAAGGTGTAGCAAATGAAATCTTCATCATTAAACATGTCAAACTGTGCCAAGTCCTCATAAGTCGAGGCCTCTACACCAAAATTCAAATATGAGCAGTGACAGAATAGGTTGTACCCTCCAGAGACGTCAGCAGTACCCAGATCATCAGTCCAGCCTGGTGGCAAATAAAAAGCACAAGGAATACGACACAAGCACCCAACAGTTAAAAGAAACTCCAAATCGCCTCAGAAAGGGTGAGGTATGTTTCTACATCTAGTCAAGTCAATTAAGTATATGCATCAACCTAGGAAAATAGACTCCTAAGATTGTCACATTAGGCAAGGTCTGCACATGTGTAACTGCGCTATATCAGTGCACATCTCCATTAAAATGTTTAGCATGCATCCCCAATAGAGTCAAATATGCATCCACATTAAATGCCCAGACTTGAGAAAAAATTTCGTTGTTGTCAACTACCAACAGGGTAGACACCATTTTCAACTACTAGCAGGGTAGGAAACATTGTTAATTACCAGCAGGTACGCAACGATGTTAACTACCAGCAGGGTAGGTACCATTATCAACTACCAGCAGGGTAGGCACCGTTGTCAACTACTAGCACAGTAGGTACCAGTTTTCAACTACTAATAGGGTGTGCACCGTTGTTAACTATCAGCAGGGTAGGCACCATTGTTAACTACCAGTAGGGTAGGCACCGTTGTCAACTACCAACAGGGTAGGCATAGTTGTCAATTGCCAATAGGGTAGGCATCGTTGTCAACTACAAACAGGGTAGGAACTATTGTAAACTACCAACGCGTACATCAGGAATGTCTGGTAATTTTAGAACATCATCCCCAACAGAGCTATAGTAGATTTTATTCTCTACTTGACTCTTTTAATGGATTGCTTATTCCGCTACAGTTAAACTTGATGTTTGTTATATTGTATCAGTTTAACACTGTTGAAGGCTAACGATAATTTATTCTATTTTATCTTAGTCATAATTTTTCTTGCTGGAGTAGTTGAGCTCACCCTTTTACTTTCATTGTTCTCTTCAGGAAATGAGAACGTAGCAGGGACTAGTCGGGGAACGGAGTGACGGTCCAGATAATAGCATTAGTAGTCCTCACTATTCTGTTAAATAGTGTGATAATAAATGTAATGAGGACTCAATCGAGTGTGGATATTGTCTAGATGACAATATTTGTATTAAAACTCACAACATATATTTTGTCGTATTTTACACGACTGTTGTATAATTAAGTTGTATTTGAATTTTGTATCATATATTTGGCGACTTAAGATGGGTGATGTATACCTATTTTGGGAGCGCCACAGTTAAAGTCCCCTAATTAGCATTAAGCTTTATAACTAAACGATTTAGGTTAATAACTTAGCAATTAGGGTTTTAAATTTGGAAATTAGGGTTTTGAACATTAGGGTTCTCCCTAATTAGGGTTAATATCTATAATATCGGTCGTTAATCACATTATCGTGATTACATAATAGTCTTAAGCTTGTATTCGACTTTTGAATTAGGGTTTAACAGCTTGAAACTAGGGTTTTCTAATTTTTAGAAATTAGGGTTTCTAAATATTAATTAGAGTTTACCTAATTAATTATAAAATTATATAATATACAATGTAAATCATATAACACAGTTATATAACAGTCTTGAACTCATTATTATTATTATTATTATTATCTGAGTTAAGGGAGTAGCGATTCGAGGAAACTCTTCTACGAATCTCCAATAATAACAAGCTAAGCCGAGAAAGCTACGTACTTCGGTCACTGATTTAGGTTGCTCCCAGCTTTGAATGGCTTCAAACTTTGCCAGGTCAACAGATATTCCATGACTTGATACCACGTGCCCAAGGAATGCTACTTCCTCAAGCCAGAACTCGCATTTCTTTAACTTGGCATAAAGCTTATATTCACGAAGCTTTTGGAGTATCAGCCTCAAGTGTTGCTCATGATCTTCACGGCTTTTGGAATAAATAAGGATGTCATCAATAAAGATGACCACAAAGTGATCCAAATATTCCTTGAATACTCGATTCATCATATCTAAGAAGGCAGCAGGAGCATTAGACAATCCAAAAGACATAACTAGGAATTCATAATGCCCATACCGAGTTCTGAAAGCTGTCTTTGGAATGTCATCGGTTCTAATCTTCAATTGGTGATATCCGGAACGAAGATAAATCTTTGAAAAGAATTAGGCGCCTTGCAACTGGTCAAACAGGTCATCAATACGTGGCAATGGGTACCTATTTTTGATGGTGACATGATTCAACTCCCAATAATTAATACAAAGTCACATACTCCTATCTTTCTTCTTCACGAATAGAACAGGAGCACCCCAAGGAGAAGTACTACGACGAATAAAGCCAATGTCTAACAATTCCTGCAGTTGGGTCTTTAACTCCTGAAGTTCATAGGAGCCATTCGATATGGGGCTTTGGAAATAGGTTTTGTATCAGGTTCAAGGTCGATACAAAATTTAATTTCACGTTCTGGGGGTAGGCCAGGAAGTTCTTCAAGGAATACGTCAGGAAATTCATTAACAATAGAAATATCATTCAAAACTGACGTATTTTTGTTTAGATCTGTGACATGAGCTAAGAAAGCTTGACATCCGTTTTTTAATAAATGAATAGCTTTATGACTTGAGATGACAATGATTGATTTTAATGGTTTGGTTGCTTGAATTCTCATAATAGGTTGATTAGGAATATGAAAGCTAACAACCTTACAAAAATAATCAATTTTTGCATGATTAATAGTTAACCAATCAATCCCTAGAATTACGTCAAATGCAAGTATTTTCAATGAAATAAGGTCGACAGGTAATGTGAGGGTACCGATTTGAACCAAACAAGACTTATAAACAGTGGATGTAATGAAGGTTTCTCTCAACAGAGTTTCAACAGATAAGTCAAAGTCTAATTTCTCCGGAGTCAAATTTAAACGTTGAGCGCAAGTAGGAGAAATAAAAGAATGGGTAGAACCGGTATCAAATAAGGTATATACTTCACTAGAATTTATGATAAGCTTACACGTGATGACCTCGTTTGGGTTCCTTGCTTTCTAGAAGTCACGACAAACACTCTCCCTTGAACAACTGGTTTTGTCTTGTCTGGGACGACCTTTGCTGCCTCCATCCCAGCTGGACTTGTCTTCAATGCACGACAAAATCGGCCCAGGTGTCCTTATCTTCCATAATTATAACATGCTTTGGAGGGCATCGCACAGTTTGGACTGATGTGTCCCTCCCCTCCACATTTGAAGCATATGATAGGTGGTCGTTCTCCTTCCTTAACGACATGTGCTGATGCTGACGTCTTTCCATCATTGTTGAATCTTCTTTTCTTGAAATGTCCATTCTTATTGTTTTGGCCATGATTACCACTGAAGTGGTTACCATTTCTGGCATGTTGATTCCCTCCATGCTTATTGTCACCGCTTCGATGACTGCTATCACTGGTATTATCATTTTGCCGGCTGCTCTCTTTTGGTTGGGTTGACTCATTATCGCGCTCTAATAACTGAGCCCTATTAACAACATCTGAATACAAACACAATTTATGAGAGATAAGATATTGACGTATCTCTGGTTTCAAACCTCTTAGAAATATTCGCGTCATTTTCTCTTCATTATCTACCAAATGGGACGCAAACCGAGACAGCTCAGTAAACTTGGCTTCGTACTGTGACAAAGTCATATTGTTTTGTTCCAGTTTAATGAACTCTACCTCTTTAATGTGACGAATACTTTCGGGAAAGTACTTGTCGTTGAATAGTTCTTGGAACTTCTCCCAAGACATCTTCAGTGCGGCAGGTTGGAGTACGCTTTACAGATTCCCACCAGTAATATGCCTCTGCCCGCAACATGAAAGTGGCAAAGGGAACCTTTTCCTCCTCGGAGCAAACCAAGACATAAAATATCTTATTGATCTGCTTTATCCACGTCTCCGCTTTAAGTGGTTTTGGCTCTCCAAAAAACTCCGGTGGTCCCAGCTCCTTGAACTATTTGGCGGTGACCGTTCGAGAGTTGCCAGTGTTTCCACCTTCATTTTGGACAGGAGCCGCTTTCTCCTGATGTTGCATGAATTTCATAAAGCCTCGGAACATTCCATCGTTCATCATTTGGTCAGTATTGTTGTTTGCATGAGGATTATTGTCTTCCTGATGCACATTATCCTGATTATTGATCTGTGGAGAGTCAATGGTCTCCTGTGCTCCATTGATGTTCTCAACATTCTCGGATGGCATTTTTAAATACTGCCACAAAATAAGGGTTAATTAACATATCACATATTATCCCTATACTCTGACCGACCAATTAAATACCAAATAAACTTAGGTAGGTCATACTAGCGAAGGAATTCTCCGTCTCTCCCCTCCTAATTCTTATCTCACATCTCAGCCAGGGATCATATCCCTAAGCTTTGATACCAACTGTGATGCCCCCAAAATAGGTATACATCACCCATCTTGAGTCGTCAAATACATGGTACTAAATTCAAATACAACTTGATTATACAACAGTCGTGTAAAATACTACAAAATACATGCTGTAAGTTTTAATATAAATATTGTTATCTAGACAATATCCACACTCAATTTAGTGCTCATTACATTTATTATCACACTATTTAACAGAATAGTGAGGACTACTAAGACACCATCTCGGACCATCACTCCGTTCCCCGGCTAGTCCCGACTACGTTCTCATTTCCTGAAGAGAACAGTGAAAGAAAGAGTGAGCTCAACTAGCCCAGTAAGAAATATTATGACTAAGATAATGCAGAATAAATTATCATTAGTCCTCAACAGTGTTAAACTGATAAAATACAATAGACATCAAGTTTAACTGTAGTGGAACATGCAATCCATTAAAAGAATCAAGTAGAGAATAAAATCTACTATCTTGTATGATATAAAAAGGTTTTTCATCACTTTTATCTCTGAGACTCAACTTAATAAATAATCCACATCATCCCTGAACTACAGCCAATGATATTCATCAGGGTCACGACCACAAATTATCCATGCACTACGGTCCAAGGATATTTGTGTATTCATCAATGGTCATGATCATGCCAACAACTGTCCATCAATGCACTTCAAGCCAATGAGGACTTTTACCACATCATATGTAACATTACGGTCATGATTACACCGAATAATCCCTGGTCATAATCATACCAAGTCCATCTATGCACTACAGGCCACAGATGACTTTCAAAAATAATATAAACATGAGGATGATGACAATGATATAAGAATTCAATAAAACAAGTACAAGAATTAATTTACTCAGGAACTAATAACGTCCAAATTATCAACATGATACAACTTTGTAAAGTAAAATTCAAGAACGCTCAGAAGAATATTTCCATGAAAAGATACTGGATGAAGCGCAAATATCAAGAACATTCCACTAATTTCATGGAGTGTAGAAGTCAAAACTTTAACCAACTAAGTATAATAAAGAATGTAATAACAAAAGAAATCACCATGCATGCGGTATTTCGCACAGACAGGTTATTCCATCAGAATAATAAATAACGGAACCAGGTCAGGCGTAATACGCACCGACAGGATATTTCAACAGAATGATAAAGAATAGAATACAACAGAAATCATCATGCATGCGGTACTTCGCATAGACAGGTTATTCCAATAGAATACTAAATGACGGAACCAAGTCAGATGAAATTCACACCAACAGGATGTTCCAACAGAATAATAAAGACGAAACCAGGTCCGGCGTAAAGCACAGACAGGATATTCCAACAGAATAATAAATAATGGAATACAAAAGAATTTCACCAATTATAAAGATGGAATAATAGAAGTTCTCTTCATGAATACAAAAGAAATAATACCCCTTACCCTAAAAGAAAATTGATATCAGAGTAGTGAAGTAGTAGAATACTTTTCTTCTTTCTCTCTATAGTTTCTCTCTCTAGAGTTTTAGTGAATTCGTAAAAAATAATGAAGGAATGAGCTTCTATTTATAGAAGAATGGAATGAATAGTAACCAATCCATGAACGGTCCAGATTGATTTACTTTAATCGGACGATCCATATTTAAAACAAAATCTTTTAAATAAAATATAATGTATTCTATTTATAATCTAATAAAATGAATAACTTTTAAAAAGATTTTACTATGCCAGCACTATGCAAACACTATGCATAATAAAATATAATATATTCTAATTATTTTCTAATAAAACAGATAACTTTAAAAAAGTATCCTGTCTTATATAAAAAGATTTTACTATTAGCCTAATAAAACGAATAACTTTATAAAAGTATTTTGTTTTATATAAAAAGTTTTTCTGTTTTATTACGTTAATAATACGAATAAAAAAAACGTCATCATTATTATTATTATTCACACTATTAATCGACCAGGTCGTTCCCAGGAAAGAGGAGGCTTTCCAATAAGGATTTCTCCCTATTGTCGCGCAATTAGGTGACCAAACCTCTCATTGGCAGAACTTCTAGACATCGTTAATAATGCAAATAATAATATTAACAATTTCGTCATCTCAATTATTGATTTAATAACATATAAAATATCGACAATAATTGAATCAAACTGAGTGACTTCTCACATAAGCATTAATAATCAATACCGTGTGCTACTATGCAACCACGCGTATTACTGTACTTTTACTACCGAGTAGTTCAATAATATCAACGGTAAAACTTCCGCAGTTATTTTCATAAAAATAATTTTGTCGTTTTCTCAATCCGACAATAATTATGTTGTGGGGTCCACCAATGATTGTGCCGTCGTACAAATATTCTCTGACCAATCGAATATTATATAACAACTTGTGTACTTTGCAAAATTTATAAATATTACCCACAACTATAATATTATATCAAATTTGTTCCATAATATTCAAAAATGATATTTATAGAAAATTTATTTTTATTCATAAAAATTGGGGTCTTACAATTTATCTCTAAACATTCATATAAATATTTATAACAAATATTCATATCTAAATTTTATTAATTTTAGATGAAATATTTATAAATTTTAAAGATTAATTTATATGGATATTTATTTATAAATATTTATATGAATATTTAGAGATAAATTTATAAATATATATATATATATATATATATATATATATATATATATATATATTAAAATGTTCATAGTTACGTTATATAAATATTCATAGTTAATTTATATATATTTAGTTTAATGTGGAGATTTAAGATGCGTATATATATAGATGGTAATAGAATTTATATAATATACAAAAAATATAACATAAGAAGCAAAAATATCACAGCTAGGTTTCGAACCTAAGACCTATGGGTTATTGGGCCATTAAACTACCACTGAGTCATTCTAATTTATTAGTTAACTAAATAAATCTCAACATTAAAGTAAATTTTAGATGAAATATTTATAAATTTATAATTTTTAAAGATACATTTGTATGAATATTTGTTTATAAATATTTATATGAATATTTAGATATATATATATATATAGGGTCCGGTTCCTATCCGGACTCCCGCATTTTCTTAAAATGTAATTTTTTTTATTTTTTTTAAAACAACTAAAAAAAAAGTTTAACATTTTATGAAATTGAAATTTTTCTATAATAAAGTGTTTTGGGCGTGATTTAGATACATATAACAAAACAGGTCTGTACAGACTATTTTGTTATATGTATCCAAATCACGCCCAAAATACTCTATTATGTAAATATTCCAGTTCCATAAAATATTAAACTTTTTTTTAGTTGTTTTAAAAAAAAGCAAAAAAAAAATAAAAAAAATTTGGTCCGTAACTTATGCCAGTCCGGACTCTCGGACTGGATCCCCTTACCACACATACACACACACACACACACACACACACACATATATATATATATGGTAATAGAATTTATCTAATACACAAAAAATATAACATAAAAAGCAAAAATACCATAACTAGGTTTTGAACCTAAGACCTATGGGTTATTGGGCCATTAAGCTATCACTGAGCCATTCTAATTTATTAGTTAACTAAAGTACCGCCATAACTATTAGAGGTAAACAGTGTAGCACATGAGCAAATGAGGGGTAAATGAGTAATTTCTCATGTCGCTACACCTTGTAGCGGTAGGGGGAAATCCATTTCAATCTGTGTCATCCAATGTTGCGATCAACAGTATAGATTATGGTTGTTGAAATAGTACTCGTGACAATCGATTGCCAAACATGTTAGTTCCGAGCCTCCGACCCAAATAAACCCAACCTCATCAAACCTGATTATTATATCTATGCTTCCCAATGTTTCCTATTTCTAGATAGAAGTGAGATATACTTACAAGTACTTCCTCACTTTGAGAATGAAAGCGATGATTGATTTTATGCGAATTTAAAAAAATGTCAAATGATAAAATTATTCTTATTTAAATTCTCATCTAATTGCATATTTTTCTATACATGACTAGTGATATTATATAAATATTTATAAATAATAAAAATATGACATTTAATACTAAGAATATTACGCACAAGTTATTGTAAAAAAATAGATTATTTAATATAAATAAATATTTAACTTGAGATTACATAAAATAATAAGAACTTTTATTCTTAGACAGAAGGAGTAACTTAAATCATGAACATATTTTTAAGTCCAAAAATAAAACATAAAAAGAAGAATAGTAATGGTATACCCCTAGCTATTCCTAGTTCTCCTTTTACCTTTTTTCAAATATATTATAAAACTAAATTATAATACTATCAGTTCTAAGAGAAAACATAAAAAATGAAGAAAAATTTATTATGTTTTATGAACTAAAATTGAATAAAGTTATTTAAAATGACTTATAAGTAATTCAAAATAAGTTAGTTTGACCCATATTAATGTCATTCCTAATAAGTCATGTGATGTGGGCGTCTCTAAGAAGTCGGACTTTTTCTCTCCCTTCTTCATCGCCGTACTATTCTTCATAAAATGAGGTTGTTGCTTGAGGAGGTTTCATCGGGGGGCCAATCCATAGAGATCTCGCAGCGGTGGATAAAGCTGAAGGAGAATAGCCTAAAGGCACAGTCCAGCGCTGGCTCCACCACCTTGGGGGAGACGGAATCGACCGCTAGAATGAGGGGTTGGAGGATGAAATCGGCATCAGAGGGAGAGAAATCGTAAAGAGGGGAGCAAGACGAGGGATTCGGGGAGGAGGAGTCGGTAGAGGAGAAGGATAAAAAATTGAAGGAGTTGCAAGATAATGTTGCTGCTGTTAATTTTACCCCACAAAGCAAGATGGGAAAGATGTTCATGGCTAAATGCAGGACCCTACAAGAGGAAAATGAGGAGATTGGAAATCAAGCTAAAGAGGGAAGGGTACTGTTGGTGCATTTGCATTATCTATATATTTAGAGAATTTGTCGATGGTGCTTTGTTGAACTACATCAATCAATTGTAGAAATTATTTTGTCTTATATTTATTTATTTATATTTGAGGAAGTGGAGTGAAGTCTCAATCTCTCATCCCAAAACCAGATCTCGATTTCACCATTGATTTTCCTATATCCGGCGAAGGCAAAATCGAGCATAACATAAAGAATTTACGCCCAAAATCATCAGGGAAGAAGTGGATTTACATGATTCCTCTGATTGTGTTTCTCTTCTTCTTCATTCTCTAGTATTTCTCCAATCCAGGTATACTGGGATTTCAACTAGTAATTTTCATGATTCTAATTTATTTTCTCAATCTTTTTTACTGATTCTTATACCAGATACCGAATATGTGTACATGTAGCAGCCCCGAATCCGGGCCCCAAATCGCCGCAGATTCGGTACACTGTTACTATCACTATTTGCGGAAGATATAAGCATAAATTGTTTATACATTAAACTTACACACTTTTCCCCAAAATTGAGTAACCTTAACTTATACACAATTCATAAAATATCTATTACACAACAATATTTATCAAAGTATACTATTACAAACTAGCCGCACATTTTATCCCAAGCCGGACTTGGCATTATCTTTTACTGTATCCGAACGCATTCGCCTTATCTGCAATGTTTTATCATGATATAGCAAGGATGAGCATGAAAGTTGCCCAGTAAGTTTAAATACAACAATATAACGATATATCATGATTGAAGAGTATGAATAATAAGCTGGCTATAATTCATCAATATAGTTGAGAATTATCACGAACAAACTTTTGACTGAACAAGTTTTAAACATGAACAAACATTTCTGAACCAACTGGTAATGAAGGTGATCAGCCTTTCATACCTGACTTATACATGCAAGATGTACAGAGTACAATTTTCATGGCAATCAGCAATGATTAACCATAAGCTTGAAGAAACTACTCTTATTAGAGTTAAGTAAAAGAAAACTTGCCCGAACCGTTGATTACCGCAACGCAATTTATAACGCTTTACCCGAAGACCTAATATTAATAATATAGATCTCCAATATTAGAATAATATCATCACAGTATAATACTGTTATATTTATATCCACAGAATAACCTAAACACATAACACATAAGCCTATCAGTCTATAACACACATAAGACTAGATATCAAGTCAAACTATTGCAGTCTGACTTGAACCCGACACAATTCTAACATCTCGACGGTCTAGTCGTACAAAAAGCGAGTTTAAGTTCAATTAAACTCTGATTAAACGCTTAACAATTATCCCAGATAATTATCTTATCAGTCAAAATAATTTTTAAAGACTTATAATAATTTTTAGATAATTATTATCATTTATCAATATTTTTCGATCATTAAAACCGTATTTAAATAAATTAAATTCCACACAATTCCTTAATCATTAATATTCATTTATTATAAAATATTAATGAAAATCATTACATAATATTATAATATAATTATAATATATCAAAGTATTTTTAATACCTTAAAATCATAATTATATGATTTTTAAACACTTAAATCCATTATTTGATAATTGCTATTAATATTAAAATATTAATATTTTCATGCCAAAATATCAAAAGTTATATTTTATAACTTAAAATATTTTTATAACACTTAAATCATTTTTATATGATTTTTAAAACATTAATTCTATTTTTCCATAATTTATTTAATATATTCATTAAATAAACTAATTATCATTAATATTGATTAATTAATGAATTTCATCACAAAATATTAAAAGTGATCAAAAATAACTTAAAATATTTTCTTATACCATAATATTATTTTTCATGATTTTTCATGAATTAAAATTATTTTTAAATAATTTATTTAATTTTATAATTAAATAAATTAAATACCATTTATATTCCAAAAATATTAAATATTTATGAAATATACTTAAAATAATTAAAAACTATTTTTCAGAATTTAAAATAATTTTTCAGAATTTATTATGTATTTTTAATAATTAAAAACCATTTTTTTAATTTTTAATTCATTTTTCGGAAAATAGAAAATAAATTGTCGCTAAAGGGGCCCTATAGCGACAGAACCGTCGCTATAGGTGTTCCTCACCCTCAAGAACACTGACAAGGCTGCGTGCGAGGGGGCTGGTTTGACCGGCTATAACTTTGTGTGTGTTGTGTTTCTGGCAATGTTCTAGGTCAGATCTTGTAAAGGAAATACAAGACTACAAGATCCAACAAATATCATGGCTAAACAATCATCAAATCTATGAGTTATTAGCCATCAAAACGTCTGACAATGTTGTTCTTCAATTTCTGGAATTTCTGGGTTTTCCAGAAATTGAAGAACAGTCGAGGTGCCTGCTTTAGATCCTTATAACTTGCAATCTAGGTTTTTCTTCTGTGATCTAAAGGTTAAATCTTGTAGGGAAGATGTAAGGCTAAAATTACATATCAAAAAGTAGATCTAACAACAACATATACACAAGATTAAAGTTGGTCAAAGTTCTGACAAAAATTCGGCTGATGAAGTTCTGGGTTTTCCAGAAAACCTTCATCAGGTAGTTCGGTCAATGATGTTTGACCTCAAATTTCTACGAGTTGGCTACGGATCTAGGTGATATGAAGGCATTAGTATATAGTACTTCTATCAGACTACAAGATACAAAACATAAATTAACAAAACAAACTAAAAACGTACAAGATCCGAAGCCTGCAAAACCTTGTCAGACAACACGATGGGTTCTGGGTTGCCCAGAATTCAGTCTTCGTGATCGGTCAACGTGCTTTGACCGTTCATAACTGGAGATCTAGACTTTCTATGGATGTTATTCCACTTCCAGTATACTCTTCTCATATCATAGAACATATCCAAAACATAAAACACACAAAACATATAACACATAAAGATCTAGAGGCCCTGACATTAGGCTGTCAGGTCTCATTTTTCCACTATTCCAGATTTTTATAAACTTTAATTTCGAGCATCAAAATGATATGGATCTAAGTTTTGACAACTCCGATCATCAAATGACACCCTCTAACACATATCTAGCCAACAAAAAACAACATTCAACATAAAATTTAAGGATTTCTAAAATTAGGGTTTATACCTCTTTCTAACTTTATTTTTGATTTCTGATCCTTTGAATCTGTTCTTGGTAAGCTGAGATATGGTCATGGCTTATCTTATCAGTCTATATCAGTCTTGCTCCCGAATTTTTAGAGAGAGGAGGAAGTTGGCAAGCATGTCAAGTAAAGTAAGTGACTTTCTCTTATTTTATTTGGTTTATGGGTTTGATTCAATGCATGGAGCTGATATAGCTGTTGAGAGTTGGACAACAAGTCATAAGCTAGGGCTAGGAGTGGTTGAACAACTCACTAGACCAACTCTTGTAAGCTAAGTCACAATAATGCATTAAGGGCATTTTAGTCTTTTTACATTAAATTTTAATGACATTCTTATAATTGGCCAAACCCTTAGGGTTTAGGGTTTGTTAGGATTTAGGGTTTGGAGCATTTAGGATTTATGTTTTAACCCTTAACTTCCAAATTAAATTTCTAAAATTTCCAATTTAGATTTTTTTTTTAAAATAAAAAAATTAATATTTCTCAATTATAATTAAGATTTTATAATTATAATTAATATTTCCTAATTATAAATTCAATCTTGCTAATTAGGATTAGCATTTCATAATTACCATCGCTAATTAAGCAATTAGGGTCAAAATGGTCATTAGGGTTTATAAACCATTAATTAAGGTTTTTAATAGAAAAATAAATTTTCTAAATTAGAACTTAGATTTCCTAATTAGATTAGGGTTTCTAATAACTTGACAATTAGGAATTATATTTCCTAATTAACTTTGCTAATATAGCAATTAAATCCACCACTGCACAATTAGAGTTTCTGACGGAACAATAAGGGTTCCAAAAATTAAAAATTAGGGTTTGTTAATTAATTAACCTTTACCCTAATTAATACTTAATTATTAGCACTAAAGCATTAAAATTCTCCGTTATATTCCCAGATTAGGGTTTCAATTTATCAGAATCTGAAACTAGGATTTTCAGATCTGGTATTAGGGTTTTCTAATAATCAACTAGAATTTCTAGTAATTCATTAGGTTTTCCCTAATTAATTTAATATTAATGACGTTTAACCTTGTACATAATATTGCATTCCCAATCTAGGGTTTTCAATATCCGAATTAGGATTTCGTATTCCCGGAACTGAAACTAGGGTTTCCAGAACCGATTCCTAAGATTACTTATTAATCGCTAGGGTTTTATAACTGAACATTAAAGTTCTTAATATATTCATAGGTTTTGTTACAGATATCGTTTATCTGGTCAACCCTTCACCCTTAACCACATTCTGAACACAAACATAACCATAAACACAAAACATATTCTCATAAATCCTTAATCCTGAATAATTCACCTATATCCTTCACCGAATTTTGAAATCCTCAAAATTCAATCCCAATAAAATCAAACGCATGCACTTATTTTCTATCTAGGTCTATTATTTGACCTTAAATCAATCATTTAAGATTTTAATAAATTGTCCAAATTCTCGGGTTGTCACAGTACATAATTATTTGTATGAATTTTTTTTTTGGTCAGCTTTCACTGAATTCAGAACCTCAACAAAACAAACTTCCCAGGAACACTGCGCCAAATCCCTTCCATCTGAACACAGAGGTACCAAATGTCAAACCACTCTGACATTAACTGAGAGATTTTTACAGTTATCTTGTTAGTTTTGCTTACTTGTTTGTATCTATTTGTGCATACGTGTGACATCAGGAAAGAGGATTGAAGAAAGAAACAAAATTTGTTATGGAAGTAATACACAAGCAGTTGGAAGAGGAGAGGGCTAGGGTTCCAAAGGCCAATCCATATCCTTATATTACTGATTATCATGTGGTATGCATATCTTATTAAGTACATGTAACCATTGATAAATATTTGTTTTATGATCATTCTTAATGTATACATCACTCATTGTGCATCTTCCACCAAAACCAGAGCCAAAGCCATGCACTAAACCAAAACCTTTTCAATTGGAGAGTCTGGTGAGGCATGAAGAGGAAATGCAGCGGGAATTGGAAGAAAGGCAGAGGATAGAGAAGGAAGAAGCTCAGATGAGGTTGTTTAAAGCGCAGCCGATCTTGAAAGTGTAAGAATTGCTTGAACATACATAATGCCTATATATGTAGGATTTATTATACAATAAATGCCTAATATGTACTTTTAAGTGTTCATACGAACGACAAATGACAATCAGATACACTTTTATCTCTTTATTTTCCACCCCTTCTAATAAAGTTTCAGTACAAAGCTTATCTTTGATGTCCCTATCACTGTCCCTTGTTAATATTAAGCTGTACATTTAGTCACCTTGAGGTTGAATATAGGAAAGTTTTCATGGTAGAACCTACTAGAATCCGATAGTACTGTGTTAATTCAAAAAGTTATGTTTGCTATCAATTTGCGCAGGGATCCTATACCTTGATAGTAAGTGAATAAATTTAAGTAGATAGATTAATGGAAGAGTTAAACTTCGAGGGGTCAAATAAATTCATTCATATTCTAAATACAATTACATACAAACGTAGATTCATTTTACTTTTGTCTTCTAAATTGTATCTAAATATTTTTTAAAAAAATTTCTTTTTTAGTTTAGATTATGAATATTTATTGCAATTTGTAAGCATTATTATGATTAGTTCAAGTTTTTTTTATTTAATTTTAACTAAAAAATTAGTTAAAATCAGCCCATACTGGGAAAAGTTTCTGGATCCGCCCCTGTACCTAGGTGTATGATTAGATGATGAAGCATATAGCAGAGTAAATGTCATTGTATCTGAGTTTGATTGGTGTAAGGATACTTTGAACCGATAAGACTTATACTTTTCTTCAAATTTAAAGACTAAACAAATTGAAGACTTCTTGCTCTTACAGCACAAAGGTGGTTTAAAAATAATCTGAACTTTTAAAAATAAAAGCAATACATCTACTGGCAGCCTAAGTAAAGAACAAACCTTAGCAATGGTTTTAGCTGAACATAGATTTTACCTAGGTCATATTTGCATTTGCATGAACACATGAATGTTCTTGAATAGTTATCTAGATTACTTGACAAGCAATAGAATCTATACATCTTGCATCAGGCAACCTATTTTTTCCCTCTCTAATTCGTTGTTCATTTCCATTATTGGTGGGTAATTTTGGTGTCATAAGTCATAACATGGTCCTCCCTGGAAAATTGCTATTTGTTGATCACAACCATCTCTCTCTCTCACACACACCCACGCACATTTTTTTTGTTTCTACATCTGTTATTCAAAAGTTTAAGGTTTCACTTCATTACTGAACTTACCATATATCCTTTGATGTACTTAATTTTTGGCATCATAGGCGGTGGGTGGCTGAGAAACTGGAAACTAAAGCTTCTAGTAGAGAATTGGAGTTCACAAAGAAGATTTTCCTCCATGATGCTAAGAACTATTAGGCCTGGTCCCATCGACAGGTAAACTCTGGTTTCTATTTTTACTCTTATCCCAGAAAGAAACCTATCATCATTCGTCTAGTTGATGAAATCCTACTGTGATTTGTTTTCTACAATGTAATTTTCTTACTAGGGGCAATATCTTACTCGACTTTCTACTATAATTTAGTGATATTGGGATTAAAAATAGTTTTTTTTCATCTACAGTGGGTTCTTCAAAATCTTGGAGGGTGGGAAGATGAACTTGCCTATTGTCAGGAACTCCTTGAAGAGGACATTTTTAATAATTCTTCTTGGAATAAGGTATTCCCGATTAGTAATAATTTATACCTCCCAGATCTTATAGGCCAATGACAAAGGTACTAGTTTTTTAGCATGTATGATGTGGGTAGGCTCACTGGTTTTTATTATTGGTCTGGTAACCATTTTCATACAAAATGATAGGTCGCTTTTCAAATTGATTCAGTCCATCTTATTTCTCATTACTAGAAATTACTACACATGCACAAAATTTCACAAAATGACAAGACACTTTTCAACCTGTAATCCAATATCTTACTTCTTGATTCTAAACAAGAATGAATGTATATGTACCGTTTGCTTAGACCTCCTTGGTTGAATAATTGGTATATTATGCAATCAAAATGTGGAGCAGTTCCTGAATAAAATTTCTCCTCTATATGAAGGTCAAGTGTTTTTCTTAATTCCCTTTATTCTTATCATTTGCAGAGATATTTTGTTGTGACGAATTCACCCCACCTGGGGGGCTTGGAGGCCATGAGAGAGTCAGAAGTCAGCTATACAATTGAAGCCATTATAGCCAAACCTAAGAGTCGGAAGTCAGTAAAACTTAAGTTTTTTTTATCGTATACTTTTCTATACCCTGATCTTTTCTTTACAATTAGCAGTCAGAAAGAGGCAGATTTTTATTCTCTTTTATATTTTCAGTTAGCAGTGAAAGTGGTTTGATTTTAGAATTTGGCTTTTTGTGTTCTAACTGAATCTTTTCTCATTCTGTTATTTAAGGCTATAGCTCTGGAGGCTTGAATGCTGCAAACATGCATGGAATGGTAACAAGGGTTAGAGGGCCATTCACTCCATCACAATGGATGGAGCTAGAACACCAAGCCTTGATATACAAGTACATCACTGCAAATTCCCCTGTCCCATCTAATCTTCTCAACCCTATCAGAAAAGCCGTTGAATCTGCTGGGTTGTCTAGCTTTCCAGGTGCCCATCTAAGACCCAATACTTGTAAGTTTGCTCTTTGGTCTTTGACATTTTGTAATTTCTTCTTTATATACAACATTTGTATAACTTTCCTTTTTATATGGAACCAGTGGACTTGGAAATCAAAGATCTCACATCAATCCTTCAAAATGAGATGCCTCAGTTTATGAATGAAACTCATGTTGATCATAACATATTGGCAAAGGATATACCACAAAATGTCTCGGTTTCTATAATAAAACTAATGGCTAATACACAATCTGGGACCAGCAACAAGTGGAACTGGCTCAATAATCAGAAAATTAGAGTCGAAATTTATACTGTTGTTTCATTTTTTTACAACCCATAAATCTTAGCAACATAGCTTGGTCAATCTACACCTTAGATACTAATAATCTGCCAATGATCTGGATACAAAGTGTTAATTATAGTAAAACTGGCAAAGTGACCTGCCATTATTATGACCCTCTGATAAATTTGTGTTTGAGGTTAAATTCCAATACATGGATGGGCTGGGATCGACTGGGATGTGTTACGATGTTGTATTTTCTCATCTTGTTGAGTGTTTTATTTTGGAAGGGAGTGGGATAGAGGCAGTTGGTTAGATTCATATATTTATATGATCTTTCAATCCTTTGATTGCTACTATGAATACTTGTCTTTGACAATATTCTTTTGGGTGTTGTTCCTATTGTAATTCTGATACTATACTTAAGCATTTATCTACTGGTTTGATTTATTTTGGCTGGGATTTGTAGATGTGGTGAGGGATGACCCAACAAACAATGTTCTGGATTTAATATTTTTAAAACTTGGAATGCAACTTCACAGAAGGGATCAACATCCTCTTGGGATACTGAAGAATGCAATATTTGACTATTTTGACACCAATTTTCCAAACAAATTTGACAAGTTTGATGATCTATGCCCACTTGTTTCCACTAAACATGTATGGCTTTAATTATGTAAATGAGAATGTTTCAGAAAACACTTTGCCTCATAAAGTCATAAGGAAGCTTTTTTTGAGGTCTGATGTCTCTTGTTTTTGTTTTTAATGCTAAGGTTGTGTATCTGCTGTTGAAGTTTTGTTCAAGTATGTTTCTGACTTTCGCTACACGTGCGAACATATTTATCAAGTTGTACTGTCATCATTATAAGCCTGTAAAATGCCTGTTCACTCATAGCATTATTTATGAGCACCAATTATTATCTTGATTCGTGTGTTAACGTATACCCACTAGGAGGAGGTTCACGAAACACATGCTTGTCTTTTTCAGGATATTTGATTTAGATATTAATTTGGTAGTCAATAAAAAGGGTATTACCTTCTTCCATGTCTCTTGATTAGTAAGAAAATAACACAACATTGTTGTGTTTGTGTATTGATTTTGGCACTAAGTGCCTCTGGTGACCTATTTGCTTCATTTTCCTGACTTGCTATTATTTTTAAATATGTGCAGGAAGACTGCTTCTACGACCTACCTTATAATACTAGGTATCAAATTTTTGTGCTACGTTTACAGAAGACAAGGGACGAAATTATGAAGTTTACTCTCTCTATATATTTAGATATATACTTTGATTAAAGAACTGTGGTAGCTTCAGATGGTTAATTGTAAAGATAATAACACAACATTGTTGTCTTTGTGTATTGATTTTGGCACTAAGTGCCTCTGGTGACCTATTTGCTTCATTTTCCTGACTTGCTATTATTTTTAAATATGTGCAGGAAGACTGCTTCTACGACCTGCCTTACAATACTAGGTATCAAATTTCTGTGCTACATTTATGGAAGACAAGGGACGAAATTATGAAGTGTACTCTCTCTATATATATATAGATATATACTTTGATTGAAGAACTGTGGTAGCTTTAGATGGTTAATTATAAAGATAGTGAATGATTATGTAGTGGATGATTTTATTAAGTTAATAATATTTTAGTTTTTTATATTTTTACATTATTTGCTATGGAGACATTGAGCCAGTCAGGTACACAAAAAGAATGTCAAATTTTGATTTGGCAACAATATAATTCGTTACTAAAGCATTGAACAAGTTTTAATATAGCAACAATATTTTATACATTTAGCAATAAATTTTCGTTGCCAATGGCATTAAAAATATAATATTTGGCAACGAAAAATTAACCTAATAACAACGGAGAGGATATTGTTGTTAATATTAAAATAAAAGGCAACATTTTTTATCGTTGCAAATCATATCAACTTTCATTGCACATATAAAGAAACGACAACATATAATATCGTTGCTAATCGACGACTTTCGTTGATATTGAAAAATAACCAGGAATAAACATTTTCGTTGCTGATTCAGCATAATGTCGTTGCAAAAATAATTTAATCAGCAATGAAAATCGGTGCTAAAAAGTTTACATTCCTCAACGAAATCAAGCTTAGGCAACAATTTTCATAATTTACTATATCGAAAAATGTCATTGCAAAATGGTGTTAATTGCAACGAAAATGCATGGTCGTTGCAAAAAAAGAGAGTTCATTTCGTTGCCAATTAGCAGGCTTTTGCAACGAAATGGGGTTTTTAGCGACAAAATTTTAATTATTCTGCAACAATACATTTTGTTGCTAAAGGATCGAAGTCTTTGTACGAAAGCCAAATTTCGTTGCAAAATGTATTAGTTTTGGCAACGAAAAAAATACGTTCGTTGCGGAACAATTAGCAACGCTCATTGCGCAACGAAAGACGCAACGACGGTAAAGTCGTTGCCAAAACCCTTTAGCAACAAAATTTGACACCTTTAACAACGAAAATTGGTTGTTGCTGAAGCCCTATTTTTTGTAGTGAGTAACCCATGAATAGTAACTCGTGATTAGTAATTCGGGTGAAAATATTGATATTTAATAAAAAAGTTCATATCAATATTCCAATAAAATGATACTGGATGAAGCACAAAACTCACGGATATTCCACTAATTTCAAGGATTATAGAAGCAATACTTACCATAGTAAGTTTAGATTTAAGAATATGAAAAGAATTAACACATACGAAAACTACAAATGGATTTTCACCTGTCATACGGTATGTAATCCGCATAGACAGGTTATTCTGACATACTAAAGGATAATACGAAAAATAGTATTCCTTATGAATACGAAAGAAATAATACCCCTTACGAGTACAACAAATAATATCCCTTATGTAAGACCCCAACTTATTATTAATGAAATTTAATTTTCTCTATTTATTATTTTGAAATAGTAAGGGTTGATTTGATTAATGTGGATAGTTATGGGTAAAATACGCAAATATTTCAAAATAAGTAAGTGGTTATAAAATATTCATTGCTGTTGGAGAATATTCGTACGACAGCGCAGCCATGTGTGGGCCCCATAACGGAAAGCGATTGGATGAAAAAAACGACAAATATAAGTTGTTTATAAATAACGGCGTAGTTGTTACCGTTAATACTGTTAAAATACTCGGTGGTTAAAAACAAAGTAGCACACGGTATTGCACCAATTATTGATTCTTACGTAAGAAGGCACTACTCAATAATTTTTACAGTAATTACTGTTCATTATTTTATTTTATTGATTTAATAATTGCTGCATTGATATTTTATATTGTTGTTGTTTCAATAATTGTCATTACACAGTATTTTTCATTATCGAAGCAATAATTCATATTATCTGAATAATATTATTAGATAACATTATTAGCAATGTCTAGAAATTTCTGTCTGAGGAGAGGTTTGGTCACCTAATTGCGCGCCAGTAAGGAGAAATTCTTATTAGAAAGCCCCCTCTTTCCTGGGAACTGCCTGGTTGTCAATATTGTGATTCTATAATATTATTTGTGAATAATTAATTATTAATTCATATGATGAGGAAAATATTGATTTTATGTGGATATAGATGGAGAAAATTTTTTAATGTGATAATTGTTGAAAATTGGAATTTTATATTTTTCTGATAAAATAATTCATTTAAATATATTATTATATTTTAATAATATATTAATGGTGATATTTTTACAATGAATGTGGGATATATGAGTATATGAGGAGTAGAGTATTTTTGTTTCATTAAATGATTAACACATGTTTTATGTGTCGGTGGACCCCATTTTTTGACTGAAATTTGATTATAGCCTGTAAAATCGTCCGTTTGTGGATTTTGGTCAATTTCTATTTGGAATTTGAAAAAAAAATTCTTCTACAAGGTTGTAGAGAATTGAATTTCCTATAAAAAATCGCGAGATTCGAATTTTCTGACAAAAGGGCTATTTAGTGTGAATTATTGAAGTTCTGAAGCTCCGAAATAATTAATTTTTGAAGTTTTAAATATTTTTTTTACAAAAAAACTTTTTTTGCATGTGTGAGGCATGTGTTCAATTGCTGAAATTTCTGATTCAAAGGTGTGCGTGAAGATTATATATATTAATATTTTAATAAATTTTCTACTTTGATGTTCTAAGCATTTTCCTACAAATAGGGTGCTTAGGTTAAAATTAAAAATCACACCAGAAATTGAAGTTTTCTCTCTCTATATTATCGAGCGTATTCTTGTGAGTATTTTGAGTTTTGCTTTGAGTATTGCTATACGGTGCAAGTTCAAGACTTAGCCTATATCTGGTGTTTCAGCTAGAAGTACTGATCTTTCGAGGTAAGGGATATTATTTTTTTAAAAATGATATTATTTCTTCTAATATCATTATGCCGAAGTATTGATCTGAACTTTTAATCAAATTTAGAACTTTTTGTGTCGGAGTTACTATTCACGTATACGGCACTATTCACGGATACAACACTATTCACGAATACGGCACTATTAATCGAAAAATAAAAATTTTCCTTTTCGTCTAAAATATCTATTATGGATACTAGCTTTGATTGTATCCATGTTTTGATCATTCTTGAATTTTACACAACTATGATTATTTTTGAGGTATTTTTGGACATAGTTAAAACAAAGTACGAATCCTTAATCCTTAATCCTTGTCATTTTGTTTCACTGGATTCGTTTCTTTAAAAATATTTTTCATCATCCTCAGTCTTAAATGATGATATTATTAAATATCTTTGGCCTGTAGTGCAAAGATGAATGATTTCTGATGAATATCTTTGGCCCGTAGTGCAAAGATGAACATGTGTTTAGATGAACATGATCAACTGATGAATATCTTTGGCCTGTAGTGGAAAGATGAATATTTGATTTCAGATATATATATTGATTGATGTTACAGGGATAAAAGATAGACGATGAACTTTTAAATTCATACATAGAAGATAGTAGTTTGCATTCTCTACTTAACCCTTCTAATGAATTATTGTTTCCGCTGCGAATATCGATTTAAAACTTGTTGTCTATTGTATTCTATTAGATTTTTCCACGTTGAAGACTAACGATAATTTGTTGTATATTATCTTAGTCATAATATTCTTTACTGAGCTAGTTGAGCTCACCATTTTCCTTTTTGTTCCATTTTTCTTCTCAGGAGGCGAGAATATAGCGGGTACGAGTCGGGGTATGGAATGAAGGTTCTAGAGAGATTTGTTTAGTAGTCCTCACCATTTTTGCAAAATAATGTATCAATAAATGTGATGAGGATTTATTTGAGTATAGATATTGTCTAGAAGATAATATTTGTATTCAAACTCACAGTTTTACTATTGTAATAATAAAGTTGTAGTTGTTTCTGTACCATGTATTGACAACTCAGAATGGGAGATGTATACCTATTTTGGGGGCGTCACAGTTGGTATCAGAGCTTAGGGATATGATCTCTGGCGGAGATCGGGGAATAGAACTAGGAGGGGAGAGACGAGTAAATCCTTCGCTAGTGTGTCCTACCTAATCTTATTTGTTAGTTGGTCAGTATATAGGGATATTATGTGATATATTGATTTCCTTAATTATCCCTTGTTTTATGACAGTATTTGAGAATGTCGACTGAGAATATTAACAGTGGAAATGAGACCGTGGAGACACATGTACTCACCAACGAGGAGAACGTGCAACAGGCTGGCAATGTTCCTCCTGTGAACAACACCACTGAGCAGCTGATGAACGAGGGGATGTTTAGAAGCTTTTTGCAGTTCATGCAAAATCAGAGAAGGGAGACTCGTGTTCAAAATACAGGAGGAAATGATAGCAATTCACGGGTTGTAACAGCCAAGCAGTTCAAAGAGTTGGGACCACCAGAATTTAAGGGAAAGTCAGATCCGATCATGGCGGAAACATGGGTTAAGCTAATTACCAAGATAATCGATGTCTTGGGATGCACGGAGGAACAGAAGGTTCCATTCGCCACCTTTATGTTCCGTGGCGAGGCAGACTACTGGTGGGAGTCTGTGAAGCGTATCCATCCATCCGCACTCAGCATGTCTTGGGAGACATTTCAGAAACTATTTAATGACAAATACTTTCCTGAAAGTGTTCGTCATATGAAGGAAGTGGAGTTTATTAGACTGGAGCAGAATAACATGACGGTGTCCCAGTACGAGGCAAAGTTTGCAGAGTTATCCAGGTTTGCACCTCATTTGGTGGAGAATGAGGAACGTTTGATGCGGATGTTTCTTAGAGGTTTGAAACCCGGCATACGTCAGTATCTCATTTCTCATAAATTTTCTCTCTACTCAGATGTTGTAAACAGGGCTCAATTATTAGAGCGAGATAACGAGTACGATCAACTGAGGTACCATAACCAGAATCATACCGGAGATGGCAGTCAACAAAATAACGATAACTAGCGGAGAAAGAAAAAGACGGACAAAAATGGTAACCACTCTGGTGGTAATCATGGCCATGAAAATAGAAGAAGCGAGTCAGAAAGAGATTTTAAAAAGAGGAGATTTAACAACGACCATGTGAAGATGACAGTGTCGGAAGTAACTGGTTTTAAGGGAGGAGAACGACCACCGGTCATATGCTATAAATGCGGGAAAGAGGGACATATCAGTCCAAATTGTCCACAACAGTTCAAGGTATGCTATAATTGTGGAAAGGAATGACATATCGCTCAAGATTGTACGGTAGCGAAACCTAGTTCAACGGGGATGGTGACTCAAAAGACTGTCCCAAAAAAGTCAAAGTCAACGGTTCCTAGAAGAGCGTTTGCTGTGAATGGTCAAAATGTGAGGAACCCAAACGAGGTGATCACGGGTAAGCTATTTATAATTTCTTGCAAAGTTTATACCTTACTTGATACCGGTGCTACCCATTCATTTATCTCTCCTGCTTGTGCTCAACGTTTAAACTTGACTCCGGAGAAATTAGACTTTGACCTATCTGTGGAAACTCCGTTAGGAGAAACTTTCATCACATCCACTGTTTATAAATCTTGTTTGATTTAAGTTGGAACCATCACCTTACCTGTTGACCTTATCTCTTTAAAGATACTTACTTTTGATGTGATTTTAGGGATTGATTGGTTAACTACTCATCATGCCAAAATTGATTGTTTTCGTAAGGTTGTTAGTTTTCATATTCCTAACCAACCTGTTGTACGAATTCAAGCAACTAAACCATTAAAATCAATCACTGTCATATCTAATCATAAAGCTATTCGTTTATTAAAAAACGGATGTCAAGCTTTCTTAGCCCATGTTATGGATTTGAATAAAGACACGTCAAATTTGAATAATATTCCTGTTGTTATTAACTTTCTTGACGTATTTCCTGAAGAACTTCCCGGTCTACCCCCAAAACGTGAAGTTGAATTCTTTATTGATCTTGAACCTGGTACAAAGCCCATTTATAAAACCCCATATCGAATGGCTCCTATTGAACTTCAGGAGTTAAAGGTCCAACTACAGGAATTATTGGACATCGGTTTCATTCGTCCTAGTACATCTCCTTGGGGTGCTCCTGTTTTATTCGTAAAGAAGATAGACGGGAGTATGCGACTATGTATTGACTATCGGGAATTGAACCATGTCACCATCAAGAATAGGTATCCTCTACCTCGTATTGATGACCTGTTTGACCAGTTGCAAGGAGCACAATTCTTTTCAAAGATCGATCTTCGTACTGGATATCATCAGCTGAAGATTAGAACTAATGATATTATAAAGACTGCCTTCAAAACTCGGTACGGGCATTATGAATTCTTTGTCATGTCTTTTGGATTGACTAATGCTCCTGCGGCTTTCATGGATATGATGAATCGAGTATTCAAGGAATATTTGGATCAGTTCGTTGTTGTTTTTATTGATGACATCCTCATATATTCCAAAAGTCGTGAATATCATGAGCACCATTTGAAGCTGGTACTCCAAAGGCTTCGTGAAAACAAACTATATGCCAAATTGAAGAAATGAGAGTTCTGGCTTGAGGAAGTAGCATTCCTTGGGCACGTGGTGTCGAAACATGGAGTATCTGTTGATCCGGCAAAGATTAAAGCAATTCAAAGTTGGGAGCAACCAAAGTCGGTGACTGAAGTACGTAGCTTTTTGGGCTTAGCTGGTTATTATCGGAGATTCGTGGAAGGGTTTTCTCGAATCTCTACTCCATTAACCCAGCTAACTCGGAAGGATACAAAATTCGTTTGGAGCGAAGAATGCGAAAAGAGTTTCCAAGAGCTCAGAAGGAGACTCATTTCAGCACCCGTTCTAACAATACCATCTGGTATGGATGGATTTGTTATATACAGCGATGCTTCAGGCAAAGGGTAAGGATGTGTTCTCATGCAACGTGGGAAAGTCATAGTCTATGCCTCGCGACAACTTAAAAAATATGAGAGGAATTATCCTACTCATGATCTAGAGTTGGCAGCAGTCGTTTTCGCGCTAAAGATCTGGAGGCACTATCTATATGGGGAGAAAGTGGAGATATATTTAGACCATAAAAGCCTCAAATATTTCTTCACGCAAAAGGAACTCAACATGCTGCAACGACGTTGGCTTGAGCTGTTGAAAGATTACGACCACACTATTCAATACCATCCTGGAAAAGCGAACGGGGTAGCTGACGCGTTGAGTAGAAGATCATATGCAGGAATGAGTGCGATGATGTCAAGTATACGCATAGAACCAACTTTAATAGAAAAAGATAAGGTTGCTCAAGCTACCGACCCGGAGCTGATGAGTATGAAGAAGAAAGTACAAGAAGGTGCTATTCCGGAAGCGAGAATTAATGAAGAAGGAATACTTCGAGTCCACTCCAGACTTTGTGTTCCTAACGACTCTGATTTGAATTACAAGATTATGATGGAGGCACAAAATACACCATTTGCAATCCATCCTGGAAGTACTAAAATGTATCATGATCTTCGACATACATTTTAGTGGAACAATATGAAGAGAGAGATTGCAAAGTTTATCTCGATGTGTTTAACTTGTCAACGTGTAAAGGCGGAGCATCTAGTACCTAAGGGCCCGTTGCAACCACTTGAGATTCTGAAATGGAAGTGGGAACACATTACCATGGATTTCGTTACGGGTCTTTCTACGGTTTCTCAAGGCATCAATGCCATTTGGGTTATTGTTGATAGATTTACCAAGTCTGCTCATTTCTTGCCGATACGGGAGACTTATTCCCTTGAACGTCTTCCTAGTATATATGTAAATGAGATTGTGAGGTTGCATGGCATGCCAGTATCCATAGTTGCAGATCGTGACCCAAGACTCACTTCAAGATTTTGGGTTAGCTTGCAAAAAGCTATGGGCACGAATTTACGATTCAGTTCGGCATACCATCCCCAAACGGACGGACAATCAGAGAGGGCTATTCAAACTCTTGAAGATTTATTAAGACTCTGTGTTCTAGACTTCAAGGGCAGTTGGGATAAGTATTTACCATTGGTGGAATTCTCCTACAACAACAGTTATCAGGCAAGTATAGGTGCGGCTCCATTTGAAGCATTATATGGACGAAAGTGTCGCTCTCCAATATGTTGGGATGAGGTGGGTGAAGCAACATTGTTGGGACCCGAGTTAGTACGTATGACTACCGAAAAGATCCAAATGATTCGATAACGTATACAAACGGCACAAGATCGACAAAAGAGTTATGCGGATCTTCATCGAAAGGACGTGGAATTTAGTATAGGGGATCATGTATTATTGCGAGTTACTCCATGGAAGGGAGTTACAAGATTTGGGAAGAGAGGAAAGCTCAATCCACGATTTATTGGTCCATTTCAAATTCTTGACCGAGTAGGAAATGTAGCCTATAGACTCGCGTTACCTCCGAGTATGTCTCGTGTTCATAATGTGTTTTACATATCTGTACTTCGTAAATATGTGAAAGACCCAAACCACGTTATAGAGTTAGAACCGGACGAGATAGCCGAAGACTTAACGTACGAAGAGGTACCTGTCAAGATTTTGGATAGGAAGGAGCATGTCCTATGCACAAAGGTCATACCACAAGTTAAAGTTCTATGGAGGAATCATGCTATAGAGGAAATAACCTGGGAATTGGAAACGAAAATGAAAGCGAGGTATCCTCACCTTTTCGAAACACCAGGTACGTACGTCAATTTCGAGGACGAAATTTCATAAGGAGGGGAGGTTGTAAGACCCCAACTTATTATTAATGGAATTTAATTTTCTCTATTTATTATTTTGAAATAGTAAGGGTTGATTTGATTAATGTGGATAGTTATGGGTAAAATACGCAAATATTTCAAAATAAGCAAGTGGTTATAAAATATTCATTGCTGTCGGGGAATATTCGTACGACGGCGCAGCCATGTGTGGGCCCCATAACGGAAAACGATTGGATGAAGAAAATGACAAATATAAGTTGTTTATAAATAACGGCATAGTTGTTACCGTTAATACTGTTAAAATACTCGGTGGTTAAAACACAGTAGCACACGGTATTGCACCAATTATTGATTCTTACGTAAGAAGACACTACTCAATAATTGTTACTGTAATTACTGTTCATTATTTTATTTTATTGATTCAATAATTGCTGCATTGATATTTTATATTGTTGTTGTTTCAATAATTGTCATTATACAATATTTTTCATTATCGAAGCAATAATTCATATTATCTTAATAATATTATTAGATAACATTATTGACAATATCTAGAAAGTTCTGTCTAAGGAGAGGTTTGGTCACTTAATTACGCGCCAGTAAGAGAAATTCTTATTAGAAAGCCCCCTCTTTCCTGGGAACTGCCTAGGTTGTCAATATTGTGATTCTGTAATATTATTTGTGAATAATTAATTATTGATTCATATGATGAGGAAAATATTGATTTTATGTGGATATAGATGGAGAAAATTTTTTAATGTGACAATTGTTGAAAATTGAAATTTTATCTTTTTCTGATAAAATAATTTATTTAAATATATTATTATATTTTAATAATATATTAATGGTGATAATTTTACAATGAATGTGGGATATATGAGTATATGAGGAGGAAGAGTATTTTTGTTGCATTAAATGATTAACACATATTTTATGTGTCAGTGGACCCCATTTCTTGACTGAAATTTGATTATAGCTTGTAAAATCGCCCGTTTGTGGATTTCGGTCAATTTCTGTTTGGAATTTGGAAAAACTTTCTTCTGCAAAGTTGTAGAGAATTGAATTTTCTATAAAAATTCGAGAGATTCGAATTTTCTGAACAAAGGGGCTATTTATTGTGAATTATTAAAGTTCTGAAGCTCCGAAATAATTAATTTTTGAAGTTTTAAATATTTTTTTAAAAAAAAAAACGTTTTTTGCATGTGTGAGGCATGTGTTCAATTGCTGAAATTTCAGATTCAAAGGTGTGCATGAAGATTATATATATATATATATATATATATATATATATATTAATATTTTAATAAATTTTCTACTTTGGTGTTCTAAGCATTTTCCTATAAATAGGGTGCTTAGGTTAGAATTGAAAATCACACCAGAAACTGAAGTTTTCTCTCTCTATATTATCGAGTGTATTCTTGTAAGTATTTTGAGTATTGCTATACGGTGCAAGTTCAAGACATAGCCTATATCCGGTGTTTCAGTTAGAAGTACTGATCTTTCGAGGTAAGGGATATTATTTTTTTTAAAATGATATTATTTCTTCTAATATTATTATGCCGAAGTATTGATCTGAACTTTTAATCAAATTTGAAACTTTTTGTGTCAGAGTTACTATTCACGTATACGACACTATTCACGTATACGACACTATTCACGAATAAGGCACTATTCATTGAAAAATAAAAATTTTCTTTTTCGTCTAAAATATCTATTGTGGATACTAGCTTTGATTGTATCCATGTTTTGATCATTCTTGAATTTTACACCACTATGATTATTTTGGAGGTATTTTTGGACATGGATAAAACAAAGTACGAATCCTTAATCCTTAATCCTTGTCATTTTGTTTCACTGGATTCGTTTCTTTAAAAATATTTTTCATCATCCTCAGTCTTAAATGATGATATTATTGAATATCTTTGGCATGTAGTGCAAAGATGAATGATTTGTGATGAATATTTTTGGCCCGTAGTGCAAAGATGAACAAGTGTTTAGATGAACATGACCAACTGATGAATATCTTTGGCCTGTAGTGCAAAGATGAATATTTGATTTCAGATATATATATTGATTGATGTTATAGGGATAAAAGATAGACGATGAACTTTTAAATTCATACATAGAAGATAGTAGTTTGCATTCTCTACTTAACTCTTCTAATGAATTATTATTTTCGCTGCGAATATCGATTTAAAACTTGTTGTCTATTGTATTCTATTAGATTTCTCCATGTTGAAGACTAACGATAATTTGTTGTATATTATCTTAGTCATAATATTCTTTACTGGGCTAGTTGAGCTCACCCTTTTCCTTTTTGGTCCATTTTTCTTCTCAGGAGGCGAGAATATAGCGGGTACGAGTCGGGGTATGGAATGAAGGTTCTAGAGAGAGTTGTTTAGCAGTCCTCACCATTTTTGTAAAATAATGTATCAATAAATGTGATGAAGATTTATTTGAGTATAGATATTGTCTAGAAGATAATATTTGTATTCAAACTCATAGTTTTACTGTTGTAATAATAAAGTTGTAGTTGTTTCTGTACTATGTATTGACAACTCAGAATGGGTGATGTTTACCTATTTTGGGGGCGTCACACCTTACCTTAATAGAAACCTGGATACTGCAAAAGTGAAGTAGCAGAATACTCTTCTTCTTGCTCTTTATAATTTCACTCTCTATAGTGTCTCTTGTGAATCTTAGTGAATTGGTGAGAATGAAAGAAGAATTAAGCTTCTATTTATGGGAGAATGGACTAAATAGTAACTAATTCACGAACGGTCCAGATTGATTCACTATTAAAATGGACGGTCCAGATTGATTACTATTAAAACCACAACCGATGGTCTAGATTGATTACTTTTAAAACCACCACCGACGGTCCAGATTGATTTACTTTTAAAACCACCACCGACGGTCCAGATTGATTTACTATTAAAACCACCACCAACGGTCTATATTGATTTACTATTAAAACCACCATCAATGGTCCAGATTGATTAACTATTAAAACCACCACCAATGGTCCAGATTGATTTAACTTATTACACTTTAGTATCCCTAAAGCTTTCCAAGTTTGCATTATTCCCCTCTAACTTTTGTAATTTACTTAACTTCAATAAACACATTCTTAATACTTCAAAAATTATTCATCATTAATATTATAACTCATAATATTTAACAACCAGGTCGTTCCTAGGAAAGTGGGGGCTTTCCGATATGGATTTCTCCTTATTGGCGCGCAATTAGGTGACCAAACCTCTCCTTGACAGAACTTCTAGACATTGCCAATATTGCAAATAATAATATGAATAACTTTGTCGTCTCAATTATTGATTTAATAATATAAAATATTATGCAGATGATAATGTGACAATAATTGAATCAAATAACGTGAGATACTATGCAACAATTATTGTAGCAATAATTGAGTATAACTGAGTGACTTCTCACGTAAGCATCAATAATTAATACCGTGTGCTACTATGCAACCACAAATATTACTGTACTTTTACCACCGGGTAGTTCAACAGTTTAACGGTAAAACTTTCGCTGTTATTTTTATAAAAAGATATTTATGTCATTTTCTAACTACGAGAATACTTCCGTTGTAGGGTCCAACAATGACTGTGCCGTCGTACGAATATTCCCTACTAAAACGAATATTCCCCGACCAATCGAATATTCACTGACACGACGAATATTTTATATCAACTTGCTTACTTTTCAAAATTTTTCAAATATTACCCACAACTATAACATTATATCATATCCACACCATAATATTCAAAAATATATTTTGAGAAAAAATTTATTCTTTATTCAAAAAAGTTGGGGTCTTATACAATACATATATATAGTACTGAGATAAAATAAAATAATATTATTATTCTAATTCCTTAATCAAAATCCAAAATTAGGGTTTGGATTCCATATCTGATTTATCTTCCATATATAACATCATTCATTAAGTTAAAATAATTAACTTAATTAATCTGAACTAAAATTCATATAATAAAATAATAATTATAATAATTTCAATAATCATTTCATATATTATTAAAATAATATTATATCATATTTTCATGAAAAATAATTAATAAAAAAATTTCTACTATAAAATTAATTATTATAAAAATATAATTTATAATGATCAATAATTCTAAAATAAAATTATTTGTAATCATTCATGTAATAAATATAATTTATATTCATCACATATATACATATACTTTACCTTGCACATTCTCACCTTTAAAAAAAAAATTTATACGCAAAATTTTTGATTTAATTATATAGAAAATATCGGGTTATTACATTCACCCTCTTATAAAGATTCCGTCCCCGAAATTACCGTTTTAAAACCTATACATAATATGGTACATAGCATATACAGTCATTACAAGTAGATCTCGATCATAATTGATCAAACCGAATTTTAACTATCCAGCCAAAAAGCTTGTCTATCTGAAATGGGGCATCTTGATTATACAGGGAAAAAAGAGTGGTTTTTTGTGCACAATACAAACAGTAGTACACTGTACACAAAAAAAAAAAAAAAAAACGTAGCGTCTGGATTCGATCATTTAAATTATTGATGAAATTTAATAATTTTTTATATTATTTTTTTTCCCGAATAAAGACATGATGACAAACATGTGAAATGGGGCTTCATGATTATATAGGGAAAAAAAATAACAATTCTACGTGCACAATAAATACACGAATAGATAAAAAATAGTAAATGGATTGTAACATTTGAATTTTATTGATAAGACTAGCTGGGTCTCGTGCCTCCGGCACTGTATGACAATATGATTTATCTCAAACTTTGAACGACCAAAATAATTTATTGAGTGAGCGGAAAATTTAAAATCATTTGTATTTTATTAAATTATTATTAGATTATTAGATAAATAGATGTATATATTTTATTAGATAGATGTATGAACGGTGAGATTTATCCCAAACTTTGGACGGCCCAGATGATTTATTAAGTGAGCGGAAAATTCAAAATCATTTATATTTTATTAAATAGATTTATTAACATTTTATATACGGATAATGCTATGGTGATTAATAATTGAATACAAAATGACGTATCAACTTATAAATAGTTGATGTTTCAATATATGGGTGAACTTAATGGTTGTAATCAATGACAATTATACATATCATTTTCTCATATTATCCTTTATAATTAAATACTAGTAATTTCTTTCTCTCATCTTTTCAATAAAATTAAAAGATTAATATTTAAATTTTATACTTAATTTAGTTAATCAGACAAAGTAATTCCTCGTCTCAAGATAAAAGTTTTGGCTAACTTTTTGCGCATATTAAAAAAGTGGGTCAAATGACAAAATTATCCATATTTAAATTTTTATCTAATCGCATAGTTTTCTGCACATGACTAGTGATACTTCATAAATATTGTTAGAGAATAGAAATATAATATTTAATACTAAGAATATTATAGATAAATCATTGTAAAAATATATTATTTAAGATAAGTAAATACTATTTAATTTAAAACTACTTAAAATAATAATAAAAATTTATGAGAGGGTAATTTTTTAATCTATCTAATAAAATACAAATGATTTTGAATTTTCCGCTCACTCAATAAATCATCTGAGCCGTTCAAAGTTTGGGATAAATCCCACCGTTCATACATCTATCTAATAAAATACATTTATCTATCTAATAATCTAATAATAATTTAATAAAATACAAATGACTTTAAATTTTCCGCTCACTCAATAAATTATTTTGGTCGTTCAAAGTTTGAGATAAATTATATTGTCCATACAGTGCCGGAGGAACGGACCCAGCTAGTTTATATATATAACTTTAAAGCGTGAATTTAAAAAAGACCAAGGGAGTACGTCAGATTCCAAATATCAAATGAAATCATTAATTGCATAGCTTAGCAGGTAGGATTTGAAGCTACAGAATTTAGTAACCCGAGGCTGAATTGGCGTTTTTCATGGAGAGCTTCTGCGGCGACAGGCTTCTCGCGATCAGCCATTTTTTTTATAATTCTCAAATAATTTATAAGATTTATTAGAATTAAAATTTTTATAAAATTCAGTTATTTGGATATCATTAGATATATGTAAAAAACAGAGTTATACAAACTGTATAACTCTATTTTTTACATGTATCCAAATAACATCCAAATCATTAGATTCTGTAAAAATTCTAGTTCCAATAAATCTTATAAATTATTTGAGAGTTATAAAAAAAAAGACTAAAAGACAAATTGCACCCCAAATTTTACACCGATGTTGATATTTGCACCCCAAAGTGAAAAAGCTGTCTAAGTACACACCATATTTTACTTATGCGAAACAGATGCACACTTTGCGCACTTAACCGGTCAAAAGTGACCGGCTAAGGAATTTAAAAGGGTATTCAAGTCTTTTCCTTATATTCTCCTATATTGAACCGGAACAATTCTTGCCACTGTCAAAACATAAAACGTCTGAAGAAGAGGAAGAAGTCTCGATCGAAATCGAGGAAGAAGTCTCGATCGATGAGGAGGAAGAAGATCAGAAACAGGAATCCATGCTCCGACGAAGGAGAATCTGAAGCGTATGAAGAAGAAACTTTAAGCTTTCAAAAATCAGAATCTAAATCATCCTCGTCTACCCAACTGGGTTGTTTTGGTTTTTGAGTCTTGGGTTTGAGGTCTGTGGTAATAATAATGGGTTTGGTTGTTTTGATCTTTGGTGTGGTTGGTTTGGTTAGATAAAGGTTTTTGGGTCTTGGGTTTGAGGTCTGTGAAGTGGGTTTGGTTGAATTTGATGGTTTTGAGGTGGAATTGAGCTTATTGAGCTGAGTTTTGATAGTGGGTAAGTTTGAATCTGTGGTGGGTTTGATGAATTTGGTTTTGTTTTTGGGTAATGAACTTATGCAAAATTTTCTTTGCTACTAGGCGAGGAACGCGCCTTCTAAACATTTTTATATATCTGGAAATATACATACATACAGGTGCAGCGAAGAGTAACATAATTGTCATTGTCGCTCTATACCCAATAGTGCAAGAAAGTTTCCAGTTATATTACGACATAACAGAGATTTTGGGTATCTTAATCGATAGATTTATGGAGCTTGATGTCTCTGATTCAGTGAAAGTTTATGAAATTTTCGACCGTGTTACAAAACAGTATGATGTGGGTCTGCTTGTGAATTCTGAGAAAAATGAGCAAGTTAATGGGCTAATAAGGAATGCTCTTGAAATTGTGTATAGGGGGCAAAATAAAGCAGACCAAGCATCTTTTTGTTCTTTGTTCAGGGCCTCGATTATAATCTATTGAACATTCTGCTTAGTGCTTTCTGCATCTCTATTTTGGTAACATGGTGAAAGGATTCTTCTATAATTGCATCCTTGCAATTTGTGTGATTCTTTATATATGCGTCTTTGTTTATTATTTCTAGATAATACTGTCATATTATATCATATATGAGATAAAATGATTATCATATTGTCGAGTTGAATGACTGCATTTCTAGTTTGGAATTGCGGAGTCCTGTTACGTGCATTAATGTTGTCGAAGAACCTTTTACATGTGTTTTGTATAAGATGGTGCTATGACTATAAATTTCCACCTGCATGTTGTGTTGGATCCTTATTAAAAATCATGCTTGAATAGTTACGTATGCCAGACAATGTATGAATGAGAATGTTCATAATCTGGAATCCTTCATCCTTATTTGACTGCACTTAATTGTACAACCATTTGAGAATGTTCCATGTCAAAAAGACTTTATTTTAATGTTTGTGTGAATGGAAATTTGGCCTACGAAAATCTGGATCTCTCAATTGCTACAAATTATATGCTGGCGTCTCCATTCTATGCTGATTTTGTGATTGACAGGGAGATCCCAGGGGTTATAACAATTAGTGTTGGCCCATAAGTGTTTGCTTGATTTTGTGAAGGAAGAGAACTTGCGAAAAATGGTGGAGGATTGTAGCAGTTCACATAGGCAATTTGAGAATAAGGTTGTTGAGTTTAAGCAGGTGGTTTGATTGTGTGAATTGGGTATTTGTGAGGAAACAAGAAAAAAAGATGAGCAAGTGTTTTGGAAGGTGTAGTTCAAAGGGGAAAGCCTCACAAATAATTGATGTTCATTGAGAGGGAGAGGAAATGGGTGTTTGTTTAAGAGAGAGAAAGTTGGTTATGGAGGAGAGAGAGAAATTGTTATGGAAGAGAGAGAAAGTTGGGTATGGAGAATTAAGAGAGAGAAAGTTGGAGAAGGGAAAAACTAGTCAATAAATATAAATTACCGACCTTACCCTTCTGTAATAACATTTACAGCCTTAGCCGGTCTAAAGTGACCGGTTAAATTAGCAAAGTGTGTAATCTGTTTCGCATAAGTAAAGTATGGGGTGTACTTAGACACCTTTTTCACTTTGGGGTGCAAATATCAACATCGGTGTAAAATTTGGGGTGCATTTTGTCTTTTAGTCAAAAATAATTGGCCGGTTGCCAACCCGGTCGTCAAAAACCGGTCCCCCTAGCATTTCTATTTTTGATGTCATGGGCTTCTGATTTATGGTACAATAACTGTAGGGTGACCAGAATATTAGACAGTGGGTCCCATAGCATTTAAAAAAAATAAGTCTTGGCAAACCGGTTTAATAGACCGGAAAATGAGATATTTTTAATTTTTAATTTTTTGATTGTGACTCCCAAAAAATGTATATTATTTATTTCAACAGAAATTTTTATAAAATACAGTGTTTTAGGTATAATTTAGATACATATACAAAAATAATGTTATACATACAATATATTTTTTATAAAAATTTCTGTTGGAATAAATACTATACATTTTTTAGGAGTCACAATCAAAAAATTAAAACTAAAATAAAAATGTCCCATTTTCCTGTCCAATAAACCGATCTGTGTAGAAAGACTTTTTTTAAAAAAAGCAATTCCTTCCCATTCTTAACTAAAGTTAATATTTTACCAAACTCCTAAAGGTGAATAATATTTATTTAATTTAATATTTCACTCTATTATTTTCTGAAAATACATGGGAAGATACTGTAATTATTCAATATTTTTCTATGTTTCGAAATAAAAAATTAAAATCAATATAAAATATTACAAAATAAGAAATTAATATAAAGTTTATATCTTTTATATATTTTCAAATAAAATATAAAATAAGAAATAAACTTTATATATATTTTTTGGGCTAAATATGTGACACCCCCAAATTCGGGTACTTAAATCCCACATATTTGGTGTTCACTGTCCAATTAAATCATCACTAACTACCCATAAACAAATGATATAATTAAACTCAAAAGTTTAAACAATAAATCTCTCATTATAGGGTTACATAATCTCAAATAAATCCCTGGTCATCTAACCTTTATTATTACAATTATCAGCGGAATATTAAAACATAATCATAATCAAATCTATTACATAAGTTTCATAAATAAATGATAAATTAAACATCGTCTAATCAAGCACTTTGCTCTTGCCCTTGCTTGTAGAAAGCTCTTCAAACTTTTTAACTTCATCTGCATTGTTTTAAGCAAGAGTGAACAAACAATTGCCCACAAGAAGGATAGTATACCATAACATTTTATGAATGACAATTAATTGATCTTTCAATGGTAAAGTACTCTTATCGGAACAATAAACTTTAATTCAAAAATTATGAGTTCAAAGGAATAATGAACGTTTAAGTTAACAACATATATTAACATCAAAGAATACACTAAGGGTCATAAAACCACGATATATTTTAGGTTGTCAAGTATTTCTACTTTAACCTTTAACAGTCTAAAAGACCATAATCATCATCTATGTCCTAGGTTAACAGGTGTTTCTACTTTAACTTTTAACAGTCTAAACGACTATGTGGACCATCATCTCGTACTCCAGGTGATCAACCCTTTGTACTATGTATTGCACAAATATTTTAACGCCATTGCGTAGCTCTAAAATAATCCCCTGATATAGGGTTGTTCATCTCAGCTAAGGCTGTAAACGACCGAACACAGTTCGGGCTCGATTCGAGCTCGACTCGAAAAAATACGAGCGAAACTCGGATTCGTTAATAATATGATCCAAACCTGAGCATTAAAAATAGTTCGAATAAAAATATGAGTAGAATTTGAGCAAGGTTATACTCGACTCGTTTACGATTCAAACTACTCGAATTTTTGATTGTGATTCGATACATACTCAGTTAATACATATTCGATTAGATATTCGATACATTCTCTTATAATATATACAAATTTAAATCAAATTAGGATAATTAGTTATTATTTTGTTTTGTTTTTAATTTTAATTGTGATTTTATATTTGTAAAGTGTAATAATAAATATATTTTCTCATTTTTAAGTAAACTAAAAAAATTCAATTTATAATTATATTTATTATAAAACTAGTTATTATGTGGAGATTCGAATTCAAACTTGAATTTGAAGCTCGCTAGTAGTTTGAATAAATATCCGAGTTGAGTCGGATCGAATTCGAGTAATAAATATTCGAGTTTAGTCGAATCTGAGTAGAAATTTTCAAATATAATTTGAATTCGAGCCGAATACGAGTACGAATTTATCATTTCGAGTCGAATTCGAGTAGCTCTCCGTTCGCTTCGGTTCGATTCGTTTACACCCTTAATCTCAGCTTAGATTATCAGGTTCTGTACCAAAGGAAGTTTGGTTTGAACTGACTTTAGGGGTAATTTAGAGTTTAGAACATTCATCAACTAAGGATTAGTTGAATCAATAAAGAATCGCTAGTCAACTAAGAGTTCGGTACAACAATGTAAGATAGTGCAATGACATTGGTGATCAGATATTGAACAACAATTAATTTTAGCTGAACAAATGTTTTTCAACAAGATCAAGCTTTCTAATAATAGTACAAACTTTGAATAAACATAACAACCTTGCTTGAAATGAAGGATTAAAGATTAATTAACTAGCTCAAGGAAAAGCGTAGTTTAGAAATTTACTTAACAATAATTCAGAGTTAAAGAATACACATAATAATAACAAGTTAGGAACAAGAACTTTCATAATGAAAGATTAAAGTTAGAGAACTTGCTCAATTGAATAATAACTTCAAGAACTTGCATAATGTAAAAGTAAGGTTAGAAAACTTGCGTAACAATAATAGCTTAACTGTTCAATAAGAGATTAGAGATAGAGAACTTGCATAAGTATAACATGACAGTGAAAAGTAAACCATGCTGAATAATAAAGTAGCAAAGGTTAGGGAACTTGCCTCGTACGTAAGTTATAAATTTATAACTCACGTTCACCTACAGATAGTATTAGAATCACAATATCTATTAGATATACTAACATACACTTTCTAGAATATAATTCACTTTTAGTTAAACTTGTTACTTTAATACAAGTTTTACTTTACACCATATGTATATCATAAATCTCAAGTGTTAACCTCACAACACTTATTCACTAATCATTGTGTACCTTAAATCATAATGTATTGCGTTCATAACTTACTAACCTTTTAACAACTTTAAAATTATTAATGACATGATACAAATCTGTTTTAACCTTTTCATTACATGTTTGTCACATTAACCTATCATTAGACTAAGTTACAATAGGTCCTCAAGGTCTGTTTAGGTAACATGCATCACTGCCTCTAATCAGGGTATGACGCATTTGCGCCATACATAAGCCTTGGATCAGCGCAGCTGCGCCGTTTCTGGCCTTGACACCAGCGCAGCTGCGCTGGTGCACAGACAGAAACTACGCAGTCTGTTAACAATACTTTGTTTAGGCCAACTAACACGAATTTCATCCATAAAATAGTAAATTTAACATATCCAATTGATATAGAACTCATATACACATGGTTCCTCACATATTCACCAACTTAGAACAATTAAACAACACTACAACCAATATAAATTCTTTAAATTCCACGTTTTGTACCAAAAACTCCAATTTTGACATCTTTCACAAAAATTATCACTGTAATCACAATTCTATACCAAATTAACTTATTCAAACTACGTTCTCTTCGTTTCTTAACGAATTAACATATTCAAGGCTCAATTTATAAATTATTTTACAAATTAACCATCAATTTTGGTACTTTCACAAGCCATGTTATAAACATACACTAAAACCAATTTTCTTTCTTTTTAACGTAATTAGCACACTAACTCTTGTCCAAATGCAAATTCTAATATCACAGTTACTCATAAATACAATAATTCTCTTTATATAACAACAATTCACCAAACGTGAATTTACAAAAAATTGAAAACTCGTGCACATAGAATACTCATATATGTAACATTATGGTTTTGAAAATATACCTTCAATTGCTTGGTAATCCTTGTTAACCACAAAGAATTGCTCGATAATACAGAAATCTTCTCACAACTCTATCTCAAACTCTCTCAATTTCTCTCTATATTTTCTTATTTCTTTTTTCTTAGGCTTAGTATAGGCCAACTATCATTATGCGTAAGAAAAAAAAACTGATAGCCTAACCATTGTACGCACACTTTAAACTATATCTGTTACAAAAAAAATTTAACGTACATCGGTTATAAAATATATTTTATTTATTATTTTGATTTATTTTATTTATATTATTTATTATAGTTAAATTTCAAAATTCAAAAGCCATAAGGCTTTGTTTGGCAAACACACTTTTAAAATAAAGACTTAATGTATTCAAGCCTTGTTTGGTTAAATCAATTTAAAACTACTTTAATTATTTTAATAAATCCTTTACACTATAGTTTATAATCTTATATTATTTATTTGGATCTCCATATCCAACATTAGTTAAATAAACTAATTACAACATACTAAATAAATTTTCCACTTAATCCAAATAGAACAAAATTATAATAATCTCATAATTATTTTATTTAACAATTAACATGCCATTTTAAATTATTAAATTAAAAGCAATATAACACTACATGTTATCTTTAACAACACTCTAACTATTAAATTAGAGTATTATCTAATAAATTTAATTCACAAGTATCTACTAACAACAACCACATAAATAAAATATTTATTTAGTTTAATAAATATTTTAAATTACAAGTCATACTTACTCTTGTGAAGTCAATTGATTCAACGTTCTTTAGATTTGATTGATAGTGCTCTCACAAATGAAGAAGCCACAAATGTATTAAAAGAATGTGAAGATAATGGATATGAGAAGATCAAGCAAATTGTTGGAAAAAGTGATTCTGAAAGAAACAAGGAAGTGGAGTGTGGTGGAATTAGTGTATCCAAGACAGTTAACATGACTTCTACGGGTGAACATAGTTATATTGAGCCAAACCACGTGCAAGCAAAAGAGTGTGGCAAAAGGCTGAAGGGTGGCAAAGAAAGGGCTTTGGGGAAAGAAAAAAGTGCCAAGAGTAGACGTAGTCATGCATGTGGCAAAGTTTGTGTGACACGATAAAAGAAACTGTTTGAAGATTAATAATATGTAAGCAAGTTTGTGTATTTTGACTTTGCTATTTGTTTAAAATTGACTTTGGTATTTGTTTAAATTTGAATTTTCTATTTGTTTACATGTAGAATTGGAGTATCACATGATGATGTTAATCAAGATCCAAGTGTAGATAATGATGATATTGATTCACCCCCAGGTGCAACTGAGATTGCTATGTGAATCATTAAATCTAAATTCTGAGGTAATTCTGCATTCTCATTTGTTCAAACTGGATATTTATCTTTTTCTTGTTCATCACTGTAATATTGTTAAACTATGTAGAGTATAGTCACTGTATTTAGAAAATCTGAATAGAATGGACAAAAGAGGTCACCTAGATTGTGACAGTGAGAAAATTTTGTTTTAGGTACATAAACCAGAGACTTAAACCAATGCACATATTCCATCTGTCTGCAATGCTTTACATTAGTTGTATTTTCATTCCTCTGAAGTTTGCATGATGGTTAATATTTGTATTATATGTCCTTCCTGTAATGCCTCGAAATCTGGTTTATTATCACACTCGAATTTCGTTCATCACGAGTAAATCTCTTTCCAAACATACATCATTATATAGTTAAATATAACAACATACATTCTCAAATCCCAGGTTTTAATACCTTATAACCTCATTTAGTACAAATAATGATAATTACATTATTCTTTACATCTTACAAGAGTGACTTTCATCCGCCACCA